>JAIGNY010003262.1:0-105000 GCA_020152595.1 Chiridota heheva | reverse complement strand
TTATCAAATAGATAAGGGTAAATATTATACAAATACAGTTTAGCTGGGCTGTAATTCTCACCAATGAATTGGGAACTTGAGGCTAAGAACAATGGTCGCCTAAAACATAATATATGATTAAAGCGTATAGTGAGTTAACAAAAGTTTAAGTAGAACGGTAAATACCGTCATGGTTTGCATGCCCATGCAAATTTACACCCATATCATATGAACCGGCCAATTATAGAAATAGCATCCCATGTCCCACATGGCATCCCATGTCCCATATGGCATCCCATGCTCCTCATGGCATCCCATGTCTTACATGGCATCCCATGTCCCAAACGGCATCCCATGTCCCACATGGCATCCAATGTCCCATATGGCATCCCATGTCCCACATGGCATCCCATGCTCCACATGGCATCCCATGTCCCACATGGCATCCCATGTCCCACATGGCATCCCATGTCCCACATGGCATCCCATGTCCCACATGGCATCCCATGTCCCACATGGCATCCCATGTCCCACATGGCATCCCATGTCCCACATGGCATCCCATGTCCCACATGGCATCCCATGTCCCACATGGCATCCCATGTCCCACATGGCATCCCATGTCCCACATGGCATCCCATGTCCCACATGGCATCCCATGTCCCACATGGCATCCCATGTCCCACACATGGCATCCCATGTCCCACATGACATCCCATCGCTTTTCCCACATGGCATCCCACCATATCTTCCACATGGCATCCCACCTAATGTCCCACACGACATCCCATCCCATCGCTTGTCCCACGTGGCATTCCATTATATGTCCCACAGGGCATCCCATCCTATGACCGACATGGCATTCCACCCTATGTCCCACATGGATCACATCCCATGTCCCAAATGACATCCCACTTCATTTACAACAAGACATTCCATCCCAAGCCTTGTCCCACATGGCATTCCACCATATCTCGCACAAGGCATTCCAACATACAGTATGTCTCACATGGCATTCCACCATATGTCCCACATGTCATTTCCCCATATGTCCGACATGGCATCCCATATGGCATTTCACCCTATGACCAACATGGATCCCATTCTACATGTATGTCCCACATTAATCCAACCATATGTACCACACGACATCCCTCCCTATGTCCCACGTGGCATCTCTCTCTGTGTCCCTCATCAGTGGATTCGCACCTGATTTCCCAGATGGCATCGCATCTTATGTCCCACCATATGTTCCACATGGTGTCCCTTCCAATGTCCCAATGACATCCTATTTCATGTCCTACATGGCATCACATCCCATGTCCCCATGGCCTCCTACCCTATGTCCCACACATAGCCTCCTACCCTATGTCACACATGGCATCCTACCCTATGTCACACATGACATCCTATCCTATGTCACACATGACATCCCAATCTATGTCACACTCTGTGTTACTCGTGGCATCTCACCATGTCCCACATGGCATCCACCCTCTTCCACATGGCATCCCACCCCATGTCCCATATGACGTCCCATAGGCTCCATAAGAAGTCTTATCCTAACTATCACAGTCCCTGATTGAGCATACGATATATGAAAGTGTCAGTTTATATAATAACTTATATGCAAATGACTTGTTGAATAAGAAAAAAAAAGGCAGAGTCAAATAATTATGCCTGATAGAGCCCTTGGTGTATACCACATGGTATATGTTATATTATATGTCATACATGGCCCATCCATGTCCCACATGGTATCCCTCCCTATGTCCATATGCAGTCATATCCTGTCACACTCCCTGACTAAGCATACTAAATAAAAAGTCTAGTCAGTTCATATATTGAAGCAACTTTATACAAATGGCCTTAATAATAAAGGCGGAGTTTAATAATCATGCACTGTTGGTGCCCAGATATTCTAAGGAATTTTAAGGATTTTAAATCTCAAGTGCTACAAGAGAGACGCTTGACGCTCAAAAAAATATTGGAAAATTATATCATTTTACAATTATCTTCTAAGGAAAAATCAAATGTTTTGTAGACTTTTTAAGAAAACTAGTCTTCAATCTTGTCTTAAGTGTCTCTAAAAATCTTTAACATTTTGTAAGGATATTTTAACCTTCCATAAGGATATCTGAAGAAACTTTAACTTTTTCTGAGGAACTCTGAAGAAACTTTAACATTTTTTGAGGAATTCTCAACAAATTTAACATTTCTCAAAAAAATCTCAGGAAAAAACTGACAGTCGGACGGACGAAGTAGCCATTACATAGATTCGCGTTATGCTTCACATGTGAACCAAAAAATGAGAAGTGTTGGTCCTTCCCCAATTCAGATAGTGTCGCTACTATGAGTAGAGGATGGGGGGTATGGTACGCCCCTATGTACTATTTCAAACTGAAACTGAGGGTTGGGAAAATGTCACCTTATCTCCGAAAACTACGAACCTTTATCAGTTTATTGTTCGCAGATCCTTTTGAAGCATGCAATTTCGCTGCTAAAACATTTTTTTTTATATACCTTTTGCAGCCAGGCTAAATTTGATCAGAAATAACCTCGATAAATTCTGAAATTGTCTGAATGATTGCGGTGGCTTCGCCCAGAGGCTCCCACTTCAAATTTTGTTGTTGATACATGCACAAAAATATGTCATTTGCAGCATAACTTTGATCAGATTAATCTTGATTTCGCCCGCCGGGACTCCGACATGTATACCCACCATAAATACAAGTGTTATTACAATTAAGAGTATTGCAGGAGTACTTTATAGGAAATACGGTGAATAATACATGGTATCAAATAAACTTTTTCTTTTCTTTTTCTTAACATTCATTAATTAACCCATTTTTGTATTAGTGTGCAACTATCTATGCACTGTGCTTAATGAACACTATTTGGCGTCAAAACTCCCAAACGCTTATTAACTCCGGATCCCCACTTAATTGTACAAAATTGATTAAACTGTTAAAAACCCTTTGAAAACGCTGCAAACGCAGCGCCCACAACCTACCAATCACTTTGCAATGACAAATGATAATGTTAATACCAAAATGTGGATTAAGTATCCCCCTTGAGCAAAAAAAGGTGGTCAAAATTAAAGGAAAAAACTGCTGATTAATATTTCAAGAGCAAACAAAGACAAAACTGGTCCTTAGAGGAATTTTAATGTTTTCAGCTACCACTTATAGTTTTGTTCAGCGGTCCTTGGTTTGTTTCCCCCAGTTATTTTGCTATAAGTTCAAAAAATTTGATAAAAGGTCCAAATTTTAAGACAATGGCATGCATTGTTTTGCCCTTCAATACGATTTAGCCTCCGAACGGTTTTTAGACCGTTATTGGACACAAGGTTGGGCAAAGTTTACGCTATCAACACTTTGTTCGTTCTACGACCCTTCACCCCCATCCCAATCCCCACCGTAAGTCCAAAATGATGGTTATATCCTTGTAGCCTACGCCTCTGGTGTAATACAATGCCCTTTAGATTTATTTTCATACGAACTGAATCTGCCTGTCCGCTAGTCTCTTTTTCGAATTGATAAAGACTCACCTTGAAAACTGATTGATGCAATGGGATCCACCTTGCCAATCACCTCAAGATTCGGCAAGTTATTGGCTCTTGCGACCGTGATTTCGAGTGCCATGGCCAATTTGTTGAGTGCCAACGGTTCGTAATTTCGTTTTGCCAAATTTTGGCAGTTTTATTACATGTTTTTACACCTTTTTGTTTTTCATTCAAATAAAAGGCAAACGATGTAATATATTTACTCCATTTATTTTTGAAAATGGTTAAAACTTTAAATAGCGATTACTTCCCGATATTCTCAATACGAACTGTGTCTGGGACAAAAGACGAGGAATCTTCGTAAAATACAATAGCACCAGGCACTCTTAGTAAAATAAATAGTCACCAGGCACTCTTTGTAAAATAAAGTCACCAAGCACTCTTCGTAAAATACAATAATCACCAAGCACTCTTGAAAGAAATTGTCCGAACGATAGATTAGAATAACTTAATAACAGTTTAAGTATAGATGTTCCATGCACCGTGACAAATTAAACGAATATCTCCATCAGACACGGTCACCGCAGTTTAAAAGGCTTTCGAGGATCAAGGGTAATATCGAAGTGTTTGCATTTCCGTCCATAGTCCCTTCATTCGTGATTGATCGGTAGCCATCCTTCATTCGTGATTGATCGGTAGCCATTGAACTTTAAAATGCACTCATGGCAGTACGAAGTTAGTTTAGAATTCCTCCCACGTCGACCACTTGATAACCAAATTGTGTGATCGAAGACAAAATCATAGCTTCCATGTTTATCGTGATCCTTTAGGCCTACTACTAGAACATAAATACGGAGGTGTGATTTAGCAAGGATTTTTAGTACCTATTTAGACGAAATGACATCCCTTACTACTGTACAAGTTGATGAATTAATCAAATATCGCAATGCTGCGTTTAAACATTTAAAAGCAGGGCCTTGTTTATCGTGGTGACCAGTCACCACATTTGGTGACCAGTCACCACTTTCTGGTGACCACTTTTCCCAAAATCATCCACTGGTCACCAGACTTTAAATTTCGGGATATCAAGGGGCGCCTTAAAAGTCAAATATTGCCTCTAATTTTTAAGCTTCGCCCCTTTTGTTCTGAAGTAATAGCGACTTTGTAGCAACTTTGGTTTATCGTGTAACAACCCATTATGTAAGAACTTTTGACCCATTATGTACCAACTTTTGTGTGACATTATGTAACAACTTGTGGCTCAGTATGTAACGACGTATTGTGTGCCATTATGTAACAGCTTGTGGCTCAGTATGTAACGACGTCTTGTGTGCCATTATGTAACAGCTTGTGGCTCAGTATGTAACAACGTCTTGTGTGCCATTATGTAACAGCTTGTGGCTCAGTATGTAACGACGTATTGTGTGCCATTATGTAACAGCTTGTGGCTCAGTATGTAACGACGTATTGTGTGCCATTATGTAACAGCTTGTGGCTCAGTATGTAACGACGTCTTGTGTGCCATTATGTAACAGCTTGTGGCTCAGTGTGTAACAACGTCTTGTGTGCCATTATGTAACAGCTTGTGGCTCAGTATGTAACAACGTATTGTGTGCCATTATGTAACAGCTTGTGGCTCAGTATGTAACGACGTCTTGTGTGCCATTATGTAACAGCTTGTGGCTCAGTATGTAACGACGTCTTGTGTGCCATTATGTAACAGCTTGTGGCTCAGTATGTAACAACGTCTTGTGTGCCATTATGTAACAGCTTGTGGCTCAGTATGTAACGACGTATTGTGTGCCATTATGTAACAGCTTGTGGCTCAGTATGTAACGACGTCTTGTGTGCCATTATGTAACAGCTTGTGGCTCAGTATGTAACAACGTATTGTGTGCCATTATGTAACAGCTTGTGGCTCAGTATGTAACAACGTATTGTGTGCCATTATGTAACAACTTGTGGCTCAGTATGTAACGACGTATTGTGTGCCATTATGTAACAGCTTGTGGCTCAGTATGTAACGACGTCTTGTGTGCCATTATGTAACAGCTTGTGGCTCAGTATGTAACAACGTATTGTGTGCCATTATGTAACAACTTGTGGCTCAGTATGTAACGACGTATTGTGTGCCATTATGTAACAGCTTGTGGCTCAGTATGTAACGACGTATTGTGTGCCATTATGTAACAGCTTGTGGCTCAGTATGTAACGACGTCTTGTGTGCCATTATGTAACAGCTTGTGGCTCAGTATGTAACAACGTATTGTGTGCCATTATGTAACAACTTGTGGCTCAGTATGTAACGACGTATTGTGTGCCATTATGTAACAGCTTGTGGCTCAGTATGTAACAACGTCTTGTGTGCCATTATGTAACAGCCAGGGCTCAGTATGTAACGACGTCTTGTGTGCCATTATGTAACAGCTTGTGGCTCAGTATGTAACAACGTATTGTGTGCCATTATGTAACAGCTTGTGGCTCAGTATGTAACAACGTATTGTGTGCCATTATGTAACAACTTTTTGGCCATTATATAACAAGGTATGGGTGAAGGCACTCTACTGTGGTGTAGCGGTTATCATACATGTCTACAGACCACGAGGCCATGGGTTCAAGCCTGGGTTGGGTAGACACGCCAGTGCACCACAACTGGTTATCAAAGGCCGTGGACATTGACTTGGTTGTCAATGTTATGTCTGTCCGTACGTCGTACCTGTGCTTTGGTACCTAGGTCGTATTGAGCGTTTCGTGATAGCTTTGTTACTATCATAACCAAATACGCAGGCGACGGCCCCGTCATTGTAATTGTGTGTTCACTCGTCGTCGTCGTCGAGGCGCTCTCAGGGTAAAAGTATTTTGAATTTTAAATCTTTTCGTAGAGGACTACCCAACAACCTTGCATGCACTGGCGGTTTATGCCCCAGGATTCATTTATGTGGAGATTTGATCGTTTTGATGAGAGCCCCGGTCCCCCAAGCCAGCACCAATGACTTTCCACCACATTGGTTACACTTATAAAACCGGTATCAATGTCTTTCCGGACGTCCAGGGGTGGACTGGCCCACCGGGAAACCTGGAAAATTTCCGGGGCCTATGTCGGGGCCCTCCATATGCTATTAACATAATATTCATACATCGTAGCTAAGAGGTCACCTGGTCAATACACTATGTTAACGGCTAATTAAATTGTGAATACTGAGAGATCTTGCCTGTAAATTACAATGGGGTGTTGAGGAAGGTGTCTGAATTTTCGTTAGCTTTTCGTTTAGCGTATGTATGGGTCGGCCTGACCCACTGGAAAATCGGGAAATTATGTCGCGGCGGCCCTAATGCCTAGCATAAGAATCTAATATGTCGGATATAACTACATGTTGGGGGCCCTTGATGATGAAAATTCCCGGTGACAATTTTGTCCCAGTCCGCCTCTGCAGACGTCCACATTTATTTCTCTCTTGAATTTGATCTGTTGATGTAGCTTTGCATGTGTGTTAATGAGTGATGCAGAGAGGTATGACTTTGACCCTGAGGCCAGGGAAAAGTTCGCGGCGGTCTTAAAGTTGCGAAAAGTACCAATTTCGACATTCTTATCTGCGGTTTTGAAACTAGAGGACATTATGCAAATTTGGGCGGGCAGTAATTTTCATATCGGTTCACATTTTCGTGCCACGTGACTTTCAAAGTTGTCTTAACGCTGAGCCGTCTGACAGGAGGGAAGTTTTGATGATCTGATTGACATGACTTGATGATTTTCATAGGTATAGGAACCGGAGGGGGCAACTGGGGGCACATTCCCTCATTTCTCCAAAAAATGACAATAGCGCCCCTTTTTAAAATGAAAAGTGCCCCTTAATGTCCCAATAGTGGGAAACTGGCGACTTTTGTCAGTCCCATGTACGTGAGGAACGTGTCCCTATTGAAAAACTATCCCTTTCTAGGAAAGAAGTGCCCACTTTACTTTTCTTTGTTGTTTTGGGCTCACTTATTCTATCCACTGATCAGGATGTGGGACATGCATAAGCCTTGAAAAGTGCCCCTAGAAGGTCGTGCCTCCCCACTTCTGGCAAGCTTCCTACACCCTCGGCATGATCATGTACATTAAAATTCACTATTTTTGGTTGGATCGTCGATCCAGCTCTCTTCGTGATTATCACGAGATGAGCTGCTTAGGTGACATGTTTATTTGATATTATTAATTTGTGGTTAGTGTGGTCAATCCGTCATCCAGCTCTCTTCGTGGTTACCACGAGATGAGCTGTTGTGGTGATGTTTTAATATAAATTTAGCAGAAAGGTGCTTTTAATATGTTATTAAAAATATTAAAATTCGCTTATATGATTGGTGTGGTCATTCCAGCTCTCTTTAAAGAATCACGAGTGTTGCTGCTGTTGTCTCAAAGATTGAAATTAACAATTCAAGTCACCGTAAAACATCAGTTGTGTGTTTTTATTTATTTTTATCTTATTTTATATTATATTTTATGACGATGATATAGCAACTGATATTGTTTTTCAATACATAGTAGCTAAATCTGAATAAATATTAAGCCTTTTTTAAGTGTTTCTTAAAAATGGAATCCATTTTGAAGTTAGAACTGTTTAGACCAAAATCACGACTCATCACTCTTACTTCGCTCGTGGATTTGACACGATTTTATAAATTTTCTACTACGAAAATAATGAACAACACAGACCGTTTCCAGGAGGCTATTTTTTCCCAAACAAGATAGCAATTGTGCTCCTTTGAGTTAAAGTAGGGTTAGGGTCCAGAAATTAAACCAAAGGTGTAGGAGGCGGGGGGGGGGGAGGGCAGGCCGAGGGGTGCAAGCTGCCATTTGAGCGGATTTCAACTTCCCGATTGCATGCTTTCAGCTCAATTAGGAAATTATTAATATCAAATTGAAAAATGTGGTAAAATTATTAGATATTCTCGTAAAATTTCCCGAAAATTGGCCAAAATTTCCCGAAAAATGGCAGACATTCCCAGAAAATGGCAAACATTTCCAAAAAATGGCCAAAATTGAAAAGTTCTTGAAAACTGGCCGAATTTTCCAAAAATGAAGGAAATTTTTCGAAAATTAAGGAAATTTTTCGAAAATTAAGAAAAAAACAGCAAGTTTTTCTTCTCACTCGAACACACACATCCATCTGCTGTCACTGAAGTTAAGATAAAGGACGTTTTATTATGTAATGATGGCCTAAGCTATAAAGAATATATAAATAAAGGTCACTTTGGGATCAAACCTGATGAATATTTAAGAGCTTAAACTTTAACTTCAGGCTATGACATTACAAAAGTTCATTTCCGTCCAGCAATAGGGTGTGAAAATTTTATATTTTCTTGCAGTATTCTGATTCAAATGAATAATAAGTGAGTGTAAATGCACAAAAAAAGAGATTAAAGAAACAAATGAAAGGTCTAGGTGGATTCTTTTTGGCACCCAAAATAAGATATTGAATCAGAATGTGTTTTAGTGCGATTGCTTGTTAATCTTATGCCTCCATTGTAAAGACTCGGAAGATGGATTTTGAACTCTTTTTATGTTTCTTTTTTGACATTTCAATGTTTTATATACGATAACTGTTTGAAAACAACATTTTGCACTGTTTTTAAAGGCTCTTAAAATTTTCCAATGGAAAAAAGCAAAAGCCAAGTGCGCCATTAGATGCACGAAATTAGGAGACCATCAAACTTGAACCAACACGCTCGAGTTCTGTTATCATTTGTTATCGCTTGACTTTTTCATGGAAATATGTTTTTTTTATTCATCACCGTTACAAAGATGAGTAGTTTAGTAACATCTTCAAAGAATTTTCAAAGGTAAGTCCTCGTTTTTTTTGCTATTTTCTTTCTTAAGTGCACAAAACTAGGTTCCCCCATGCTACTACTGGAAGATTCACGCGTACTAAAATATGCGATATCCTTTGTTCGCCATTTTGTTGACGCGCAATGGTTGTACGCGCTTTCTCTTAAATAATGCAAAACAAACTGTTACGAATACCACACGAGATTTTTACATTGTGGAATGTCAAATCTGGCAACAAAGTTTAGGGTTCCAAACTTCGGAATTAATGAACTGCAGTGGCGTAATGGGCCAAAAATGGTTAAGGATAGGGGAGGGGGGGGGAGGAGAGTGGAATAACTTGCCTACATATTCAAAACTTTTCTGTCAATTTTACAACATTTGTTGTAAGTTTAGAATTTTCCCTATTAGGTGGAAAACGGGGCAAGTTATTCTCATGTCCAAGCCGGGAAAAGATTATTCTAAACCTAAGAATTATAGCCCAGTTACACATTCTTCTGTTCTAAACCTAAGAATTATAAACCAGTTACACATTCTTCTGTTCTAAGCAAACTTCTCAAGAGGATCATCTTTACTAGGCTCACTACTTATCTTAACGATGTTAATTTCTTTAATAACTTTCAAGCTGGTTTCTGTTCAAATTTCAGTACCGCAGATTAGATAGCCAAGTTGTCTGACCATATTGCTTGAAACCTATCTGAGATAATTTTTGTGTTTACTGCCCTCTTCCATGCCGAAAAAGCTTTCGGTAAGTTATGGCATAATGGTCTACTTTTCAAACTCAACAAGAATTCCCTTCCAGTCAAATTTATTCGCTTAATTGCAGACTTTTTATCCCACAGACAAATTCGCTTTAAAATTTATCATGTTTATTCTGTTCCTTTGGTTGTGAATGAGGGTATCCCACAGGGTAGCCTACTTAGTCCTTTGCTCTCTCTTATTTTTGTAAACGACATTCCGAACCCCTCTTCTGACTACATTCAAATTTCTCAGTATGCAGACAACTTGGCTGTCTGGGAGTTGGCCAAAAATATTCTTGCTGCCAGGGACGATTTGCGGTATCACATTAACCTTCTTCAATGCTGGTGCAGTAAATGGAGAATCTTTCTTAACCCTTCCAAATCTCAATCTATTGTTTTTTCCCGTCGCCGTCCAGCTTCTATTCCAACCTTAGTTTCTAATGTTACTGTTATACCAAATTATAATTCAATTAAGTTTCTGGGTATCGCCTTTGATACTAGATTTAATTTTAAACTGCATTTCAATATTTTGATTAAAGAATTCAAAGTCCGCACTTCTCAACTGTATACTATCTGTCGGACTGCTTACAATCCCAGAGCTCCTTCTACAACCTTAATTTTACATACTAGCCTCATTCGCTCACTTATTGATTATTCGTTTATTGTCTTCCATTTGTTCTCCAACACTAATTGTCCTTAACTGGAGCAATTCCAAACAAATGGTCTCATAATAATTTTCCACATACCTTGTTGGGTTTCACCATTATCACTTGTTGGCCTTGATCCTCTCGAATATCTATCAGCTTAAAGTAAAAGGCCCGTTTTGGCAAATCTTATTTAGCTTATTCTTTGGCCTAGTCCTTTATTTTAGTGTATTTTTCTAGTTAGTGTTTTTTGGTTCCACCCACCCTAGAAACTTTTGGTATAGCGTTTGCTTGTAGCTAGCTATTTGTAGTTTCACCTAGGGTGGGGTGACTCAAACGACACCTTTGTGTTCACGTTTTCACTTGTGTCCCCTGACTGTTGTCGGCTTTGTTTTCGTTTGACCTTTGACCCCCTCCCCCCCTTCCTGTCCGTTCTTCATTCATTTGTGCTTGTATCTTTTTGTTATGACTTTGTAGCACCGCCTGCAGCTGTGGAGCCCAGTCGGTAAATCAAAACAGTTTCATTCGTGACGTCATTTTCTGGAGTGAAAACAAACCTTTGCGCGAAACAAGTGGCCCATTCTGTATGCGTTTACTGTGTGAGGGTACACATGGCAAGGAAACAAACATACCTGATCGCTTTGTTTTCACTCATATGTGGGGTGAATGCACGCGCTTGCTATGCGGTCTGATGACCGCAGGTCACATTTCCAACCAAGTGAATAAAGGAGCTGAGGCCGCGCACGGTGGGCATTTTAATGAGATATCAGTGTAAACTTTATCGCACTCAATTAATAGGATGGTGATACCCAATTTTGTGCACTTAAGGACTTATTCTGTTGGAGGACTCTTGACTGCCCGAGTTGAGGGCATTGACTGCCCAAAAGGTCACTCCTCCTACACCCCTGTACATACCTGTTTGGGTACTTCAACAAACTTTGAAATTACAGGTGGTAATTATTATTTCTAATTTGAAAAAGGGCACTTTCTTAGAAAAAGAAATACAAATTCATGTTGTAGTCAATGATGCATGTTAAGGCAGAGTGTTTATTTAATGCACTGGGCAAAAGAACTTCGGCATGAGTGGAACAACGATTACTCTGGAGAGTCATTCAACAGTGCAAAGTCCTTTGAACCATGCATTAATGCATATATAAACACAATGCAAAAACATAAATCTTTTTATACAATTTCTGTGTTAAATTCTTGTTTAAAATGCATGAAAATAACTAAAAAGACAGAAAAATGAGAACAGTTTACATGTATTTTTTTCACTTTATTAAAACATTCACCTCAATAAACTAAATAATCAAGGCGGTGTGTTTCCAAGATTTAATGCATGGGGTATGACAATGCAAATACTCTATAGAAATTGTATGATAATAAATAACTTCTGCAAAAACATCAATACGAGTATTGGACCTCAACAATCTGCCATTTGTCATTAAAAAAATCAAGCTGTAAGCTTTCAATTCTATCAATTACTCATTTGATAAAACTTTCATTTTGATCTTGTTTTGAGCTGATTGGTCTTCTGCCACTGTTTTAAATCATTTCTCATTCAAATCTTGACTGGCATATATTAATTCATACTTGCAGTTACAACTCCTGGTCCATGTTAACTTATCATGTTGTTTATATATCTACCAATGTACACTATCCTGCTATTGTCTTCTACTTCAAGAACAAGTTTGAACAAGAACTGCACAAAGAAAAGCATAGTTTCAGTTGACACATGAATTGTTTCTCTACAAAGAATACTCTAAAGCAAATATAAATCACATAGCTAAATATGCCACATTTCATGGCAAAGGTTTTTTAATCCCGATAATGTCTCCTTATGTTCCTTCCACATATGCATATATAAACTCTGTATCCTTAACCAGGTCACTGGAACTGGAGCTATGGGTAGCATCATTCAAATCACATTGCTTTTTGCCCACTTTCCTTTCTCATGAAAATTCACAGACATGCAATTCATCTCAGAGAGGCAGAAGTTTGTGCAGTGCGCTAGTGACAGGGCTTGCTTTGCATAGAGAAGTCTATTGCGGAGACGGTATCCTGCTTGCTGTATAAACACCTTGAGGCGGGAGGTGGACGAGTAAAGCACTGTTGAAATAGATCAAATGAGTTTTTTTTACACATACTGTAACTATCACTGTGAACATAACGGTTATCTATATTATACCTATTTAATAACCTCTTTGCATAATCAATTATATGCAATAATCATGCAGCATTTAATTACTACAATTTGGAAAAATACATACACCTTATGTTTAACTTATTCCACTATTTATCTCACCAATGGTCCAGTTTTTAACTTTTAGGTTAAATCTGATAAAACTGTGGTGCCCAATTGTTTTCTGTGGAGTTTGAATCTTTGTGGGTGTGACTCTGACACCTTTGAGGAATTTCAGATATCCAAGATGATGGTATAAATGACTACCACCCCTTTACCACCACCATACTGACAAAATGAGCCCACGAATGAGTTACAGAAACTCATTGAATATAAAACTAGGCTTTGAAAAAGGTAAAAAAATCCCATCAACGCTGATAACACACCTTCCACCCGTCATTCCACCACATGCCATCCAAACCTGCCCCACATGTAATCCAACCCTTTGTCCCACATACCTTCCCACCCTCTGTACCACACATCATTCCATCCTCTGTCCTACATTCTATCCCCACCTTCATCCTAATTCCTTCATCTACCAATCACCATGCCAACATCATTTCCCATCCCCTCATACTATCTCAACAAAATCTCAATCCTTCTTCTCCTCATTCCTCCCCACCTACAAAAAATATTCTGTCCAACCCACTCACCTTAATAAACAAACATGCCCCATTCACCTACCATCCCACAGTCACCTATCATCATGTATTCCCTACCACCCCCAATCCACCTGCTTCCCCAATACACCTACTACCCCCATTATATATATATACATATATATATATATATATATATATATATATATATATATATATATATATATATATATATATATATATATATATATATATATATATATACATATATATATATATATATATATATATATATATATATATATATATATATATATATATATACATATATATATATATATATATATATATATATATATATATATATACATAAATATATATATATATATATATATATATATATATATATATATATATATATATATATATATATATATATATATATATATATATATATATATATATATATATATATATATATATATATATATATATATATATATATATATATATATATATATATATATATATATATATATATATATATATATATATATATATATATATATATATATATATATATATATATATATATATATATATATATATATATATATATATATATATATATATATATATATATATATATATAAACCATCTCCAATACAATTCCTGTCCTATATCACTGTGAATGTATCATCCTTCAGATTTACCCGCACCACTCCTAGCCTCCACGTAGCATATGAAATAATGATTGTATCACTTTATGTCTCTTTTAACTAACCTGAATCTTTGGTGGTGATGAATATTGGTGGATCCCTCTGCAAGCTCTCACTGAAGCTATTGTAACATGTGATGGTGAATTCATATGTTGTGCTAGGAATCAATGATTGTAAGTCATAAACATAAACACTGCCATCAGTTACATCCACTGTGGCATTTGTGGTATTCATTGCATCAGAAATCCAGTAGTAGATCTGGAAAAATGAAATGCACTCAATGTGACTGATATCCGGGTGATCAATTAAGAAAAATGACACTTTGGTATGGAATCTTCTCTTCTTCATGTTTTATACTTCCAATTTATCTTATGTGTGTACTGATTAGTGGAGCTTTCATTGATGGGAGTAGTTTAATTTCACACTCATCACCAGCAACAAGAGGCACATTATTCATACTCTTATTAAGTTTTTTCTAAGTCACAAAATTTCAACTAAGATTAGTCCCCAACATAACTGAATTCAGTTAACTGGGATTAGTCTCCAACATAACTGAATTCAGTTTCTTATTCAATGTAAGGAATTCAATTGCTCTTCAGATAATACAATTCAATGGTAACACAAGTAGTGATGTCACTTCCTTGCCAGATGACATTTTAACAAACTTGATCAACTTTGAGACACCACACCTCCAGAACATGAGAGGCAATCCATGCTATTGCAAGTCTTAGAATCTTTACATATGATGGACTCAGGTGACTGAATGGAACACAACACAGTGCCATGAGAACCAATCCATGCTATTGCAAGTCTTAGAATCTTTACATATGATGGACTCAGGTGACTGAATGGAACACGACACAGTGCCATGAGAACCAATCCATGCTATTGCAAGTCTTAAAATCTTTACATATGATGGACTCAGGTGACTGAATGGAACACGACACAGTGCCATGAGAACCAATCCATGCTATTGCAAGTCTTAGAATCTTTACATATGATGGACTTATTGATTACAGAAAACCCTTTTGGAAAATTAAGACCAACACATGAAAACAAGTATAAAATACCACACATTAATTCAAAAACAATACACCACTTCACAGTTCTGTCCGCCATTTTGAGTTGCAAGTAAACAAAAATAATTCCCTAAATTTCTAATAAATTCTGTCGCTTCTATTTTTTTTTTCTTAATGTTATGTAACTTTTAAGTATTTTAGGTAAAATTAAGTAGTCAGGAAAAACCCATTTCATCCTCACACAGAAAGTAAAATTTAAGGCCGATTTTATAACCTTCAGTCATGTACAATGTACGTATTTCTAAACAATGTGCAATAATACTACGCCTGTACCAAGAGCTCATCTTGCTGTGCGCTCGTTGTATGTTTACTTGTTGTGCGCTCGTCTGGTTTGTTTACTCCCAACTTGAAGGTCAAACGTACTTGTGCGCATGAGCAGACTAGAACTGTGAAGTGGTGTATAAGACCTCGATCAATCTACCTCACTGCCCCACTTCTTTGGAATTCCCTATCATTAAATCAATTAAATCTCAGAAACAAAAACAAATTCATTCAAAAAAGGTTTGAAAACATTTGTATTTACTTTGTGCTATGATTCTGAATGTCACCATTATGCTACCGTTGTCTGTTTGCATATGTATACCAGTGTGTAGGTGGATGTGTATGGCTGTTTGCATATGTATACCAGTATGTAGGTGGATGTGTATGGCTGTTTGCATATGTATACCAGTATGTAGGTGGATGTGTATGGCTGTTTGCATATGTATACCAGTATGTAGGTGGATGTGTATGGCTGTTTGCATATGTATACCAGTATGTAGGTGGATGTGTATGGCTGTTTGCATATGTATACCAGTATGTAGGTGGATGTGTATGGCTGTTTGCATATGTATACCAGTATGTAGGTGGATGTGTATGGCTGTTTGCATATGTATACCAGTATGTAGGTGGATGTGTATGGCTGTTTGCATATGTATACCAGTGTGTAGGTGGATGTGTATGGCTGTTTGCATATGTATACCAGTGTGTAGGTGGATGTGTATGGCTGTTTGCATATGTATACCAGTATGTAGGTGGATGTGTATGGCTGTTTGCATATGTATACCAGTATGTAGGTGGATGTGTATGGCTGTTTGCATATGTATACCAGTATGTAGGTGGATGTGTATGGCTGTTTGCATATGTATACCAGTATGTAGGTGGATGTATGGCTGTTTGCATATGTATACCAGTATGTAGGTGGATGTGTATGGCTGTTTGCATATGTATACCAGTATGTAGGTGGATGTGTATGGCTGTTTGCATATGTATACCAGTATGTAGGTGGATGTGTATGGCTGTTTGCATATGTATACCAGTATGTAGGTGGATGTGTATGGCTGTTTGCATATGTATACCAGTGTGTAGGTGGATGTGTATGGCTGTTTGCATATGTATACCAGTATGTAGGTGGATGTGTATGGCTGTTTGCATATGTATACCAGTATGTAGGTGGATGTGTATGGCTGTTTGCATATGTATACCAGTATGTAGGTGGATGTGTATGGCTGTTTGCATATGTATACCAGTATGTAGGTGGATGTGTATGGCTGTTTGCATATGTATACCAGTATGTAGGTGGATGTATGGCTGTTTGCATATGTATACCAGTATGTAGGTGGATGTGTATGGCTGTTTGCATATGTATACCAGTATGTAGGTGGATGTGTATGGCTGTTTGCATATGTATACCAGTGTGTAGGTGGATGTGTATGGCTGTTTGCATATGTATACCAGTATGTAGGTGGATGTGTATGGCTGTTTGCATATGTATACCAGTATGTAGGTGGATGTGTATGGCTGTTTTTATGTACATATTTGTGTACGTACAGTGCTGCTGATTGTCATTTTTGATACTGGAGGTGCTATTTACATTCTACTAAATTACAATTAGATTCAAGATTCCCAAGAAAATTTTGAAGCCAATTAAACTAACACACCTTACTATGAATATTCAAGTTAAATAAGTATAAAAACACTCTGCCTGTAAATTATTCTTCATATAATTATCACATACATGCTGTATGCTTCATTAAAGTAATAACTCTTATCACATACATACTGTAATAACCCTTATCACATACATACTGTAAAATCCCTTAGCACGTACATACTGTGATAAACCTTATCACATACATACTGTAATAAGCCTTATTGCATACATACTGTAATAACACTTATCACGTACATACTGTAATAACCCTTATCACATACATACTGTAATAAGCCTTATTGCATACCTACTGTAATAATCCTTATCACATACATACTGCAATAACCCTTATCATATACATACTGTAATAACCCTTATTACATACATACTGTTATAACATTTATCACATACATACTGTAATAAGCCTTATTGCATACATACTGTAATAATCCTTATCACGCACACACTGTAATAAGCCTTATTGCACACATACTGTAATAATCCTTATCACGTACACACTGTAATAATCACGTACATACTGTAATAACCCTTATCACATACAGACTGTAATAACCCTTATCACGTACATACTGTAATAACCTTATCACGCATACATACTGTTATAACATTTATCACATACATACTGTAATAACCCTTATCACATACATACTGTAATAATCCTTATCACATACATACTGTAATAAGCCTTATTGCATACATACTGTAATAACCCTTATCACGTACATACTGTTATAACATTTATCACATACACACTGTAATAACCCTTATCACACAGACTGTAATAACCCTTATCACGTAATACTGTAAAACCCCTTATCACGCACACACTGTAATAAAGCCTTATTGCACACATACTGTAATAAGCCTTATTGCATACATACTGTAATAACCCTATCATATACATACTGTAATAAGCCTTACATACACACTGTAATAAGCCTTATTGCATACATACTGTAATAATCCTTATCACATACATACTGTAATAACCCTTATCACATACATACTGTAATAACCCTTATCACGCATACTGTAATAGCCCTTATCACATACAGACTGTAATAACCCTTATCACATACAGACTGTAATAACCCTTATCACATACATACTGTAATAACCCTTATCACGTGCATACAGTAATAACCCTTATCACATACATACTGTAATAAGCCTTATTGCATACATACTGTAATAACCCTTATCACATACATACTGTAATAACCCTTATCACGTATATACTGTTATAACATTTATCACATACATACTGTAATAACCCTTATCACATACATACTGTAATAATCCTTATCACATACATACTGTAATAAGCCTTATTGCATACATACTGTAATAACCCTTATCACATACATACTGTAATAACCCTTATCACGTACATACTGTTATAACATTTATCACATACATACTGTAATAACCCTTATCACATACAGACTGTAATAACCCTTATCACGTACATACTGTAAAACCCCTTATCACGTACACACTGTAATAAGCCTTATTGCACACATACTGTAATAAGCCTTATTGCATACATACTGTAATAACCCTTATCATATACATACTGTAATAAGCCTTACCACATACACACTGTAATAAGCCTTATTGCATACATACTGTAATAATCCTTATCACATACATACTGTAATAACCCTTATCACATACATACTGTAATAACCCTTATCACGTACATACTGTAATAGCCCTTATCACATACAGACTGTAATAACCCTTATCACATACAGACTGTAATAACCCTTATCACATACATACTGTAATAACCCTTATCACGTACATACAGTAATAACCCTTATCACATACATACTGTAATAAGCCTTATTGCATACATACTGTAATAACCCTTATCACATACATACTGTAATAACCCTTATCACGCACATACTGTTATAACATTTATCACATACATACTGTAATAACCCTTATCACATACATACTGTAATAATCCTTATCACATACATACTGTAATAAGCCTTATTGCATACATACTGTAATAAGCCTTATTGCATACATACTGTAATAACCCTTATCACGTACATACTGTTATAACATTTATCACATACATACTGTAATAACCCTTATCACATACAGACTGTAATAACCCTTATCACGTACATACTGTAAAACCCTTATCACGTTACACTGTAATAAGCCTTATTGCACACATACTGTAATAAGCCTTATTGCATACATACTGTAATAACCCTTATCATATACATACTGTAATAAGCCTTACCACATACACACTGTAATAAGCCTTATTGCATACATACTGTAATAATCCTTATCACATACATACTGTAATAACCCTTATCACATACATACTGTAATAACCCCTTATCACGCATATACTGTAATAGCCCTTATCACATACAGACTGTAATAACCCTTATCACATACAGACTGTAATAACCCTTATCACATACATACTGTAATAACCCTTATCACGTACATACAGTAATAACCCTTATCACATACATACTGTAATAAGCCTTGTTGCATACATACTGTAATAACCCTTATCACATACATACTGTAATAACCCTTATCACGTACATACTGTAATAGCCCTTATCACATACAGACTGTAATAACCCTTATCACATACAGACTGTAATAACCCTTATCACATACAGACTGTAATAACCCTTATCACGTACATACAGTAATAACCCTTATCACATACATACAGTAATAAGCCTTATTGCATACATACTGTAATACTGTAATAATCCTTATTACATACATCATGATGAAATAACCATCCTTACGAGGAATAGTCCATCAATCATTCATGGGTTTTGCACAAAGTCCTCCCAAGCATATAATGTATATTTTTATTTAGGCTCTGCCAAGGACTAATTTGATAATCTGATTCACATCACTGAACAGCAGTTAGGTGGCTTGAGCCCAACATGAATGACCTATTGTGTACAGTGTAACAGTAGGTGGTTGCTAACAAGTGAACTGTGAATAGACTATGAAGATGTTGTCAGTTAAGACAGTATAGATTACTCCTGTATTGTGTATGGTGTAACAATAGCTGGATGCTAGTCAATGAATTGTGAAGAGTGTCTCGGGTTGAATGGTGTGGATTACCCCTGATTTTGAGAAAATCGGGGGTGTCGGGTTGGAGGGGTCTAAGGGCCAAAAATTCCTAATGTACTGTAATAATCCTTATCATGTACATACTTTATAACCCTTATTATCACATACATACTGTAATAAGCTTTATTCCATTAACACTGTAATAAGCCTTATCACATACATACTGTAATAACACTTATCGTATACATACTGTAATAAGCCTTATTGCATACATACTGTAATAATCCTTATCACATACATACTGTAATAATCCTTATCACATACATACTGTTATAACCCTTATCACATACATACTGTAATAACCCTTATCACATGCATACTGTAATAAGCCTTATTGCATACATACTGTAATAACCCTTATCATATACATACTGTAATAACCCTTAATAATAATAATCGTAGTGCTTATATAGCGCTTTAAACTGTCATAGACTTTTATCAAAGCGCTTTACAATTATTACCCTGGTCACTGGCCTTAACTCTCCTGAAAACTTTCTCACTCCTGGGGAGTCAAGCCCGTTTTATCAGCAGACATATACAGGCGCTGGCTCCAAACACATAGAACTGTCACTGCCCTCACAGGTACCCATTACAGCTGGGTGGACTGAAGCAATGAAGATAAAGTGTCTTGCTCAAGGACACAACACACTGGCCTGGCCGAATCGAACCCAGTACCTTCCACACCAGAGCCCGACGCCTTAACCACTAGGCCACTGTGCTCCGTTAAATACCCTTAAATATAGATGTAACATGTGGTCATACCTTGTAGCCTGTCATGCCACTGTTCTGATCAGCAGCTTGAGGTGGATCGGTCCAGCTAATTTTCACTGAAGTTGGTGTTTGGGCGTCCAATGTTAAGCCAACTGGAGGAGCGGTTGGATCTGCAAAAGATTACCACATAAATATGTGATGAAAGTCTGTAAGGCCAGGTTATTTAAATGACAAGAATAGGACTTCAAAGAAATCACACTTGGGAAACAATGGGTCACAAGAGAAACAATGGGTCACAAGCAAAACAATGGGTCACAAGAAAAACAATGGGGCACAAAAGAAACAATGGGTCACTTTAGAAACATGGTTCACAAGAGAAACAATGGATCACAAGAGACACAATGGGTCACAAGAGACACAATGGGTCACACGAGACACAATGGCTCACAAGAGACACAATGGATCACACGAGACACAATGGGTCACAAGAGACACAATGGGTCACAAGAGTTACTGATCTGATCACCCTTAACAGAGTCACCATCACATGACTTAGATCCACTACTTCTTTCAAACTTGTATGTAGGTCACTATAGGCTTAAAAACTTGACCTTTAGATTCATGTGTCACATGTAAAGCTATTATATTAAAAACCTCATTAAAGATTCATGTTGACTTTGATCAAACTAGATCACATGGTACTGTAGGTGACCTTTGACATCACAATAACATACTTGTACCTATGACAGGCGTAAGGAGCTCAAAGACGGGTATGTTGGTCTAACCCATGACCTTTGATACCATTTTAACACCAAAGCATGCAAGAGCCTGACATACTAGGTACATCCAAAACAGCTTTCCATTAAAAAAATGCAATAGGAAGGACAAACTTAGACCCTTGGGCACAAATTAAACTAATAAGTTACCAGGCCACCATTTTGCATCTTTAAATTGACAATATTTTCTTTATTATTAATACTCATTTCACCTTTGACATTATGACCATGGTATAAATTCATATAAGTTTTAAATCATGGATAACATTACACCTACCCTATAACCATCATGGATAACATTACACCTTCTCTATAACTGTCATGGATAACATTACACCTATTCTATATCATTGCTAACATTACACCTACCCTATAAGCATCTTGGATAACATTACACCTATCCTATAACCATCATGGATAACATTACACCTATCCTATAACCATCATGAATAACATTACACCTATCCTATAACCATCATGGATAACATTACACCTATCCTATAACCATCATGAATAACATTACACCTATCCTATAACCGTCATGGATAACATTACACCTACCATATAACTGTCATGGAGAACACTACACCTACTCTATAACCATCATGGATAACATTACACCTATCCTATAACCATCATGGATAACATTACACCTATCCTATAACCATCATGAATAACATTACACCTATCCTATAACCATCATGGATAACATTACACCTATTCTATAACCATCATGGATAACCATTACATTTATCTTATAACCATCATTGATAACACTACACTTACTCTATAACCATTATGAATAACATTACACCTATCCTATAACTGTCATGGATAACATTACATCTATCTAATAACCATCATGGATAACATTACACCTACCCTATTACTGTCACGTGTATGACTGCTCTTCATTGTACAGGTTGAAAGTCATGCAAAAAATGAACTACTTGACCTTTGACCAATGATATTTGTGTCTGAATATTTTGGAGGTAAAAGTTTAATCTAGGACAACTCCATTAATTTGGGTTCAAACACGGCTTGGGCATAAAGGTCAAGTAGTGAGGATATGACTTATACAAATGATTTTTTTAAATATATGATTCGTTTTGCTCACACGTACCAAACATCAAGGTGTCTATATTAGGTATATTGTTTGCATATAAAATCATTTATTTGTGTCTACAAAGAGAGACTAATCGCTGTTGTGTACACACCCTGACTTTTTTTTGGTATTTATGAATGAGTGTGTCTTTGCAGCTATCTCACTTATCTCCAGAAGAGGGACTTAGTTAATGAGATCAAAGTTCTGTAAAACCCTGACAGTGTTTGTTCAAAGTGCACTATCCTTTGTGCACTATCATTTTCAACAACTTTCATAGCACAAGAGCTATAGTTCTATACAAAACCAATGTAGGTGTTGAGATCTTACTAAATGCCTCGATGTGGTTTTTGGTGATTCTTACTACCTAACCTGCATATTTTGTCTTCTAAAGACACATAATAACTACAATTTTCGGAACATCTCCTGCCTTCTACCATGTTGGTAAAAACCATCAGAAAATTAAGAATACCTCAAAAAATATTCTTTCTTCACAAAGCATATGCTTTACACCCTGGGACAAAATGCTGAACAGGGTGGCAGCATGGGCTAAACATCCAAAACATTATTTTCCAAAATACAAAGAAAAACCAGTTACGTGTCCCTACAGTTTAGCTTAAGATAGATATTTAATTGTTTTTCAAAAAAATGCATTCATCTTGTATTCATGTTGTATTCAAGATCAAATACTAAACTAACAATCAGCACATGTCAATAAAACATGAAAGATGAGTTACCCACTTGTGTGATATAATGCAAACATAACTAATATCTAATTTCTATTGATCAACAAAGTTAACTTTTGCAAACCAACAAAGTTCACATCTGCAGACCAACAAAATTCACATCTGCAGACCAACAAAGTTCACATCTGCAGACCAACAAAGTTCACATCTGCAGACCAACAAAATTCACATCTGCAGACCAACAAAGTTTACATCTGCAGACCAACAAAGTTCACATCTGCAGACCAACATAGTTCACATTTGCAGACCAACAAATGTCACATAAGCAGACCAAAAAAAGTTCACATCTGCAGACCAACATAGTTCACATCTGCAGACCAACAAATGTCACATAAGCAGACCAAAAAAGTTCACATCTGCAGACAAACGAAGTTCACATCTGCAAACCAACAAAGTTTATATCTGCAGACCAACAAAGTTCACATCTGCAGACCAACAAAGTTTACATCTGCAGACCAACAAAGTTCATATCTGCAGACCAACAAAGTTCACATCTGCAGACAAACGAAGTTCACATCTGCAGACCAACAAAGTTCACATCTGCAGACCAACAAAATTCACATCTGCAGACCAACAAAGTTCACATCTGCAGACCAACAAAGTTCACATCTGCAGACCAACAAAGTTCACATCTGCAGACCAACAAAGTTTAAATCTGCAGACCAAGAAAGTTCACATCAGCAGACCAACAAAGTTCATATCTGCAGACCAACAAAGTTCACATCTGCAGACCAACAAAGGTCGCATAAGCAGACCAAAAAAGTTCACATCTGCAGACCAACAAAGTTCACATCTGCAAACAAACGAAGTTCACATCTGCAGACCAAAAAAAGTCACATAAGCAGACCAACAAAGTTTACATCTGCAGATCAATAAAGTTCACATCTGCAGACCAACAAAGTTTACATCTGCAGACCAAAAAGTTTACATATGCAAACCAACAAAGTTTACATCTGCAGACCAACAAAGTTCACATCTGTAGACCAAAAAGTTTACATCTGCAAACCAACAAAATTCACATCTGCAAAACTGAAAAGTTCACATCTGCAGACCAACAAAGATCACATCTGCAGACCAACAAAGTTCACATCTGCAGACCAACAAAGTTCACATCTGCAGACCAACAAAGTTCACATCTGCAGACCAACAAAGTTCACATCTGCAGACCAACAAAGTTCACATCTGCAGACCAACAAAGTTTACATCTGCAGACCAACAAAGTTCACATCTGCAGACCAACAAAGTTCACATCTGCAGACAAACGAAGTTCACATCTGCAGACCAACAAAGTTCACATCTGCAGACCAACAAAATTCACATCTGCAGACCAACAAAGTTCACATCTGCAGACCAACAAAGTTCACATCTGCAGACCAACAAAGTTTATATCTGCAGACCAACAAAGTTTAAATCTGCAGACCAACAAAGTTCACATCTGCAGACCAACAAAGGTCGCATAAGCAGACCAAAAAAGTTCACATCTGCAGACCAACAAAGTTTACATCTGCAGACCAACAAAGTTCACATCTGCAGACCAACAAAGTTCACATCTGCAGACTAACAAAGTTCAAAGACCAACAAAGTTCACATCTGCAGACCAACATCTGCAGACCAACAAAGTTCATATCTGCAGACCAACAAAGTTCACATCTGCAGACCAACAAAATTCTCATCTGCAGATCAAAATTTGCTGGTCTGTATTTGTGCTTAATTTGACAAAGAAAGACGTTGAGTGTGATGTCGCACAGTATTCCAATACTGAAAGCAACGTTGCTTGTGCTCAAGGAAAGGCTGGAGATAGTATTCCCTGCCTTTTTATCTATACTGGTTAAAACAAAGACAATTATTCAGTACTGACAGCAGAAGGTTTTGGAGCACCAGTTGTTACTCCTTTGTTTCAATGAAGTAATCATGTGTTTGTCTCGGAGCTGCAACTCCTCAGTGTATCCTCCTCTCTTTAGCACACTTTGATGTGAAATTTCCTTTTGTTTTTTAAAGAGTGTAAGGAAATATATAAAGAGTAAAAATACAAAAGAGTGTAAGCTAAATATATAAAGAGTTTGTAAATATATAAAGAGTGTACCTATATAAAGAGTGTAGAAATATATAAAGAGTGTAAGCCCCCTATAAAGAGTTAGAATATATAAAGAGTTAGCTGAAATACATAAAGAGTCCTAAGAAATATATAAAGAGTGTAAGCCCCTGTAAGGAAATACATAAAGAGTGTAAGAATATTAAAGAGCTGTAAGGAAATTTATAAAGAGTGTAAGGAAATATATAAAGAGTGGAAGTGCCCCCATAAAGAGTGTAAGGAAATATATAAAGAGTGTAAGGAAATACATAAAGAGTGTAAGAAAATATATAAAGAGTGTAAGGAAATACATAAAGAGTGTAAGAAATATTAAAGAGTGTAAGGAAATATATAAAGAGTGTAAGAAAATTTATAAAGCTGTGCCCCCTATATAAAGAGTGTAAGGAAAATATAAAGCTGGGAGCTGATTGAGTTTGTAGTTCTAAGTCACCTAGCTGTGCCCCCTCCCTAGAATATTCACCTAGCTGTGCCCCCTCCCTGGAGTATTCACCTAGCAGTGCCCCCTCCCTGGAGTATTCACCTAGCTGTGCCCCTCCCTAGAATATTGATGTACCTGTCCAGATATGAGATTCGTTATGCATATTCCAGGACAAACAAATTATTCAACTTATTGCAAGAGAATCAAGCACCAGGTAATGAAGTAGCTTTTGCTGCAGAAGGACCATGCATGTTATTATTGGACATACATGATGTAGGACACTGAAGTGTTATCCACTAAACAAACCTCTTGTATGCTAGTAACCTTCTACCATTTAGAATAGCCACAGTAAATATACAGAAAAACAGAAAGGACTTGACAGACATTTTGGAAGCATACAATCAAGAAACATTTTGTTAGGCGTTCTAATTGACACGTTTGAGCTGCCTCTAATAGCCATCAATTTCACCAAACAAGTCTGTGAAGAAGATAACACAACTTACACAAATCCTCCTCACAGATGTAGTACAAACTTGATGAACACGAGGCATCCACAAGATCTTGTGAGGTGTGGAGATGAACGCAATCACCAGTACTGTCAGGTTCACCAGAATTCCACATTGGACTATAAGAAGACAGCTCTGTCAAATTATTTACAAACATGTACACTCCTGTGTAAGAGAAGAAGAAACAAAACATGTCAGATACCTTACATAATGCAGGTTTGCCTCAGAGACAGACATCCAGTTGGTTAAGAGTTTGATATATATATATACATATATATATATATATATATATATATATATATATATATATATATATATATATATATATATATATATATATATATATATATATATATATATGTATATATATATATATATATATATATATATATATATATGTATATATATATATGTGTGTGTGTGTATATATTTATATATATACATATATGTGTGTATATATATATATAAATATATAAATATATATATATAGATATATATATATATATATTATATACATATATATATATATATATATATATATATATATATATATATATATATATATATATATATATATATATATATATATATATATATATATATATATATATATATATATATATATATATATATATGAACCTCTTTCAATGACTATCCAACTTGAGGCAGTGTAGCAATCTAAATATTGAAGGAAAAAATGCTCTAACCAACAATAAAATCTGTATTTACTTCCCTTATATCCATTACTTATTAAAAACTTGTCTCAGAACTTTTTGTTTTGTTTTTGTTTATATGAGAAGATGGCAATCAAATGTGAAATTAATTATCAATTCTTTTTTTTAATATTTTAAAACATCTGCCAAATACATGAACACATTGAACACCAACTACCAACCTGCATTTTCTGCATCACTTAGTCCCACCCAGAAACTTCTTGCTGAAAAATGGTAGCGATAGTAATTCACCAGGTAACTGAATTCTCTCATGCTGTCTATGATGGCAAGGTCTGCCCCTTGGGACTGGCAATATGACCTGGCTGATGAATAGTCCCTGGTGTCATCACTGAAGTGGTAGCAGCTGTGGTCATTATATGTCCAACTGGAAACACACTGTGAATGGGCGGTGGGCTGTGTAATAGCTGAGGCTCCTACAATGTGTTTGAATGATGACAATAATGAGAAAAAAACATTTTGTTTTCAATGAATTCTTGGTAGTTAAAATCAATGCCCTTCAAATTTACACCTAAAAGAGCAGGGTAGCGTGCAACAATTAAGTGCTCAGTTGATACCCTCGTCAGTACAATATGGGGTCATTCCAGGTTGAGTTGAAACACAGTAGTACCCAAATCAGACTACACCATATCTTACATAACAGAATCTCCATGCATTTACAACATATTATCACCCTCGTGAAAAATTGATTGTTTCTTGATGCATGATAAAAAATCACACTACTGCATATATACAAGATATTTGAGTCATGTGAAATGTTATGGAGGGAAATCTTGATTAAACTGTATATATATTTTTAGTTGGCATATGTTCCACGGGTAGATTAACCCTTACTCTACCAGTACTTTTTGAAAACACGCTTGGGAGGTGGAGTCAAAGATAGGGCACCCAAAACGGTGATATTGCCGTGTGGTAGAGTAAGGGTTAAACTGATGCCATTATCTTTTTCTCTGATATAGATTTTCAAGTTTTACTACAAATCTCAAAAGATCTGGAACCAACACTGAAAGTGGAAAATACATCCTTTTACTAATTTTCTAACTAAAGTTTATAACTTTATACGGCACATTATCTAAAACAAAAGCTTATTATAATGTGCCTGATATTCATACAAACATAAAGGAGAATAACAGTAAATAAGCGTACCAAGATAATACACAAAAGATTCAAGTACAGAATTGAAAGCACAATCACAAATATCAGTCTTAAGTATATGTGAAAAGGATCTAGTAGATTTGAATGAAAGGGCACATTATTCCATAGCTTTGGTCTGCACAAGTTATAAGGCTGATTACCAAAAGAGGATTCATTATGGGAACTACAAAACAAAATTACCTTCCACCAAAGGGAGTATTCAGTTTTTCATAGTGAAGCATGCTGGACAAATAAACTGGGGCCATATTGTTTAAGATCTAAACAAAAGTACTAAAACTTGCAATTGATTTCTGCAGAAAACATGTAGCCAGTGCAAATTTTTTTAGAAGTCCAACTAATAGAGTCCAATAACAGAGTCCAAATGACAGAGTACAAACTACAGTACAAATGACAGAGTCCAAATGACAGAGTGAGATTATGACTGTTTGAATCTATTCTGGCTGCCTTTCTTTCTCCTTAATAGTGTATTTTGGCACACCAGTAAAAAGGGCAATGCAACTAGTTTCTTGGTAATGCTACTTTACATAAAGAAGTTAGGGTCCTGAAATGAAACTTCCTGAAAAAAATTAGCCAACGCCGATGTCGACACCACAAGAGAGCAAAATAGGTGCCACCATTCTTTGAATTGCCAATTAAAATACTTACTTTAGTTTGTTTAGCCAAGTAATTAAGAGAAAACTATTCATAAAAATGATCATCACAGAAACAGGACCAGTTTGCTGTCTCAATTTAGGAAATAAGTGCGGCACATATTTTTTTAAGAGATTTAAGACCTCTTGTATTGCAAAGATGCCTCTTCTAAAAACTTAATGTAAATGGTTGCTCTACCCTTTACTGCAAAGTCTCAATTCTTGTTAGATTGACAGGAAGTGAAAGAGACCCATCTTACCTATGGCTGTTTTGCAAACAAAGTAGTGAGTATTTTCTACAGTGACATCAATATAATCATCATAGCTGTATGCATAGGAAATCACTCCATTTTCAACGATTCCACCATTTGGTTCGTTACTTCTCCATCTAAAGTAGGTGACATTATTGGCCTCTGCATCCGTCCAAACACCTAAGAGAAAGTAAATATAAAAACAAGTTGCCAATTTGTCTTCATTTGATGGTTGTATAATCAACAATGATATTGTTTCTCAAACAATCCCGACCAACAGGAAACGGGACAAATCCCCAATCCCCTCGATCAATCTTGAAATTCAAATGTTACTGTCTTAAACATTAAATGGGGGAGGTGTGGAGAAATGCTGTTTAAAATGTTTGAGCAATTTTGTCCCAACATTTTAAAAATTGACAATTTTACAGTTTTTTGAAAATCTTAGGTATCAATATGCAAATTTTATGCAAATCTGTGATGTATTACAGGGGATCTGTGTATTTTCTTGGCATGTTTTTTCACCATCATTTTCAGTAATTGAGATTAAGAGTTACATAAAGAACTGAATCAAAATCAAACAAACTTTGATCTGCCATAACTCAAAAAACTTATATAATCGTGAAGTTTCATGTTGATACATATGATAGAGCACTATTAAAGAAACAATTTGGTGTAAAAACATTTTGGTATCTTTTTCTGTTTAGGAATTATTGTATTTCACAGATTACAGGAGTGTGTTGAAAAGTGACCTCACAGTGTAAAATACAGTATGACATCATAAAAGCAAATCCAGGACATTTCTTATGTATTTCTATAAAACAAAAAAATGTTTTTCTATACTTAGTATAAAGCTCATTAGCAGATGGGCAAAGTACTTTCTTATAAAGTGTTTGTTTGTTTGTTTGTTTGATGAGGTCTTAACGGCACCACGACAACGAAGGTCAAATTGTGCCTGAGAGGTCGGATCATTTTAGAGGTAGTAAGGAAAGAGACCAGGGGAAGAATGAGAGAAATTCAAGAACAAAAGCCAGAAAGCTGTGATCGAGAGAGGAGGTGCATGGGTAAAACAAAAACAAAGTAGAGAGGGGGTGGAAGAGGAGAATAGTATTTCTATAAAACAAAAATTTTTTTTTCTATACTGAGTGTAAGGCTCATTAGCAGATGGGCAAAGTACTTTCTTATAAAGTGTATGTTATACCTTATTTAAATAAATAAACAAAATATGCTTCCAGTAATTAGGAAGAGGCATTCAATTTAAACAAAAGTTGTCTTGGATTTGTCTTTATGACATCACACTGTACACTGTGAGGTCACTTTTCACCACATTTGGTCTATCTTTACAATACAATAAACGAACACCAAATTGTTTCTTTCATATTCCTCTATCTTAAATATGAAAATGAAATTCACAGGAACAATCCTTGTAAGTGCTATTTATCACTGATGTAAATACTCCTTTAGCCAATATAGAATTGCTACATGTTCATAAACCTTTATTAACATTTATTAAGTTTCCTTTATTTTTGGCTCCAAGAGGTTAATTCTAAAGAATCTTTTAAATGACTGCATAGAAACCAAGCAGAATCTTTGAATTTACTACTGCTTGCATCAGATCCAACTTTAAATTCTTCTTATGGCCACAAAAAGATGTTTAGGCAGAGGCAGACAAATGCTCCTGATGAATATCTACTAATCAAGTTATCTACAAATTGTCTTATTATTGATCTATTCCTTCAGTCTTACCTAGCTACTGTTCCAGATTTAAAACAACATAAGGCATGCAACATCTGTTAGAGTGCAGATTTTTGGCAAAATGCAGAACAACATATAATGCAACACATACTTAAAACAACATATAATACAACACATACTTATAAGTAAGTTCAATGCAGAAAGTGTATCACAAACATCACACGTTTCTTACCCAATATGATGCTGCTTAAGCTCAAATTAGACAATGTGAAGACATGCATTTATAAAAATGCCAGAGCCTCTCTTTCATTTGCTTACCTTCCTTTTCAATATCATTCAGCCCGATCCAAAACTCCGCCTCCGCAGGCCCACCCCACCGGACAAGCGACCTCACCAGTAGGTATTCATCATCATCAGCAGGTGTCACTAAATGACCTACATGAGTAAGCAGTGTTAAGCATTTTACCAATGGTACAATCTATGCATCAGGTTGTGTTAAGCATCTTACCAATGGTACAATCTATGCATCAGGTTGTGTTGAGCATCTTACCATGGTACAATCTATGCATCAGGTTGTGTTAAGCATCTTACCCATGATACAAATCTATGCATCAGGCTGTGCAAAGCATCTTACCAATGGTACAATCTATGCATCAGGTTGTGCTCAGCATCTTACCAATGGTACAATCTATGCATCAGGTTGTGTTAAGCATCTTACCAATAGTACAATCTATGCATCAGGTTGTGTTAAGCATAATACCAATAGTACAATCTATGCATCAGGTTGTGTTAAGCATCTTACCAATGTTACAATATATGCATCAGGTTGTGCTAAGCATCTTACCAATGGTACAATCTATGCATCAGGTTGTGCTAAGCATCTTACCAATGGTACAATCTATGCATCAGGTTGTGTTAAGCATAATACCAATAGTACAATCTATGCATCAGGTTGTGTTAAGCATCTTACCAATGTTACAATATATGCATCAGGTTGTGCTAAGCATCTTACCAATGGTACAATCTATGCATCAGGTTGTGCTAAGCATCTTACCAATGGTACAATCTATGCATCAGGTTGTGCTAAGCATCTTACCAATGGTACATGTCTGTGCATCACATTGCAACTAACAGACCTCAATGGAGACAAGCTTTTTAATCGAAGGCATTCTTGGGCCATCCATGGTTGTGAATTTGTCTACTTATTTAAATTACACTTGCTGTTTGCCTCTTGGTTTATATTCACTCCACAAATAAGTTTTCTTCCAATGGTTTTTGTTTTATACTTACATTAGCAATACTTTTGATCTTAACAGTACGTGATATTATCTTTTTTAATACCATTTTCTGTTTTGTTTTTTTATCTTATGTGTTATTTTTTCTGATGTATAGGTCCTTTGTGCTAATTAAGTGCAAAATAAATAAACAGAGGTTTGGCAAATCCCCTATGAATAGAAATATATTTACAATCAGGGGATTGGAAACTATAGTTTTTGCCATTTTCCACAGGGCCCTGTGGATGTCCACTTTGACGTGTCCCAGTTGCAGGTGATAATTTTTTCAAGTTGAGATGTATCTCACCATGCTGCCAAGCAGCCTCCATGATTAACTACATGGTGATGTCATCAACATGTCCATCAACTAATCTATGGTGTGAAGTGGTGATATCTTGGGAGAGGGGCGAGATTAAGTTTGAGGTTTGATATGTAAAGTACAGAGAGTTTTGTGTTTTCATTGTCAACCAAACAAAAGCCACCTTATGTTGAGAACTGATGAACAGTGAAGAACATTTGAATTAGAGAGAATTGCTTACAGGTATTGGGAACACTTGATCAATTCATTCCAAGCTTATACAGAGAATCAATGGGTTAAAGCAACAACAGAGAATAAACAATTTGGATGCAATCATATTGATAAACATGTAAAATATTGAATGCAAATAAATACTTAAAGCTGAAATCTGGTGCATCGTCATGGTACAAATTGTTTGCCAAATACCAAGTACTGTACTGTAGCTATATTCTATTGATTTCACCCTAGTATTACCAAGTACTCTTTTGTGAAACATATTAAGCAGCTAAGTTTGTTCATACAATGCTTGGTAGTAATTAAGTTGTGTATTTACATGTACATTTCCATGGTTTTATGATTATGCAAGGCTCTAGAGCATATTTTTTTGTTTCTATAAAGTGCAGGTGTGAACAATAGCCATGCAAGAATATAACTAAGTAGCTCCAATGGACCAATCATAAGGTTCACTGTTGTTCAGAGAAATAAGAACATGTACACCAGACAACAAACAAAAATGAAGGGAATAGCAGAAAACAGAAAGATAAAAACAAGGGTAATAGAAACATCACATGACCAAGGCAGTCCAATAGTATGCAGCAGTATAGCTGCCAACCACTACAAAGAGCCTAAAAGCCTGGATCATCTCACACACAGAGGTAACCATGGACACAGGACTTAAATGCTTGGATGCCGTTATCTGTTATATTACCAACAGCATCAACTGGAAGGTATTCCATATTCTGGTGGCAGTATGGAAGAAACTTCTGTTTTGTCCTACTGTAGCAGCAGGCAAGGAGACAGCATGATCTGGTGCAGAAGTACTTGATCTTGTGGTACGCCGTCTGACATAAGGTGTAGGCAAAATTGATTAGGGGTATGCAGGGCAGTTGCTAGTGTGCATCTGGTACAATACAGTAACTGCAGCAATCTGTCTTCTATGGTGAAGACTATTGATGGAGAGCATGTTTGTGGCAGTAACCTCGTCCACACCTATAGCTTTCAGTGCTTCCCTTTGGATGGTGTTCATGCAGGAGGCCCAGGGTTGCACTAAGGGGAAGCATCCATCCAAGCTAAAGCATGCATATTTCATGATACTTTGAACCTGAGCTTTGTAGACAATAGCTCTCCCTAGAGTGTCAAGTTGCAACTTTTTACAATGCTCCAAGCCTTTGATCCGAATGAGCTAATGTTGATAGCTGGAGGGGTATTTATATATGTGGGGGTTGCGGCATGCACCATGGCATCAATGAAGGTTAAGCTTATGATTTACAAATTTGGGGTCATAACATCCCCAGAACATTAATTATTAGTATGTTCTCATCACACTGATTAATATCTTTAAATCCTACTTTTTTATTCTTAGCTGTGAATGCAAAAATTTTTCATAAGAATTATTACTAAATGTTTTCATCAAGGTATCAAGTTTCATCACAGCATAATAAAGCTTTCACTTGGAATTCTTGTCATCCTGCACAGTTCCTGGTCGAGCAAAGACATGCAGCATCATCACCCTGTGACTGTGGCGAACCCTGTACCACATGGTGGACCACTGCCCACTCTCTTGCCTTAATGATGGCATCGCTGTCCTTCACCAGGCCGAGGACCTGACTGTCAACTAGCTTACAGACTTTACTAAGAGATCGCCATAGCATCATCATCATCATCTACACCATAATCCAGATTTTTTGTCAGCAAACCTTTGATGTAGATACACTTTGTTACAGCTACTTCTGTAAAAGTATTAGTTCAGTGGTCGAGCAAGTGCATCTCATATGTGAGAGGACTTCAAGATAAACAAAACTAAACTAACTGAACTAATCCTTTATTCCTTATTTAAATTGCAAGGGATAAATTACTTGCTTTGAGGTGATATTTAGAGTAATTACTTTGTTGTTTTAATAATAAATTTTCAAGTAGATAAACAGAACAGTTAATTGTATGATTTAAGTTCCATGGTTATGGGTTTCAAAGGCATCAGCGTTGACAGTTAAGTTGAATTATTTCTAGACATTCAAATGAATAAAGAACCAGGTACACTTGAAACCTACCTCCATTATTCTGGCAGTAAACTTCAGCATCATACCAATCTCTCTTCTCTTCAACATACTTGTAGCAATTAGAATTTAACTCCGCCCATCCAGAAGCGCAGCTATCAGATGCTGGAGAGAAAAAGATTAAAAAGGCATAACACTGCTCTCTTCAAATAACAAATGTTTTTATCTTATGCTGAATTATTTACACCTACCTGTACACTTCTTCATGTAAGCAAATTTGTACAAGACTATTGAAACATTTATTACAAAAAATGATATAAATTTAATCAAGAAATGTCAACAAAGTTTGTAGAAGATATTCCTTGATTTGTCTTCATATGATAACCTGGCTTGTAAATGTTACCTTCAACACAAAATGTGTGTGTGCTACAAGTAAGTAGCACAGAGCAAAAGTGTGCAAACTATCAGCTTAATGTATAACAAATAACATAACAAAATGACGGGCTAAGGGGGGTTTTAGTCACCCCATGAAAAGGCCCAAATTAACACCACCACCACAAAAAATAAAAATACAAATAAAAGACGCCCAGAGTTAGTAAAGAACTTATCAGTGTTGACTTTGAAATTGAGAACAGAATTGGAGCTAACTACCCACTCAGGCGAACTATTCCACTTATTAACAACTCTTCTGCAAAAAGCCAAAATGCTGAATATCTATCTGTGAGAACTCTTTGGTCAACTTCAAACTGTTACCACATGTCACATGAGGATTAGCTAAAACGTGCAAGAAATAACAGGAAGTCAAAGCATCACTACCAGATGGGAATTTAAAAACCTGAATCATATTGCCACGTACTCTTCTCAGCTCAAACGTGGTCAAAGCAAAAATTCGCAACCTAGATTCATTAAAAAGATTCCTTACTGCGAGAATAAGTCTAGTGGCTCTTTGCTGAACCTGCTCCACAATGAACTTATCCTTCTCATACAAGGGACTCCAAGCCTGAATAGCATACTCAAGGTGAAGCCTGACTAACTGCTAATACAAATAAAGAACAACCTCTCTACCAAGAAAAAAAAAAAAAAAATTGATAAAACCAAGCATCCTATTTGCCCTTGCAGCTACTAAAGCACTGTTTAGAAGGTTAATGATAAAGACCAGTTCTTAACTGAGATTGCATAATTTTGATTTACCTTTTAATTCACCTCTCAATTCCAAGTGTCACATCACATTTCAAAATGAATACCGGGGACAATTGTTCAGGTTAAAAGAACACATTTCATCTGAATGAATTCTGCACATTACCCGCATATGCAACTGGTTTTGCAAAAGTGACACAAGTAATTACTGTACTTGCTTACTTTGAATAAGGTGCAACTATTTGGAATCACATTCTCTGAATGAGTGTACTATGTATGAAGGCCACCAAAATTACAACTCACTGATAGTAAGCTTCTAAAAGAAAAGGATACTCAAACGATTTCTGCTACAAAATACTAAAAGCAATATTTTGGATATTTTATAGCACTCCAGTTACCTTTATGGCTTAACATTTGTTATTTTGCTTATGAACTTAGAATTCAAATATTTATGTTAAGTGCCTTTTTTGATGGTAGTGATCCTGTAACATAATAATAATATTAATTTATACATCTCTCATTGCATTCATTCTACTTTCACACAATCTCTGCTCCATGCTTTCCATTTCCCCTAATAAAATTCTACTCCCCAATGCCACCATCCCTCTCAAATGTCAACCATCCTAACCCAATGCTACCCATTACTACCCTATGCCATCCATCCCTTCCCTACACCATCCATTACTCTGCAAAGTCATTCACCCCTCCTACAGTCACTCATTCCTTGATCTATCCCATCTTGTAATTTATCATTTAAACCTGGATTTAGACATTCTCTCTGAAACCAACCATCCAGCCCTTTCTCACACTGTCAATGCAGCAGCATAGTAGAAACCATGATGAAGACATAGTTGCATCCTCTAAATTTTCTCTTGTTTATCGATTATGGTTTTCGGTTTCTATGTGAGTATGTGTGTGTGTGTGTGTGGGGGGAGAGGTTAAATGAGTTGAAGTCAACAAATATTGATAAAGATGCTTTATGGATTAGGGAGACAAATGAAAGTAGAAAGTAATTCTATGATAGTACATACCTCTAGCTTGATTTTCATCTCGTGGAACTGTAAGAAATAAGAAAGCAACGCATTGCAAAAAAGGCATGAATGATATGATAATGAAAATAAAGACGAGAACAATTATTTATGTCGCTTTATTGCGGAAGTGTAGACCTCTTGAAATGTTACACTTTGTGCATACGATGTCCCATACAAAAGCTTCTCCCCAAGGGTATCATCTGACATGATCAACAACCATGTATTATAATTACTGCCATTATCATATACAAATTCCACTTGTAAAATGTCTGACGTTTCATCCGCTTAAAAAGCTATCATATAATTTGTAAAATAACTTCTTCATTGATTGTCTGTGAGATCCCTTGCCTCACCACATCATCTGAAACAGCTTCAATCATGCACCTTACCATGAAAAACTATACTTACATTGCCGGATAAATATGTGATAGGAAGTGTAAGCAGACAGGCTTTGAGATTTGTCATCCTCGGAGCTCAGCCAGCATTCATTGGATGATGGATTGTAGTCAAATGATTTGCAAACAAATGAAGTTGCTGCTACACAGTAGTCAGCGCAGGTATTCTGATCCACACCTGAGTAATACTGATCGTTGTACCCTGATATCGCATGTCCTTTGATGAAAATGAAGTCAGTTCTTGATGTTATCAAATCTGAAATTAAAACAAAGTGATCTCAAAGTTAAACCATGATGCATGAATCACAGTAGGCATACTATCATCTGACTTAGTAAGCTATCTCCATGTGATCAACCATGATGCATGAATCACAGCAGGCATACCATCATCTGGCTTAGTAAGCTATCTCCATGTGATCAACCATGATGCATGAATCACAGCGGGCATACCATCATCTGACTTAGTCAGCTATCTCCATGTGATCAACCATGATGCATAAATCACAGTAGGCATACCATCATCTGGCTTAGTAAGCTATCTCCATGTGATCAACCATGATGCATGAATCACAGCGGGCATACCATCATCTGACTTAGTCAGCTATCTCCATGTGATCAACCATGATGCATAAATCACAGCAGGCATACCATCATCTGACTTAGTAAGCTATCTCCATGTGATCAACCATGATGCATGAATCACAGCGGGCATACCATCATCTGACTTAGTAAGCTATCTCCATGTGATCAACCATGATGCATGAATCACAGTAGGCATACTATCATCTGACTTAGTAAGCTATCTCCATGTGATCAACCATTATGCATGAATCACAGCGGGCATACCATCATCTGGCTTAGTAAGCTATCTCCATGTGATCAACCATGATGCATAAATCACAGCGGGCATACCATCATCTGACTTAGTCAGCTATCTCCATGTGATCAACCATGATGCATAAATCACAGTAGGCATACCATCATCTGACTTAGTAAGCTATCTCCATGTGATCAATCATGATGCATGAATCACAGCGGGCATACCATCATCTGGCTTAGTAAGCTATCTCCATGTGATCAACCATGATGCATAAATCACAGCGGGCATACCATCATCTGACTTAGTAAGCTACCTCCATGTGATCAACCATGATGCATGAATCACAGCAGGCATACCATCATCTGGCTTAGTCAGCTATCTCCATGTGATCAACCATGATGCATAAATCACAGCGGGCATACCATCATCTGGCTTAGTAAGCTATCTCCATGTGATCAACCATGATGCATGAATCACAGCGGGCATACCATCATCTGGCTTACTGTAGTAAGCTACAGTATCTCCATGTGATCAACCATGATGCATGAATCACAGCGGGCATACCATCATCTGACTTAGTAAGCTATCTCCATGTGATCAACCATGATGCATGAATCACAGCGGGCATACCATCATCTGGCTTACTGTAGTAAGCTACAGTATCTCCATGTGATCAACCATGATGCATGAATCACAGCGGGCATACCATCATCTGACTTAGTAAGCTATCTCCATGTGATCAACCATGATGCATGAACCACAGCAGGCATACCATCATCTGGCTTAGTAAGCTATCTCCATGTGATCAACCATGATGCATAAATCACAGTAGGCATACCGTCATCTGGCTTAGTCAGCTATCTCCATGTGATCAACCATGATGCATGGATCACAGCAGGCATACCATCATCTGACTTAGTAAGCTACAGTATCTCCATGTGATCAACCATGATGCATGAATCACAGCAGGCATACCATCATCTGGCTTAGTAAGCTATCTCCATGTGATCAACCATGATGCATGAATCACACAGCGGGCATACCATCATCTGACTTAGTAAGCTATCTCCATGTGATCAACCATGATGCATGAATCACAGCCGGCATACCATCATCTGACTTAGTAAGCTATCTCCATGTGATCAACCATGATGCATGAATCACAGCGGGCATACCATCATCTGACTTAGTAAGCTATCTCCATGTGATCAACCATGATGCATTAATCACAGCGGGCATACCATCATCTGACTTAGTAAGCTATCTCCATGTGATCAACCATGATGCATGAATCACAGCAGGCATACCATCATCTGGCTTAGTCAGCTATCTCCATGTGATCAACCATGATGCATAAATCACAGCGGGCATACCATCATCTGGCTTAGTCAGCTATCTCCATGTGATCAACCATGATGCATGAATCACAGCGGGCATACCATCATCTGACTTAGTCAGCTATCTCCATGTGATCAACCATGATGCATGAATCACAGCAGGCATACCATCATCTGACTTAGTAAGCTATCTCCATGTGATCAACCATGATGCATAAATCACAGTAGGCATACCATCATCTGGCTTAGTAAGCTATCTCCATGTGATCAACCATGATGCATGAATCACAGCGGGCATACCATCATCTGACTTAGTAAGCTATCTCCATGTGATCAACCATGATGCATAAATCACAGTAGGCATACCATCATCTGGCTTAGTAAGCTATCTCCATGTGATCAACCATGATGCATAAATCACAGCGGGCATACCATCATCTGGCTTAGTAAGCTATCTCCATGTGATCAACCATGATGCATAAATCACAGCGGGCATACTATCATCTGACTTAGTAAGCTATCTCCATGTGATCAACCATGATGCATAAATCACAGCGGGCATACCATCATCTGACTTAGTAAGCTATCTCCATGTGATCAACCATGATGCATAAATCACAGTAGGCATACCATCATCTGGCTTAGTAAGCTATCTCCATGTGATCAACCATGATGCATAAATCACAGCGGGCATACCATCATCTGACTTAGTAAGCTATCTCCATGTGATCAACCATGATGCATAAATCACAGTAGGCATACCATCATCTGGCTTAGTAAGCTATCTCCATGTGATCAACCATGATGCATGAGTCACAGCGGGCATACTATCATCTGACTTAGTAAGCTATCTCCATGTGATCAACCATGATGCATAAATCACAGTAGGCATACCATCATCTGGCTTAGTAAGCTATCTCCATGTGATCAACCATGATGCATGAATCACAGCGGGCATACCATCATCTGACTTAGTCAGCTATCTCCATGTGATCAACCATGATGCATGAATCACAGCAGGCATACCATCATCTGACTTAGTAAGCTATCTCCATGTGATCAACCATGATGCATGAATCACAGCAGGCATACCATCATCTGGCTTAGTCAGCTATCTCCATGTGATCAACCATGATGCATAAATCACAGCGGGCATACCATCATCTGGCTTAGTAAGCTATCTCCATGTGATCAACCATGATGCATGAATCACAGCAGGCATACCATCATCTGGCTTAGTCAGCTATCTCCATGTGATCAACCATGATGCATGAATCACAGCAGGCATACCATCATCTGACTTAGTAAGCTATCTCCATGTGATCAACTATGATGCATAAATCACAGTAGGCATACCATCATCTGACTTAGTAAGCTATCTCCATGTGATCAACCATGATGCATAAAGTAAATACACATATAAATACTCCATCTCAACAATAAACGTTAAATATAAACATGGTTTCTGACACCAATTCGTTCATGATCATATACCTCAACCTGCTATTAAAGTTTGATATTCTCGCTATCAAATACTAAAAAGCAAAAAGAAATGTAGAACATTCCACACTTTCCAAAAGGAATCACTTTCACGGCATCACCGTCAAATAACATGCTTAAAGGGTGGTATCACCGTCAAATAAAATTAGTGTTAGATCAAACTTACATGACTCTCATTCTTGCGTACATTACTAATGGGTCAAACTTACATGACTCATTATTCTTGCACACATTACTAATGGGTTAAACTTACATGACTCATCAATGTTCCATAAATTACTTATGGATAAAACTTACATGACAAATCATTCTTGCATACATTACTTATGGATCAAACTTACATGACTCATCATTCTTGCACACATTACTTATGGATCAAACTTATATGACAAATCATTCTTGCATACATTACTAATGGGTCAAACTTACATGACTGATCATTCTTGCATACTGTACATTATTTAAGGGTCAAACTTACATGACTCATCATTCTTGCATACATTACTTATGGGTCAAACTTACATGACTCATCATTCTTCCATACATTACTAATGGATCAAACTTACATGACTCATCATTCTTGCATACATTACTTATGGATCAAACTTATATGACAAATCATTCTTGCATACATTACTAATGGGTCAAACTTACATGACTGATTATTCTTGCATACTGTACATTATTTAAGGGTCAAACTTACATGACTCATCATTCTTGCAGTACAGTGCTCCTAATGTAATGTAGCCTTCCTCAGAAGAATCTCCAGTGTCACCAAACGCCATTTGTGAGACAGGGAGGTAATCTTTCTCCTCCAGATAACCACCATCTTCACGCCAAGCATTATCATTATTTTCACAGTTGCAAGTATGCCCATTGGCGCAGTTACCTGTAAACAGCCAATTAATTTATAGTTCAATGATTTGTTTATTAAATATTTACCTATGGGCAAACAAAGGTACCAGTGTATCTGAAACTATGAGATCACATCATTATTATACTTTAAACAATAAAACTTAATTATAATAATATATTCAATCATTGATGCACCCCTGAATTTTCTCTGCTACCATTTACTTTTTCTTTCACAAGCAATAGGGCAATATGTCTGACTTTTAACCAACAGACTTTAACCAACAGATTTCTAGCATCCAAAAATTACACAAACAGAATTTAGCAGAACATAAAAATTGTTTTATTTCTATCATCTGTCAATTTGATCTAGGGAATTTAGTTTCTCAGTTGATGGAGTTAATGCCCTTGAATTATGTTCACAAGAAGATTCTTAAATCAATCCAATGCCAAGTTGGCAAAGGTCATCTATTTCCAAACAATTAAAAGATAGATTTCAGATAAAGTGTCATGAGTTATTGCAATAAAACTAGTTTGGTAAGACACTTGACTTGACCCCTTGTTTTATATGTGGGATACGTACATTCATTTACAATACAATAATAAGGTTATTCATGAAATAAATCTTCCATGCACTTCATGAATATCAAATGAAGATTTTCTTTATAATACAACTAGGTTCCAATTTTAAGAGAAAGGTTTGCAAAGTTAGAATTGATCCACGTTTATTCAAAAATTGTTCACAGTAGTTTTTCTGAGAAAATTTCAAACCAATCAGAATTTTCTCCATATAAATGTAAATACTACTTGAAGACCCTTGATCAAATAGGTGGAGGGTATTACCATGAACACCACATGAACAGCCAGTGTAGCTAACAGGAGCACCACCCCAATTCAACCTCATTGTCCCATCTCTGTCATACCACACTGTGTAGCCACTCACTAATAATGATCCATGACACTCCCACTAAAAGAAATTTAGAAAGATAAGAAACAAAACGTTAGTTCATGATATAGCTTTAAAGATGAAACCTGATGTTGTTTTATTCATCTTCTCTCCTTAAAGCTTCTAGATTGAAATGAAATAGACTGAAACAAATGCTCTACTTATCTATATATCCAAATACATGATCAGCAGATGATTAATGTTCCAGAACTCATTCTGCAATTATTATACCTTGATATACTGATAACAGCTACCACTTATGTCTGCTAAAGCTCCTGCTTGTGAGTGTGTGACATCATCATAACGGACAGGACGGACATAAGAACGAGCACCCTCATACCCGCTGATGCGAGAGCGATCCTCTTGATTATGATGAAAAGTTGAAATCCCTAGAAGAAGAATTAAGTAGTTATTAGTATGTCATGTAAAAGTATATGCCATGTACAAGTATATGTCATGCACAAACATGTCTTGTACAAACAAGTAATGTATAAGCATGTCATTTAAAAATATATGTCATGTACAAGTATGTACAAGCATGTCATGTATATGCATATGTCATGAACAAGCATATGTTATGTACAAGTATATGTCATGTAAATGTATATGTCATGTACAAGCATATGTCATGTACAGGCATATGCCATGTACAAGCATATGTCATGTACAAGCATGTCATGTACAAGCATGTCATGACCAAGCATATGTCATGCACAAGTATATGTCATATACAAGCATATGTCATGTACAAGTATGTTTTATGTCATTTACAAGCATATATCATGTACAAGTATGTTTTATGTCATTTACAAGTATATGTCATGTACAAGTATATGTAGATCATCTGAGATATGGAAATATCCAAGTAACTCACACAATGTTCCTGGCCAACCAGTACATGCTCATGCAAACAATATAGCAATAAATAAAGCCCTATGATGTGATAATAGATTTCCTGTGGGGACATTGTGGGAGTAACAGGGTAAGATCTAAAATCATAAAACATTGGTAAAGATTGTATGGTTTCACACATTGCATAAAGTATTCAACTTCCCTTTCAAAAAATCTATGGACAGGACGCTTGAGCTTAACTGGAAGAAACTATGCTATAAATGTGTTTAATGCTATAACAATTTGTTAAAAATTGACCACATGAAGCAATATCTTCCCTTAAGAGAAATGGTCCGTCAATCATTCCCAGTTAATACACATTATTACCTCAGGCATTATGATACACAGCTACTGTTATCACCAGTTTGAAAACAAACTTCTCTAGCCTTGGGCTACTTGGCTGTGGTGTGCATGGGAATGGCTAATAAACAATCATTGTTTGGAGTGGAAACACAATACACTGAACAGGAAGTCGGGTTGGTAATTGTCATACCTGAGTTTTAAGGATTAACTCAGGTGTCGGGTGCGGGTAGGCTTAAAGAGAAATTTTTCGGCATGATTTACAGCGTTTTGAATTTAAAGGCATTATATGAATTTGTATTTATATTTGTAATGTCACCAATCATATCGGCATCTAATAAGGCACAATATCACAATGCTACATCGTCTCATTGCACTCCAGTTAAAAGCCCCGGCTGCCAACGATTCAGCGCACAAGACCTTTGGACTTGACTGAGCCACGACTAGAAGTAAATGAACGCTTCTCTTCTCGAATAGTCTTCAGAGAATCAGGCAGGGGTGACTGTTCTGCCATCAGGATCAAAAGCTTAACATCCCCTCCAAAGAATGGTGTGTGCCATTCAACTATTGTCACTTCTCTCAACAGCTGAATGAGTAGGAGCTAAAACGAAATGCTTCTGCTTTGATGATCTGTCTGCATAACTTTGAAAAATCGAGTTAGACCTGAGTGAGCCTTGAATCTGGTTTGTGGAAATATATGAGCATAAATGGAATTTCACAGTTATTCCTGCCTTCTCATTAATATTTCTGACATCAGCACCAAAAACAATATGGATCATCTGCAGACCACAACACACCCATATACCAAGTATGGCATAAATCCACTTTAATCATCTTGAGATATCATGTTTATTAAGATTGTTAAGAGAATTTTACATTTAGCCTGGCCTATTAATATTCATGACATCAGCACCAAACACAATAGGAATCATCTACAGACAACAATATATCTATTTACAAAATATGACATAAATCCACCTCACTGTTCCTAAGATATCGTGATTACAAGCTTTTTAACAGAATTTTACATTTAGCCCCGCCCACTAATCATGAAGCAATATCTTTTTTAGGAGAAATGGTCTTTCAATCATTCACTGTTAATGTACACATCACCTCCGGCATATAATATACAACTATTTCTATCAACAGCTTGCAAACAAATCTCTCACACTAAGACACTTAACACGGATGAGTGATGTCAATCACAAAAGCACTGGCTTCTGTAAATCTTATACACACAAATAACCTAAGGCTACTTGACTGTAGTGTGCATGGGAATGGCAGATAAACATTAATTGTTTGGAGTGGAAACACAATACACTGAACAGGAAGTCGGGTTGGTAATTGCCATACGTCCCTTAGTTTTCAAAATGACCTTAGGTGTCGACAGCAGAAAAGCTTAAAGAGAAACTTTTTGGCACAAAACAGCACCAAAATTAATAGGGCTCATCTACAAACAACAGCACATCCATAAACTATGTATGACATAAATCCACCGCACGGTTCTTGAAATATTGTGTTTACAAGCTTGTTAACAGAATTTACATTTAGCCCTGCCTACTAATTAATATTCATGATAACAGCACCAAAAAACAAAAGGGATCATCTACGGACCACAACACAACCAAATACCAAGTATGACATACATCCACCTCACTGATCTTGAGATATTGTGTTTACAAGCTTGTGAACATAATTTTAGTTAGCCACACCAACTAATTAATATTTAAGACATCAGCACTAAAATCAATGGTGCTCATCTACAAACAAACAACAGCACATCCATATACCACGCATTACTCAAATCCACTGCACGATTCTTGAAATAATGTGTTTACAAGCTTGTTAAGAGAATTTTAAATTTAGCCCCACCTACTAATTAATATTCAAGACAGCACCAAAAATGATAGGGATATCTACAGACCACAACACATCCATATGCCAAATATGACATAAATCCACTGCACGGTTCTTAAGATATCGTGTTTACAAGCTTTTAAACATAATTTTTACATTTAGACCCGCCTACTAATTAATATTCATGACATTAGCACAAAAACAAAAGGGATCATCTAAAAACCACAACGCATCCATATACCAAGTAGACACAAATCCACCACATGGTTCTTGAGATATCATTTTACAAGCTGGTGCCACAGACACATACATACATACACACATAAATACATCAATACACCACCCATACACACATACATACACATACACAAACCAGCATGACTACATACTGGTTCCTTATTATATTGCATCGGAACCAAAAATTACACTGATGATTTGAGCTGCCTTCTCTCTCATACATCACGATTTCTTTAAAATATGATAATACATGATTACCCACAGGTGCTCTTATGGTAATTTAAAGACTTCAGAATGTAAAACTACCTATAGGAAATATAAAACTTCTACCTGTCATGTCTATATGCCTTCAGGGATTTCTTTAGTGATTATCAACTTTGTGGGTTAAAGGTATTGCAAAACAATACAAATCCCATCCCCTACTGATAGCAATTCTTGCACATACACATATTCCCCAAAAAATGTTACTCCTAGACCTCCCACTTACTTCTCATATTTGCTCTGCAGCATCTATTTCCACTTTTTGTCTAGCAACAATCTCCCACTCAATCTCCCTCATCTCTCATTCATCATGTCCTATATTTTGAATCCATTTTCTATGTCCATCTACCTGCCCTCCACTCATAAATCAGATTAGGCTATCTATATACCTAATCTGACAGAACTGCCAGTGTTGATTCATTTAGGGTAAATCTTTAATGTTTCATTTCTATTCATGCCAGCAAATATTGTAAACACTTATTTTCATACCAGAACTCTTGTTTTTAACTTCTACTGAGGCAAGAGATTCCTTTCATGCCTGATCAAAATATTTTGATTGCTATCCATATACTATATAATTTACCTTTCAAGGGAGACAAAAATATAGTTGCAATTCCCTTTAAGGGTACAAATCCCTGTGGAGCCTTTTCTTCTTTCCAACAACAATTTATCTTTATTTTCTGCTGATCATGTCCAATCATCTTCTACCCCACATTCTTCCCTGTAGTTCACGTCCCCACCAAACAGTCCTAATTGAACTCAATCACCCTACTTAACCCACCTACACCTACGCTACCCCAATAAACTACTGTACCATGTCTTACTCACTTAGCATCTTCCATTCACCTGCTACCACTACCATCCCCAATATAACCAGCTATCATCCACCCCTATCTACCAATGATCCTCCATCCACCTACCATCCCCAATATAACCTGCTATCATCCACCCCTATCTACCAATGATCCTCCATCCACCTACCACTCCCAATATACCTGCTATTATCCACCCCTATCTACCAATGATCCTCCATTCACCTACCATCCCCAATATAACCTGCTATCATCCACCCCTATCTACCAATGATCCTCCATCCACCTACCATCCCCAATATACCCTGCTATCATCCACCCCTATCTACCAATGTTCTTCCATCCACCTACCATTCCCAATATACCCTGCTATCATCCACCCCTATCTACCAATGATCCTGCATCCACCTACCATTCCCAATATACCCTGCTATCATCCACCCCTATCTACCAACAATCCTCCATCCACCTACCATTCCCAATATACCCTGCTATCATCCACCTCATCTACCCAATGATCCTCCATCCACCTACCATTCCCAATATACCCTGCTATCATCCACCCCTATCTACCAATGATCCTCCATCCACCTACCATTCCCAATATACCCTGCTATCATCCACCTCATCTACCCAATGATCCTCCATCCACCTACCATTCCCAATATACCTGCTATCATCCACCCCTATCTACCAATGATCCTCCATCCACCTACCATTCCCAATATACCCTGCTATCATCCACCTCATCTACCCAATGATCCTCCATCCACCTACCATTCCCAATATACCCTGCTATCATCCACCTCTATCTACCAATGATCCTCCATCCACCTACCATTCCCAATATACCCTGCTATCATCCACCTCATCTACCCAATGATCCTCCATCCACCTACCATTCCCAATATACCCTGCTATCATCCACCCCTATCTACCAATGATCCTCCATCCACCTACCATTCCCAATATACCCTGCTATCATCCACCCCTATCTACCAACGATCCTCCATCCACCTACCATTCCCAATATACCTGCTATCATCCACCCCTATCTACCAATGATCCTCCATCCACCTACCATTCCCAATATCATCTACCCAATGATCCTCCATCCACCTACCATTCCCAATATACCCTGTTATCATCCACCCCTATCTACCAATGATCCTCCATCCACCTACCATTCCCAATACACCCTGCTATCATCCACCCCTATCTACCAATGATCCTCCATCCACCTACCATTCCCAATATACCCTGCTATCATCCACCTCATCTACCCAATGATCCTCCATCCACCTACCATTCCTAATATACCCTGTTATCATCCACCCTTATCTACCAAGAGTCCTCCATACACCTACCATCCCAATATACCCTGCCTATCTACCAACGATCCTCCTTCCACCTACCATTCCCAATATAACCTGCTATCATCCACCCCTATCTACCAATGATCCTCCATCCACCTACCATTCCCAATATACCCTGCTATCATCCACCCCTATCTACCAATGATCCTGCATCCACCTACCATTCCCAATATACCCTGCTATCATCCACCTCATCTACCCAATGATCCTGCATCCACCTACCATTCCTAATATACCCTGTTATCATCCACCCTTATCTACCAAGAGTCCTCCATACACCTACCATCCCAATATACCCTGCCTATCTACCAACGATCCTCCTTCCACCTACCATTCCCAATATAACCTGCTATCATCCACCCCTATCTACCAATGATCCTCCATCCACCTACCATTCCCAATATACCCTGCTATCATCCACCTCATCTACCCAATGATCCTGCATCCACCTACCATTCCTAATATACCCTGTTATCATCCACCCTTATCTACCAAGAGTCCTCCATACACCTACCATCCCAATATACCCTGCCTATCTACCAACGATCCTCCTTCCACCTACCATTCCCAATATAACCTGCTATCATCCACCCCTATCTACCAATGATCCTCCATCCACCTACCATTCCCAATATACCCTGCTATCATCCACCCCTATCTACCAATGATCCTCCATCCACCTACCATTCCCAATATACCCTGCTATCATCCACCTCATCTACCCAATGATCCTCCATCCACCTACCATTCCTAATATACCCTGTTATCATCCACCCCTATTTACCAATAGTCCTCCATACACCTACCATCCCAATATACCCTGCCTATCTACCAACGATCCTCCTTCCACCTACCATTCCCAATATAACCTGCTATCATCCACCCCTATCTACCAATGATCCTCCATCCACCTACCATTCCCAATATACCCTGCTATCATCCACCCCTATCTACCAATGATCCTCCATCCACCTACCATCCCAATATACCCTGCTATCATCCACCCCTATCTACCAACGATTCTCCATCCACCTACCATCCCCAATATACCCTGCTATCATCCACCCCTATCTACCAATGATCCTCCATCCACCTACCATCCCCAATAGACCCTACTATCATCCACCCCTATCTACCAATGATCCTCCATCCACCTACCATTCCCAATATACCCTGCTATCATCCACCTCATCTACCCAATGATCCTCCATCCACCTACCATTCCTAATATACCCTGTTATCATCCACCCCTATTTACCAATAGTCCTCCATACACCTACCATCCCAATATACCCTGCCTATCTACCAACGATCCTCCTTCCACCTACCATTCCCAATATAACCTGCTATCATCCACCCCTATCTACCAATGATCCTCCATCCACCTACCATTCCCAATATACCCTGCTATCATCCACCCCTATCTACCAATGATCCTCCATCCACCTACCATCCCCAATATACCCTGCTATCATCCACCCCTATCTACCAACGATTCTCCATCCACCTACCATCCCCAATATACCCTGCTATCATCCACCCCTATCTACCAATGATCCTCCATCCACCTACCATCCCCAATAGACCCTACTATCATCCACCCCTATCTACCAATGATCCTCCATCCACCTACCATTCCCAATATACCCTGCTATCATCCACCTCATCTACCCAATGATCCTCCATCCACCTACCATTCCCAATATACCCTGCTATCATCCACCCCTATCTACCAATGATCCTCCATCCACCTACCATCCCCAATATACCCTACTATCATCCACCCCTATCTACCAATGATCCTCCATCCACCTACCATCCCCAATATACCCTACTATCATCCACCCCTATCTACCAATGATCCTCCATCCACCTACCATCCCCAATATACCCTACTATCATCACCCCTATCTACCAATGATCCTCCATCCACCTACCATCCCAATATACCCTACTATCATCCACCCCTATCTACCAATGATCCTCCATCCACCTACCATCCCCAATATACCCTACTATCATCCACCCCTATCTACCAACGATCCTCCATCCACCTACCATCCCCAATATACCCTACTATCATCCACCCCTATCTACCAATGATCCTCCATCCACCTACCATTCCCAATACTAAGAATCTGACCAAGTACATGTACTCCTACTCATCTTCCTTTCAGGTTCAACCCATCTTCCCTCCCTCAATTACACACCAGCTATCTACTTCTAACCTTCTCAATGAAATTAATCTCAGGGTACTCTGGAAAAGCTGGGATAGGAGCAAAACATTTTAAGGACATATCTGTGAAGATATGGACAAAATTCAAAGCTCTTTGTAGAATGTTGTAAACAAAAGTTCTGGCCTGACAAGAAAGCTTTAAACCTATGAAATGATTCATTGAAAGAATTGCTAACACTATAGAGGTCTGATGTCAAAAACATTAAAACAATATGGATATGGTCTCTCCTACAGTATGGCTAAACTTGCTTAGGGTATCATTTGCTTGTCTTACCAGTGCTCCCATCGGAAGACATGTCACAATAAACTCGGAATGGATCTTCCCCTACACCCCTTCCATCAGGGTCAATGGTGTAGTAAGTATTGGATGTGTATCCTTTACGTTTCCATTCAGCGCACGACACTTTGAGGAAAATGAAAATATATTATTATTATTATTATTATTGCAGTTATTTATATAGCGCCTCTCCCGTGGATCGAAGCGCTTTACAATAAAATTGATAATACATAGACAAACTCTTAATATACAATATCAAAACAAATTTAAAACATTTGCGGGACAATATAAAAGCATAAAAGAATTAATGAAAAATAAAATATAAACAAACAAAAAACTAGATAAATAAAACAAGAAATTAAATATTATAGACAGCATAAAACTTAATCAGTAGGAAAAAGATGAGTCTTAAGGGCCTTCTTAAAAGTATAAACAGTATGAGCCTGACGGATTGCAATGGGTAGATTATTCCACAAACGTGGTCCCAGGACAGAAATGGTGCATATTGATGCAATTCTAGTTTGTATGGAATTTCTACAACAATGAACAACTTCAAAAGTGTCTATCACCCATGTTTAAAACCAGTAAGAATTAATAATAAAACAGAAGTTAAAAATAACTACAAATTGCACATTTTGCATCCCATTTCTACAATGAATTCTGCTGACTTAAACAACTGGAAGAAGAAATTGCTGGACTGTAAAATGCAATTGAAATCTATGATAGTGCAACACATCAGGAATATCATTATCATAACAAACATAACACTCCTCCAAAAACCTTGTCTATATTTCTTTGTATATCCAAGACACCTATTTTCATATTCTTTTGCAGAGCGAAATCTTTTGTTTGCTTCATCATTCATCCCAAGACTAATATTTTAATTGCTATTCATGTCAGGTATGTCATAATCATAACAAACAATCTCATCCAAAAATTTAACAGAAAACAAAGAAAAACTCTCAGCGGACGCCAACGCTGACACCAGGGGTAGTAGGATAGCTCACACTATTCTTTGAATATTGGAGCTAAAGATTGTTTCAAATATTTACTACATGCAACACCAGCTACATGTTGATTGCGTGAGAAAAAAACCAATTGGCTAATATCTGTTTTTATCATTTAATCCTAATGATTGAAGAAAACTTTTCATTTAAAAACAAATGTAAATCCATTGTTTCTTAAAATTCTAAGCCCTAACTGCAGACCAACACAAAACTCATCAATATCAAGAGCTGAAATGAATGACAGGAAAGAAAGCTTAAAAAATTCATAAAGAATTTTGTTGTCATCCATGTACATTGTCAATTTTGCATTGGTCAAACTTGAAATAGCCATATAACTCCTCAACTTGAAATAGCCATATTAACTCCTCAACTTGAAAGAGCCATATTAACTCTTCGACTTGAAATAGCTATATTATCATCTCAACTTGAAATAACCATATTAGCTCCTCAACTTTAAATAGCCATATTATCTCCTTAACTTTAAATAGCCATATTATCTCCTCAACTTAAAATAGCCATATTAAATCCTCAACTTGAAATAGACATATTTACTCCTCAACTTGAAATAGCCATATTAACTCCTCAACTTGAAATAGCCATATTAACTCAAGTTGAAATAACCATATTAACTCAACTTGAAATAGCCATTATAACTCCTCAACTTGAAATAGCCATATCAACTCCTCAACTTGAAATAGCCATATTAACTTTTCAACTTGAAATAGCCATATCAACTCAACTTGAAATAGTCATATTATCTCCTCAACTTGAAATAGCCATATTAACTCCTCAACTTGAAATAGCCATATCAACTCCTCAACTTGAAATAGACATATTAAATCCTCAACTTGAAATAGCCATATTAACTCCTCAACTTGAAATAGCCACATTAACTCCTCAACTTGAAATAGCTATATTAAGTCCTCAACTTGAAATAGCCATATTAACTCCTCAACTTGAAACAGCCATATTAACTCCTCAACTTGAAATAGCCATATTAATTCCTCAACTTGAAATAGCCATATTAACTCCTTAACTTGAAATAACCACAATAACTCCTCAACTTAAAATAGCCATATTAACTCCTCGACTTGAAATAGCCATATTAACTCAACTTGAAACAGCCATATTATTTCCACAACTTGAAATAGCCATATTAACTTCTCAACTTGAAACAGCCATATTAAGTCCTCAACTTGAAATAGCCATATTAACTCCTCAACTTTAATTAGCCACATTATATCCTCAACTTTAAATAGCCATATTAAGTCCTCAACTTGAAATAGCAATATTAACTCCTCAACTAAAAATATCCATATTAACTCCTCAACTTGAAATAGCCATATTCACTCCTTAACTTGAAATAACCACATTAACTCCTCAACTTGAAATAGCCATATTAACTCCTCAACTTGAAATAGCCATATTAACTCGACTTGAAACAGCCATATTATTTCCACAACTTGAAATAGCCATATTAACTTCTCAACTTGAAACAGCCATATTAAGTCCTCAACTTGAAATAGCCATATTAACTCCTCAACTTTAATTAGCCACATTATATCCTCAACTTTAAATAGCCATATTAAGTCCTCAACTTAAAATAGCAATATTAACTCCTCAACTTAAAATAGCCATATTAACTCCTCAACTTGAAATACCCATATTAACTCCTCAACTTGAAATAGCCATATTATCTCCTTAACTTGAAATAGCCATATTAACTCAACTTGAAATAGCCATATTAAATCCTCAACTTTAAATAATCATATTTACTCCTCAACTTTAAATAGCTATATTACCTTTTCAACTTAAAATAGCCATATTAACTCCTCAACTTGAAATAGCCATATTATTCCTCAACTTGAAATAGCCATATTATCACCTCAACTTGAAATAGCCATATTTACTCCTCAACTTAAAATAGCTATATTATTACCTCAACTTGAAATAGCCATATCAAGTCAACTTAAGATAGCCATATTAACTCCTCAACTTGAAATAGCCATATTATCACCTCAACTTGAAATAGCCATATTAAGTCCTCAACTTGAAATAGCCATAAAACACTATTCTGTTCACAATTGTACAAGTACCTACCCACAGTTAGGGGGTACTGGCAGATATAACCATTGCTGCTCTCACAATTGGCATCATTCCAAGTAGCATCGTCACTCCATCTCAGCAAGGCACAGTTTTCATTGTTACCACCTTGATGTTAAAGAAAAGCAAACATATACAATTTCTTTAATATTGAAAATAAAACTGGAATTACAAAATTACACTTTATGTTATTCATTTTAGTCCCATGGCTTGCAGCACATAATTCTTGTCATTGGGCAAGTCTGTGATACATTTTTGTACAACACTACATCATCTAATGGAAATCTTACATTGCATGTGGACTTTATTCTTGAACATTTTAAAGTAGTTGCTATATAGACTTGAATCCCTCCACAATCTATCTGTACAAAAGTGGACAATATTGATCAAATCTTCACACAGTGACAGCTGCACGTCTATGAACCATTCATAAACAGTAAGTTTAGTTTTCAACTTTCTGATTGGTTGAAATTCATGCAGGCTTGAATGGCAATTGAGAGCAGTGCTATGCAAGTATAGAGAATTGATCAACACAATCTTCATTCTACATTTTATAGAAAACAATCAAGAAATGAACAACATGTAAAACTTAATTGCTCTGCACTTTTCTCGTTATTTCTATCAAAAGTCTCGACCGTAGCCTCCTTAACTTCTTTTGAGAAAATAAGTGACTTCAATTCAATTTTTCTGCTGCGGTCTTCCTACAAAAATGTTAATGCTTATCATTCAAGAGAAGTCTTGAAGAATTTCAGTGCAAGATACAGAACTATCAGAAGTAATATGATTGTTTTGATGATTAACACTTAACACTCGTTCACCAGTCAGCGATTGTCATCTGCCATGCAACTTAATGCAAGGCTGGATTGAAATAGGAAAGAATATGCTACTTGATTTGACCTTGGAAAGGTCATTTGAAGGTTGAAATGATATGATAACATGATGAATAAGTAGGCTGGATTCCAGCCGTCGTGTAACGTTCTTTACAAGTTCTGATTCTATAGATTGAAAATTGCCCATTCTTTTATTACGTCACACACTATGGGAGAATAATTCATGCGAACAAAATAAATGCTAAAAATGTGAGTTTTCATATTTCTAAGAAATGTCAGGAGCCAATTTATTAATGGGAATAAAAATCAGGGTGTCGCTTCCCTAAATGTCTATTGAGGCCTCGGATAATGTCATCTAAATATGAGTCAGCCGTCTGCTCAAACCCCATGATGATATCATCCTCTCAAAAGACATTTTAAACCGGGCATCCTGATATTTATTCCCTAATTAATTTATGTACATCTAAGGTTTGTTTTTTGCAATATGACTGGATGAGAGGATACATTAGTTTGCGTTGTACAATATGACAAATGGACGTTGTGAACCTGAAACCATTATATAAAGTTACCGTATTTGACGTATTAAATCAGCACAAGAGGCGCTTATGAAAATAAAATTGCACCACTTTTTAGACCCTAAGTTTGTTTCTAATGAGCACCCATGCTCCGGCGCCACATATGGTGTGCTATTCAAATTGCATTGTGTAAATTCTGTCTAGACTAGCCGCACAATAACCACCACAAAAACATCGTCAGAGTCAGATGCAAAATAAGCAAATAATGTAACAAAACTTATTTTAAGTTTTCAAATTAATCAAATGAATTAGGTTGTCAGTCAAAATATGTTGGGTGGGTGCTTAATCATTATAGCAGGGGCTCTTAGTATGTAGGATACGGAATTAGACTTTCTCCTAGGGAAGTTAATTGTCTTGCTTCAGAGTGGATAGTGGGTAGTTCTGCTGTTTTGTATTTTTTGGATAAATTATAGCATTTCACTTTATGAATTTTTCACCTTTATTTCAATTTGAAAGATGTACATGAGCATGGTTCATGGAGCTCCCCTCTAAGGAAGATCAACTGTCCATTACTCATGAACATGGTTTATGGAGCTCCTCACTGAGGAAGACCAACTGTCCATTATTCATGAACATGGTTCATGGAGCCCCCTACTGAGGAAGACCAACTGTCCATTATTCATGAACATGGTTTATGGAGCTCCCCACTGAGGAAGACCAACTGTCCATTAATCATGAACATGGTTCATGGAGCTCCCCTCTAAGGAAGACCAACTGTCCATTATTCATGAACATGGTTCATGGAGCTCCCTCTGAGGAAGACCAACTGTCCATTATTCATGAACATGGTTCATGGAGCTCCCCACTGAGGAAGACCAACTGTCCATTATTCATGAACATGGTTCATGGAGCTTCCCACTGAGGAAGACCAACTGTCCATTATTCATGAACATGGTTTATGGAGCTCCCCTCTGAGGAAGACCAACTGTTCATTATTCATGAACATGGTTCATGGAGCTCCCCTCTGAGGAAGACCAACTGTCCATTAATCATGAACATGGTTCATGGAGCTCCCCACTGAGGAAGACCAACTGTCCATCATTAATGAATATGGTTCATGAAGCTCCTCACTGAGGAAGACCAACTGTCCATTATTCATGAACATGGTTCATGGAGCTCCTCACTGAGGAAGACCAACTGTCCATTATTCATGAACATGGTTCATGGAGCTCCCCACTGAGGAAGACCAACTGTCCATTATTCATGAACATGGTTCATGGAGCTCCCCACTGAGGAAGACCAACTGTCCGTTATTCATGAACATGGTTTATGGAGCTCCTCACTGGGGAAGACCAACTGTCCATTATTCATGAACATGGTTCATGGAGCTCCCCCTCTGAGAAAGACCAACTGTCCATTATTCATGAACATGGTTCATGGAGCTCCTCACTGAGGAAGACCAACTGTCCATTATTTATGAACATGGTTCATGGAGCTCCCCACTGAGAAAGACCAACTGTCCATTATTCATGAACATGGTTCATGGAGCTCCCCCACTGAGGAAGACCAACTGTCCATTATTCACGAACATGGTTCATGGAGCTCCTCACTGAGGAAGACCAACTGTCCATTATTCATGAACATGGTTCATGGAGCTCCCCACTGAGGAAGACCAACTGTCCATTATTCATGAACATGGTTCATGGAGCTCCCCACTGAGGAAGACCAACTGTCCGTTATTCATGAACATGGTTTATGGAGCTCCTCACTGGGAAGACCAACTGTCCATTATTCATGAACATGGTTCATGGAGCTCCCCTCTGAGAAAGACCAACTGTCCATTATTCATGAACATGGTTCATGGAGCTCCTCACTGAGGAAGACCAACTGTCCATTATTTATGAACATGGTTCATGGAGCTCCCCACTGAGAAAGACCAACTGTCCATTATTCATGAACATGGTTCATGGAGCTCCCCCCACTGAGGAAGACCAACTGTCCATTATTCATGAACATGGTTCATGAAGCTCCCCACAGAGGAAGACCAACTGTCCATTATTCATGAACATGGTTCATGGAGCTCCCCCTCTGAGGAAGACCAACTGTCCATTATTCATGAACATGGTTCATGGAGTTCCCCACTGAGGAAGACCAACTGTCCATTATTAATGAACATGGTTCATGGAGCTCCTCACTGAGGAAGACCAACTGTCCATTATTCATGAGCATGGTTCATGGAGCTCCCCACTGAGGAAGACCAACTGTCCATTATTCATGAACATGGTTCATGGAGCTCCCCACTAAGGAAGACCAACTGTCCATTATTCATGAACATGGTTCATGGAGCTTCTCACTGAGGAAGACCAACTGTCCATTATTCATGAACATGGTTAATGGAGCTCCTCACTGAGGAAGACCAACTGTCCATTATTCATGAACATGGTTCATGGAGCTCCTCACTGAGGAAGACCAACTGTCCATTATTCATGAGCATGGTTCATGGAGCTCCCCACTGAGGAAGACCAAGTGTCCATTATTCATGAACATGGTTCATGGAGCTCTTTACTGAGGAAGACTAACTGTCCATTACTCATGAACATGGTTTATGGAGCTCCTCACTGAGGAAGACCAACTGTCCATTATTCATGAACATGGTTCATGGAGCTCCCTACTGAGGAAGACCAACTGTCCATTATTCATGAACATGGTTTATGGAGCTCCCCACTGAGGAAGACCAACTGTCCATTAATCATGAACATGGTTCATGGAGCTCCCCTCTAAGGAAGACCAACTGTCCATTATTCATGAACATGGTTCATGGAGCTCCCCTCTCAGGAAGACCAACTGTCCATTATTCATGAACATGGTTCATGGAGCTCCCCACTGAGGAAGACCAACTGTCCATTATTCATGAACATGGTTTATGGAGCTCCCCTCTGAGGAAGACCAACTGTTCATTATTCATGAACATGGTTCATGGAGCTCCCCTCTGAGGAAGACCAACTGTCCATTAATCATGATCATGGTTCATGGAGCTCCCCACTGAGGAAGACCAACTGTCCATCATTAATGAATATGGTTCATGAAGCTCCTCACTGAGGAAGACCAACTGTCCATTATTCATGAACATGGTTCATGGAGCTCCTCACTGAGGAAGACCAACTGTCCATTATTCATGAACATGGTTCATGGAGCTCCCCACTGAGGAAGACCAACTGTCCATTATTCATGAACATGGTTCATGGAGCTCCCCACTGAGGAAGACCAACTGTCCGTTATTCATGAACATGGTTTATGGAGCTCCTCACTGGGAAGACCAACTGTCCATTATTCATGAACATGGTTCATGGAGCTCCCCCTCTGAGAAAGACCAACTGTCCATTATTCATGAACATGGTTCATGGAGCTCCTCACTGAGGAAGACCAACTGTCCATTATTTATGAACATGGTTCATGGAGCTCCCCACTGAGAAAGACCAACTGTCCATTATTCATGAACATGGTTCATGGAGCTCCCCACTGAGGAAGACCAACTGTCCATTATTCATGAACATGGTTCATGGAGCTCCTCACTGAGGAAGACCAACTGTCCATTATTCATGAACATGGTTCATGGAGCTCCCCCACTGAGGAAGACCAACTGTCCATTATTCATGAACATGGTTCATGGAGCTCCCCACTGAGGAAGACCAACTGTCCGTTATTCATGAACATGGTTTATGGAGCTCCTCACTGGGGAAGACCAACTGTCCATTATTCATGAACATGGTTCATGGAGCTCCCCTCTGAGAAAGACCAACTGTCCATTATTCATGAACATGGTTCATGGAGCTCCTCACTGAGGAAGACCAACTGTCCATTATTTATGAACATGGTTCATGGAGCTCCCACTGAGAAAGACCAACTGTCCATTATTCATGAACATGGTTCATGGAGCTCCCCACTGAGGAAGACCAACTGTCCATTATTCATGAACATGGTTCATGGAGCTCCCCCACAGAGGAAGACCAACTGTCCATTATTCATGAACATGGTTCATGGAGCTCCCCCTCTGAGGAAGACCAACTGTCCATTATTCATGAACATGGTTCATGGAGTTCCCCACAGAGGAAGACCAACTGTCCATTATTCATGAACATGGTTCATGGAGCTCCCCTCTGAGGAAGACCAACTGTCCATTATTCATGAACATGGTTAATGGAGCTCCTCACTGAGGAAGACCAACTGTCCATTATTCATGAACATGGTTCATGGAGCTCCTCACTGAGGAAGACCAACTGTCCATTATTCATGAGCATGGTTCATGGAGCTCCCCACTGAGGAAGACCAAGTGTCCATTATTCATGAACATGGTTCATGGAGCTCTTTACTGAGGAAGACTAACTGTCCATTACTCATGAACATGGTTTATGGAGCTCCTCACTGAGGAAGACCAACTGTCCATTATTCATGAACATGGTTCATGGAGCTCCCTACTGAGGAAGACCAACTGTCCATTATTCATGAACATGGTTTATGGAGCTCCCCACTGAGGAAGACCAACTGTCCATTATTCATGAACATGGTTCATGGAGCTCCCCTCTGAGAAAGACCAACTGTCCATTATTCATGAACATGGTTCATGGAGCTCCTCACTGAGGAAGACCAACTGTCCATTATTTATGAACATGGTTCATGGAGCTCCCCACTGAGAAAGACCAACTGTCCATTATTCATGAACATGGTTCATGGAGCTCCCCACTGAGGAAGACCAACTGTCCATTATTCATGAACATGGTTCATGGAGCTCCTCACTGAGGAAGACCAACTGTCCATTATTCATGAACATGGTTCATGGAGCTCCCCACTGAGGAAGACCAACTGTCCATTATTCATGAACATGGTTCATGGAGCTCCCCACTGAGGAAGACCAACTGTCCGTTATTCATGAACATGGTTTATGGAGCTCCTCACTGGGGAAGACCAACTGTCCATTATTCATGAACATGGTTCATGGAGCTCCCCTCTGAGAAAGACCAACTGTCCATTATTCATGAACATGGTTCATGGAGCTCCTCACTGAGGAAGACCAACTGTCCATTATTTATGAACATGGTTCATGGAGCTCCCCACTGAGGAAGACCAACTGTCCATTATTCATGAACATGGTTCATGGAGCTCCCCACAGAGGAAGACCAACTGTCCATTATTCATGAACATGGTTCATGGAGCTCCCCTCTGAGGAAGACCAACTGTCCATTATTCATGAACATGGTTCATGGAGTTCCCCACTGAGGAAGACCAACTGTCCATTATTAATGAACATGGTTCATGGAGCTCCTCACTGAGGAAGACCAACTGTCCATTATTCATGAGCATGGTTCATGGAGCTCCCCACTGAGGAAGACCAACTGTCCATTATTCATGAACATGGTTCATGGAGCTCCCCACTAAGGAAGACCAACTGTCCATTATTCATGAACATGGTTCATGGAGCTTCTCACTGAGGAAGACCAACTGTCCATTATTCATGAACATGGTTCATGGAGCTCCTCACTGAGGAAGACCAACTGTCCATTATTCATGAACATGGTTCATGGAGCTCCTCACTGAGGAAGACCAACTGTCCATTATTCATGAGCATGGTTCATGGAGCTCCCCACTGAGGAAGACCAAGTGTCCATTATTCATGAACATGGTTCATGGAGCTCCTCACTGAGGAAGACCAACTGTCCATTATTCATGAACATGGTTCATGGAGCTCCTCACTGAGGAAGACCAACTGTCCATTATTCATGAACATGGTTCATGGAGCTCCCCACTGAGGAAGACCAACTGTCCATTATTCATGAACATGGTTCATGGAGCTCCCCACTGAGGAAGACCAACTGTCCGTTATTCATGAACATGGTTTATGGAGCTCCTCACTGGGGAAGACCAACTGTCCATTATTCATGAACATGGTTCATGGAGCTCCCCTCTGAGAAAGACCAACTGTCCATTATTCATGAACATGGTTCATGGGAGCTCCTCACTGAGGAAGACCAACTGTCCATTATTTATGAACATGGTTCATGGAGCTCCCCACTGAGAAAGACCAACTGTCCATTATTCATGAACATGGTTCATGGAGCTCCCCACTGAGGAAGACCAACTGTCCATTATTCATGAACATGGTTCATGAAGCTCCCCACAGAGGAAGACCAACTGTCCATTATTCATGAACATGGTTCATGGAGCTCCCCCTCTGAGGAAGACCAACTGTCCATTATTCATGAACATGGTTCATGGAGTTCCCCACTGAGGAAGACCAACTGTCCATTATTAATGAACATGGTTCATGGAGCTCCTCACTGAGGAAGACCAACTGTCCATTATTCATGAGCATGGTTCATGGAGCTCCCCACTGAGGAAGACCAACTGTCCATTATTCATGAACATGGTTCATGGAGCTCCCCACTAAGGAAGACCAACTGTCCATTATTCATGAACATGGTTCATGGAGCTTCTCACTGAGGAAGACCAACTGTCCATTATTCATGAACATGGTTAATGGAGCTCCTCACTGAGGAAGACCAACTGTCCATTATTCATGAACATGGTTCATGGAGCTCTCACTGAGGAAGACCAACTGTCCATTATTCATGAGCATGGTTCATGGAGCTCCCCACTGAGGAAGACCAAGTGTCCATTATTCATGAACATGGTTCATGGAGCTCTTTACTGAGGAAGACTAACTGTCCATTACTCATGAACATGGTTTATGGAGCTCCTCACTGAGGAAGACCAACTGTCCATTATTCATGAACATGGTTTATGGAGCTCCCCACTGAGGAAGACCAACTGTCCATTATTCATGAACATGGTTCATGGAGCTCCCCACTGAGGAAGACCAACTGTCCATTATTCATGAACATGGTTCATGGAGCTCCCCACTGAGGAAGACCAACTGTCCGTTATTCATGAACATGGTTTATGGAGCTCCTCACTGGGGAAGACCAACTGTCCATTATTCATGAACATGGTTCATGGAGCTCCCCTCTGAGAAAGACCAACTGTCCATTATTCATGAACATGGTTCATGGAGCTCCTCACTGAGGAAGACCAACTGTCCATTATTTATGAACATGGTTCATGGAGCTCCCCACTGAGAAAGACCAACTGTCCATTATTCATGAACATGGTTCATGGAGCTCCCCACTGAGGAAGACCAACTGTCCATTATTCATGAACATGGTTCATGGAGCTCCCCACAGAGGAAGACCAACTGTCCATTATTCATGAACATGGTTCATGGAGCTCCCCTCTGAGGAAGACCAACTGTCCATTATTCATGAACATGGTTCATGGAGTTCCCCACTGAGGAAGACCAACTGTCCATTATTAATGAACATGGTTCATGGAGCTCCTCACTGAGGAAGACCAACTGTCCATTATTCATGAGCATGGTTCATGGAGCTCCCACTGAGGAAGACCAACTGTCCATTATTCATGAACATGGTTCATGGAGCTCCCCACTAAGGAAGACCAACTGTCCATTATTCATGAACATGGTTCATGGGAGCTTCTCACTGAGGAAGACCAACTGTCCATTATTCATGAACATGGTTCATGGAGCTCCTCACTGAGGAAGACCAACTGTCCATTATTCATGAACATGGTTCATGGAGCTCCTCACTGAGGAAGACCAACTGTCCATTATTCATGAGCATGGTTCATGGAGCTCCCCACTGAGGAAGACCAAGTGTCCATTATTCATGAACATGGTTCATGGAGCTCCTCACTGAGGAAGACCAACTGTCCATTATTCATGAGCATGGTTCATGGAGCTCCCCACTGAGGAAGACCAAGTGTCCATTATTCATGAACATGGTTCATGGAGCTCCCCACTAAGGAAGACCAACTGTCCATTATTCATGAACATGGTTCATGGAGCTTCTCACTGAGGAAGACCAACTGTCCATTATTCATGAACATGGTTCATGGAGCTCCTCACTGAGGAAGACCAACTGTCCATTATTCATGAACATGGTTCATGGAGCTCCCCACTGAGGAAGACCAACTGTCCATTATTCATGAACATGGTTCATGGAGCTCCCCACTGAGGAAGACCAACTGTCCATTATTCATGAACATGGTTCATGGAGCTCCCCACTAAGGAAGACCAACTGTCCATTATTCATGAACATGGTTCATGGAGCTCCCCACTGAGGAAGACCAACTGTCCATTATTCATGAACATGGTTCATAGAGCTTCTCACTGAGGAAGACCAACTGTCCATTATTCATGAACATGGTTTATGGAGCTTCCCTCTAAGGAAGACCAACTGTCCATTATTCATGAACATGGTTCATGGAGCTTCTCACTGAGGAAGACCAACTGTCCATTATTCATAAACATGGTTTATGGAGCTCCCCACTGCGGAAGACTAACTGTCCATTATTCATGAACATGGTTCATGGAGCTTCTCACTGAGGAAGACCAACTGTCCATTATTCATGAACATGGTTCATGGAGCTCTTTACTGAGGAAGACCAACTGTCCATTATTCATAAACATGGTTTATGGAGCTCCCCACTGCGGAAGACTAACTGTCCATTATTCATGAACATGGTTCATGGAGCTTCTCACTGAGGAAGACCAACTGTCCATTATTCATGCAAGTGGTTCATGGAGCTCTTTACTGAGGAAGACTAACTGTCCATTATTCATGAACATGGTTCATGGAGCTCCCCACAGAGGAAGACCAACTGTCCATTATTCATGAACATGGTTCATGGAGCTCCTCACTGAGGAAGACCAACTGTCCATTATTCATGAACATGGTTCATGGAGCTCCCCTCTGAGGAAGACCAACTGTCCATTATTCATGAACATGGTTCATGGAGCTCCCCACTGAGGAAGACCAACTGTCCATTATTAATGAACATGGTTCATGGAGCTCCCCACTGAGGAAGACCAACTGTCCATTATTCATGAACATGGTTCATGGAGCTCCCCACAGAGGAAGACCAACTGTCCATTATTCATGAACATGGTTCATGGAGCTCCTCACTGAGGAAGACCAACTGTCCATTATTCATGAACATGGTTCATGGAGCTCCCCACCGAGGAAGACCAACTGTCCATTATTCATGAACATGGTTCATGGAGCTCCCCACAGAGGAAGACCAACTGTCCATTATTCATGAACATGGTTCATGGAGCTCCCCACAGAGGAAGACCAACTGTCCATTATTCATGAACATGGTTCATGGAGCTCCCCACAGAGGAAGACCAACTGTCCATTATTCATGAACATGGTTCATGGAGCTCCTCACTGAGGAAGACCAACTGTCCATTATTCATGAACATGGTTCATGGAGCTCCCCTCTGAGGAAGACCAACTGTCCATTATTCATGAACATGGTTCATGGAGCTCCCCACCGAGGAAGACCAACTGTCCATTATTCATGAACATGGTTCATGGAGCTCCCCACTGAGGAAGACCAACTGTCCATTATTCATGAACATGATTCATGGAGCTCCCCACAGAGGAAGACCAACTGTCCATTATTCATGAACATGGTTCATGGAGCTCCTCACTGAAGACCAACTGTCCATTATTCATGAACATGGTTCATGAAGCTCCCCACCAAGGAAGACCAACTGTCCATTATTCATGAACATGGTTCATGGAGCTCCCCACAGAGGAAGACCAACTGTCCATTATTCATGAACATGGTTCATGGAGCTCCCACAGAGGAAGACCAACTGTCCATTATTCATGAACATGGTTCATGGAGCTCCTCACTGAGGAAGACCAACTGTCCATCATTCATGAACATGGTTCATGGAGCTCCCCTCTGAGGAAGACCAACTGTCCATTATTCATGAACATGGTTCATGGAGCTCCCCTCTGAGGAAGACCAACTGTCCATTATTCATGAACATGGTTCATGGAGCTCCCCATGCACAGAGGAAGACCAACTGTCCATTATTCATGAACATGGTTCATGGAGCTGCCCACAGAGGAAGACCAACTGTCCATTATTCTGCAGCAAAGAGATATGGTTGGGAAAGTTAATTGCATCTTCGGTGAACTAACCTAACATTACATTTTCTGTGAATTATTTTCATGCAAGACAGTTTTTCTAAATTGTGTCGATTTTATAATGATCACCAAAGGCTACATACACATGTCGATGGTTACTTACTGTTATTGGGTTCATTGCTGTTCCACTTGCTATAACTATATGGAGATCCATCTGACCACTCCCATGACCCCTCCTCATATATATCATGTAGTCCAATCCAATAAGAATTCTCTGTATAAGTTCGTCTGCACAGGTGGATTTAATCATTGCAAAAGTTAATGACATTGTCTATCATTTGTTACTACAAAATCAATCATAAGGTTAACTGTCATTACCCACAATGACAGTTACAACTAGAATTTTAGTACTCTATAGAGCACATACCCCCGGCCCTGTTCATTCCCCATCCCCAATATAATCTACTGAAGAAATCGTAGGCCCACCAAGTTTTATCCTAAAACAATCTCCTTCTCACTGTCAATCTGTATTGCCATTAGCATTCTAAACACTTCAGGATCTACTCTCTGGTCATTGTCAATCTGTATTGCCATTAGCATTCTAAACACTTCAGGATCTACTCTCTGATCATTGTCAATCTGTATTGCCATTAGCATTCTAAACACTTCAGGATCTACTCTCTGGTCATTGTCAATCTGTATTGCCATTAGCATTCTAAACACTTCAGGATCTACTCTCTGGTCGTTGTCAATCTGTATTGCCATTAGCATTCTAAACACTTTAGGATCTACTCTCTGGTCATTGTCAATCTGTATTGCCATTAGCATTCTAAACACTTCAGGATCTACTCTCTGGTCATTGTCAATCTGTATTGCCATTAGCATTCTAAACACTTCAGGATCTACTCTCTGATCATTGTCAATCTGTATTGCCATTAGCATTCTAAACACTTCAGGATCTACTCTCTGGTCATTGTCAATCTGTATTGCCATTAGCATTCTAAACACTTCAGGATCTACTCTCTGGTCATTGTCAATCTGTATTGCCATTAGCATTCTAAACACTTTAGGATCTACTCTCTGGTCATTGTCAATCTGTATTGCCATTAGCATTCTAAACACTTCAGGATCTACTCTCTGGTCATTGTCAATCTGTATTGCCATTAGCATTCTAAACACTTCAGGATCTACTCTCTGGTCATTGTCAATCTGTATTGCCATTAGCATTCTAAACACTTCAGGATCTACTCTCTGATCATTGTCAATCTGTATTGCCATTAGCATTCTAAACACTTCAGGATCTACTCTCTGGTCATTGTCAATCTGTATTGCCATTAGCATTCTAAACACTTCAGGATCTACTCTCTGGTCATTGTCAATCTGTATTGCCATTAGCATTCTAAACACTTTAGGATCTACTCTCTGGTCATTGTCAATCTGTATTGCCATTAGCATTCTAAACACTTCAGGATCTACTCTCTGATCATTGATTTCTGTTTTATTCATTGTTTTAGTTCTATCCAGTCAAGATTAACATTCCATCATTTTCCTTTCAGGCAAGACGCCAATTGTTTTAATTCTACTTTTGATACCACAAACCACTTGATCTGATTTTCTTAGAGTCCTAAAAATTGACTGTTTTGATTTCTTTTCAGGCATGAATTATTGTTAAGCACATTCCATTGGAAAGGTATAGACAGATCTCACCCTGATACATCCCCACCCCCCTATTTGGGCCCTTCCCCTGTTCCATGTCTCAAATTTTAATCACTTCTTCCTTAAGCAGTAACAAGACCACACACCAAATTAATCAAAATCTAATCATCAGCTTTTAGATATGTTGATGGCAAACAGACAAACAAACAACAAACAGACAAACAAACAGACAGACAAACAAACAGACAAACAAACAGACAAACAAACAGACAAATAAACAAACAACAACAAACATAAATGAAAACATAATGTCTTAATTACTTTTGTTCTTGACAACATGTTAGTCCTGTATTATACTTAAGGAGGCAAATAGCATTTAGCTACAATAAGCATCTTATATTTTGGAAATTTTATATTCCTTTTGATAACCGTCTCACTAAAGTATTTAAAATACACTTGACCTGATCCTTGAACAAATTCTTACATATATATATATATATAAGTTACTTTCACACTAGTATGATGTACCTAAAGTCTCATCTATCATATCTTATCTTTGATATCAAACCTGGACATGGCTAGTGCATAGAAAGCCTCAGTTTCATCCAGTATGCTCACTAAGTCAGCATCACTTCTAAATGAGCGGCAGGCGTCTAGAGCATCAAACCAGGTTGCAGTGGAAGTTACGGCTCTGTAGCAGGCATTACCAAAATGGGTCCAATCACTGTCACACAGATCCATTTCATCAGTACCATCATCTAATTAAAAAAATCAGACTACAAAATAAATTGTGCGGCTGTGTGAGGGTGTGGCTGATGTCGACCCGAAAATGTCTGGGGAAGGTCAAGTTTTGAATGAAGATGGGAAGGTGGCCTCTAGTCGATTTTGATTAATTAGTCACGGGTATTGCACCATTTTCTAATGCAATTTTGGTGGGGTAAGGGAATCCTTCTAGTTCGGGGGAACCAATTGAGTTAGCAAGTGATAAGAGCAATGGTGGGGGATAGCTAGAGCGGTTTCTGCCATATCTGTCTTGTTCAATGATGGGAGCTAAGATGGCTGCTTTCCAAATTGGGGGAAATTGACATTTTGACAAACAATTTATTTTAGGCCAACATAATTTTTTTCCGTGCCCCAAAAGGTGACAGTGGGAAAAAATGTATTTAAAATAACATAATCCTACTACACCCCTTAGTTAGTACTGTCTTTCCTAAAGTGTCAAAATAGTTTTGTCCAAGATAGGTTATTGTATGTTTATAATGTTTGTGGCAGCTCACCCAAAGACCTGAGCCATAAAACTGGTTGCTTTATATACTTGTTTTAATTCAAAATAGAAAATATTTGTTACCAGTGTACAGGCTATCCCCTCATCATCATCATCATCATAAATATTGCTGTTTAAAAATTGATTATTATTTGTAGAATATCTACTTTGAATGTTGTCACACCCCTATAGTGACCATGAACTATTTTGTTCTACATCACACCACTCAGCAGTTGTGCCTGTCACACCCCTAGTGACCATGAACTATTTTGTTCTACATTACACCACTCAGCAGTTGTGCTAATAACCCATTTTGTAGCAAAATCCTAATTAATAATTAATGAGGTCAACTTCCCATTCCTCAAATGACCAAACCAAGTTGCATTCAAATTAAAGGTATAGTTGTGATATATTCACATTGATAGACTTTTTCTTGCACATGATGGTAATGATAGCCTAGGATAAGCATGATCACATTAACCCCAATCATGTTTAATAAATATTACAACGATATGACAAGAACTCCCTTAAAGCCCATGCCTAATCATTGATCTTTATGATGTCACTCACAAAATCAATAGGGCACATCTACAGACCGTAGGCTACCTGTGTGCCATATGACATTACTATTCTCTTAACAGAAAGTTTTTACATTAAAGGAGACATAAAGTCTGCCTTTTCCTACTTGTTAAGATATGGGTAATACTTATGAGTCATTTGCCAAAACTTCAGATCTTTCAAAGCAATTTAAGATACATTTTTCAATCATTTTTGTCAAAAAGAACATCTTGTTCATATACCGCCCTATACAAATATTATGCATTTCTTTATAATCTATTTCATATTTTCTAATGTATAAGAAACTATTTTTCCTTTGCATAGTTCTGTGGCTTTTATTTGTGCATGATACTATTGATGCACACCTTTAGAATTTCATGCAAAGCATACTGGATAGAATGTCATTATTGTGTGCTAATACATAGGGCAAATAATCTCATCACATTGGTGGTATACTGCAATACAAAATGGCAGCCTCCATATTGCAGCTTTAAGAATGGATAACTTCAGGAATGGAATACGCTTTTAAGAGATGGTTTTAGCATTAGGTCTCCTTTTTAAATCTCTATCATATATCAAATTTGATTTTTGTATGTCTCCTTCAAAACAATCAACGTCGTGTTAACTTTCTGAACACCACCAAATGTTTTACCAGACAACGGTGAATAATACATTTAGGGTAACAATACATTTGTCGCTAGAGCCAGTAAGTAAAAATGTAACACGGTCAAAGGAATTAACACACAGAATACCTTGCAAAATTTACATAAGCCTATAAGCAAATATAAGTAAGAATACAAACAATCATACACAACTGCTCACCACTGATGATAACATCTCTTGACATTACCCTCCACGTCCCACTCACTATTTCAATCTTGCTTCAGAGCATCCACTTTCCATTTGATCCTCTGGAGATGTGGTCAGACAAAAGAATGTTGAGAAGAAGGTGACTGGTGGAGTGGAGTGGAGTGGAGCAGAGTGGAGCAGAGTGGAGTGGAGCAGACAGAGTGGAGTGGAGGGAGTGGGTGGAGTGGAGTGAAGAGGAGTGGAGTGAAGTGGAGTGGAGTGTGAAGAATTGGGAATAGATGGAAGATCAAGTAAAAGTTTTATCTCCGAATCCCCCTTAAAATCGTACTTATTTTCCCTTAAAAATCAGAAATGGCGATCTGTCTACCAAATTAGACTTAAACTTAACATAAATCTTTTGTTTCTCTATTCAAGCTAACAATTATTGTTTCCTTTATCCAAAAAGTATAGATTCTTAGTTCTATTGTGGCAAAATGCTAGAATGTTTAATTTTCCTTTTAAGCCAGACACAAAAATTTCAATTGCTATTTATATCAGGAAGCATTGTTTTTAAGTTATATTAAGGAGAGAGTCTCCATTATATAAATGTTGTTTTAAAGAGATGCATAAATAGGATTTCTTTTCATGGCAGACATCCATTGTTTTGTAGGAAGTGCACAATGGATGTGTGGACTGTGAGGACAGACCTACAGACGGACAGGCAGATGGAAGGATGGTAAAGATAACTTAATTGGCAAGGGGATAATTAACACACACATAGAATCTATTAAAAGAGGCTGTATCTGACCTGAATATCGGTAGAAAATTGCCAGAATTTCTGCTGTTGTTCTGCTTCCTTTAATGAGAGAAAAGAAATAAAAGAAATACAAGTAAACTTATATTTTTTGTGGTTATTATTAAAAATGATATGCTACCAGCTATTTAAAGATGTAATAAATTTGTTGAGGTTGGTGTGATTTCACTCAATTACTCTCAAACACATCTAATGAAATTGCTCCACTCCTTTACTCTCAAACACATCTAATGAAATTGCTCCACTCCTTTACTCTCAAAACACATCTAATGAAATTGCTCCACTCCTTTACTCAGAAACACATCTAATGAAATTGCTCCACTCCTTTACTCTCAAAACACATCTAATGAAATTGCTCCACTCCTTTACTCTCAAACACATCTAATGAAATTGCTCCACTCCTTTACTCTCAAACAAATCTAATAAAATTGCTCCACTCCTTTACTCTCAAAACACATCTAATGAAATTGCTCCCAAACACATCTAATAAAATTGCTCCCAAACACATCTGATAAAATTGCTCCACTCCTTTACTCTCAAACACATCTAATGAAATTGCTCCCAAACACATCTAATAAAATTGCTCCCAAACACATCTAATAAAATTGCTCCAATCCTTTACTCTCAAACACATCTAATGAAATTGCTCCACTCCTTTACTCTTAAAACACAACTAATGAAATTGCTCCAATCCTTTACTCTCAAACACATCTAATGAAATTGTTCCACTCCTTTACTCTTAAAACACATCTAATGAAATTGCTCCACTCCTTTACTCTCAAACACATCTAATAAAATTGCTCCATTCCTTTACTCTCAAAACACATCTAATGAAATTGCTCAAACACATCTAATCAAATTGCTCCCAAACACATCTAATAAAATTGCTCCACTCCTTTACTCTCAAACACATCTAATGAAATTGCTCCACTCCTTTACTCTCAAAACACATCGAACAAAATTGCTCCACTCCTTTACTCAGAAACACATCTAATGAAATTGCTCCACTCTTTACTCTTAAAACACAACTAATGAAATTACTCCACTCCTTTACTCTTAAAACACATCTAATGAAATTGCTCCACTCCTTTACTCAGAAACACATCTAATGAAATTGCTCCACTCCTTTACTCTCAAACACATCTAATGAAATGTCTCCACTCCTTCACTCTTAAAACACATTTAATGTAATTGCTTCACTCCTTTAATCCCAAACACATCTAATGAAATTGCTCCACTCTTTACTCTTAAAACACAACTAATGAAATTACTCCACTCCTTTACTCTTAAAACACATCTAATGAAATTGCTCCACTCCTTTACTCAGAAACACATCTAATGATATTACTCCACTCCTTTACTCTTAAAACACATCTAATGAAATTGCTCCACTCCTTTACTCTCAAACACATCTAATGAAATTGCTCCACTCCTTTAATCTCAAACACATCTAATGAAATTGCTCCACTCCTTTACTCCCAAACACTTCTAATGAAATTGCTCCACTCCTTTACTCTCAAAACACATCTAATGAAATTGCTCCACTCCTTTACTCAGAAACACATTTAATGAAACTGCTCCACTCCTTTACTCTCAAAACACATCTAATGATATTACTCCACTCCTTTACTCTCAAACACATCTAATAAAATTGCTCCACTCCTTTACTCTCAAACACATCTAATGAAATTGCTCCACTCCTTTACTCTCAAACACATCTAATGAAATTGCTCCACTCCTCTACTCTCAAACACATCTAATGAAATTGCTCCACTCCTTTACTCTCAAACACATCTAATGATATTGCTCCACTCCTTTACTCTCAAACACATCTAATGAAATTGCTCCACTCCTTTACTCTCAAACACATCTAATGAAATTGCTCCACTCCTTTACTCTCAAACACATCTAATGAAATTGCTCCACTCCTTTACTCTCAAAACACATCTAATGAAATTGCTCCACTCCTTTACTCTTAAAACACATCTAATGAAATTGCTCCACTCCTTTACTCTTAAAACACATCTAATGAAATTGCTTTACTCCTTTACTCAGACACACATTTAATAAAATTGCTCCTCTCCTTTACTCTCAAAACACATCCAATGAAATTGCTCCACTCCTTTACTCAGAAACACATTTAATCAAATTGCTTCACTCCTTTACTCTCAAAACACATCTAATGAAATTGCTTTACTCCTTTACTCCCAAACACATTTAATGAAATTGCTCCACTCTTTTACTCTCAAACACATCTAATAAAATTGCTCCACTCCTTTACTCTCAAACACATGTAATATTGCTCCACTCCTTTACTCTCAAAGACATCTAACAAAATTGCTCCACTCCCTTACTTTCAAAACACATTGAATGAAATTGCTCCAATCCTTTACTCCCAAACACTTCTAATGAAATTGCTCCACTCCTTTACTCTCAAAACACATCTAATGAAATTGCTCCTCTCCTTTACTCCCAAACATTTCTAATGAAATTGCTCCACTCCTTTACTCTCAAAACACATCTAATGAAATTGCTTCGCTCCTTTACTCAGAAACACATCTAATGATATTACTCCACTCCTTTACTCTTAAACACATCTAATGAAATTGCTCCACTCTTTTACTCTCAAACACATCTAATAAACTTGCTTCACTCCTTTACTTTTAAAACACATTTAATGAAATTGCTCCACTCCTTTACTCCCAAACACTTCTAATAAAATTGCTCCACTCCTTTACTCTTAAAACACATCTAATGAAATTGCTCCGCTTCTTTACTCAGAAACACATCTAATGATATTACTCCACTCCTTTACTCTCAATTTCATCTAATGAAATTGCTCCACTCCTCTACTCTCAAACACATCTAATGAAATTGCTCCACTCCTTTACTCTCAAAAAACATCTAATGAAATTACTCCACCCCTTTACTCAGAAACACATCTAATGATATTGCTCTTGAAATCAAAGATTCAAGTAATACCTTTCTCAAGTCGTTAAATAGCAAATATATAACCAACCATCGTGATGCCCGATGGCTTTTCGCTTCGCTGCTCAGCTGTATTTGCAACATCTGATACAACTTCCACTACATGCCAATCATCCTTTCGAATCATTCACACTCCACGCAGTTTCACATTACCATGCGAGACGTACAGAGCCGGCAAAAACAATCAAAGACCAGTCTTTGATTGTACTCATTATTTCATGCTTCATTGGGTGAAAAGGGTATTAAGTGGTTCTTGTTTCAAATTGTGCCGATGACAGACAAAATGTAAGCTAATCCCCTAATCTGCATAAAGCATTAACAATCACATCATAGAAAACTGGTCTAGAAAGCACTGGAAAGTAGCACTTAATGAAGATATACTAAACATTTAATACTTCATGTATTTATGAAAGAAAGAATTCTTTTTGATGACTTTCTTGCCACTAGACTACCACCTTTTCCCAACAAACCAAAGGGACCCCCAAATCGCAAGAGAGCTAAAAGAAAAAAATACTGCTAAAATAATGATACAAAATTGATTTAAAAATCGAAAAAGTTTAAAATAATTACCACTACTGTATGTCCATATGTGCTCAACGTATCTGTATCATCTACAAATAACAGCCTTGAAATGATTTTCAAGTTCCAAAGTAATAATAGGTAAGTTTGATCAGGGATGGGACTAACCAATGAATGCAATAATGATACAGAGGTATGTCGTGTAGCACAGACATGATACAGAGGTATGTCGTGTAGCACAGACATGATACAGAGGTATGTCGTGTAGCACAGACATGATACAGAGGTATGTCGTGTAGCACAGACATGATACGAGGTATGTCGTGTAGCACAGACATGATACAGAGGTATGTCGTGTAGCACAGACATGATACAGAGGTATGTCGTGTAGCACAGACATGATACAGAGGTATGTGGTGCAGCACAGACATGATACAGAGGTATGTCGTGTAGCACAGACATGATACAGAGGTATGTCGTGTAGCACAGACATGATACAGAGGTATGTCGTGTAGCACAGACATGATACAGAGGTATGTGGTGCAGCACAGACATGATACAGAGGTATGTCGTGTAGCACAGACATGATACAGAGGTATGTCGTAGCACAGACATGATAGAGGTATGTCGTGTAGCACAGACATGATACGAGGTATGTCGTGTAGCACAGACATGATACAGAGTATGTCGTGTAGCACAGACATGATACAGAGGTATGTGGTGCAGCACAGACATGATACAGAGGTATGTCGTGTAGCACAGACATGATACAGAGGTATGTCGTGTAGCACAGACATGATAATCAGGTATGTCGTGTAGCACAGACATGATACAGAGGTATGTCGTGTAGCACAGACATGATACAGAGGTATGTCGTGTAGCACAGACATGATACAGAGGTATGTCGTGTAGCACAGACATGATACAGAGGTATGTCGTGTAGCACAGACATGATACAGAGGTATGTCGTGTAGCACAGACATGATACAGAGGTATGTCGTGTAGCACAGACATGATACAGAGGTATGTCGTGTAGCACAGACATGATACAGCACAGACATGATATGGTATGTCGTAGCACAGACATGATACGAGGTATGTCGTGTAGCACAGACATGATACAGAGGTATGTCGTGTAGCACAGACATGATACAGAGGTATGTCGTGTAGCACAGACATGATACAGAGGTATGTCGTGTAGCACAGACATGATACAGAGGTATGTCGTGTAGCACAGACATGATACGAGGTATGTCGTGTAGCACAGACATGATACAGAGGTATGTCATGTAGCACAGACATGATACAGAGGTATGTCGTGTAGCACAGACATGATACAGAGGTATGTCGTGTAGCACAGACATGATACAGAGGTATGTCTTGTAGCACAGACATATGATACAGAGGTATGTTGTGTAGCACAGACATGATACAGAGGTATGTCGTGTAGCACAGACATGATACAGAGGTATGTCGTGTAGCACAGATATGATACAGAGGTATGTCGTGTAGCACAGACATGATACAGAGGTATGTGGTGCAGCACAGACATGATACAGAGGTATGTCGTGTAGCACAGACATGATACAGAGGTATGTCGTGTAGCACAGACATGATACAGAGGTATGTCAGGTAGCACAGACATGATACAGAGGTATGTCGTGTAGCACAGACATGATACAGAGGTATGTCGTGTAGCACAGACATGATACAAAGGTATGTCGTGTAGCACAGACATGATACAGAGGTATGTCGTGTAGCACAGACATGATACAGAGGTATGTCGTGTAGCACAGACATGATACAGAGGTATGTCGTGTAGCACAGACATGATACAGAGGTATGTGGTGCAGCACAGACATGATACAGAGGTATGTCGTGTAGCACAGACATGATACAGAGGTATGTCGTGTAGCACAGACATGATACAGAGGTATGTCAGGTAGCACAGACATGATACAGAGGTATGTCGTGTAGCACAGACATGATACAGAGGTATGTCGTGTAGCACAGACATGATACAGAGGTATGTCGTGTAGCACAGACATGATACAGAGGTATGTCGTGTAGCACAGACATGATACAGAGGTATGTCAGGTAGCACAGACATGATACAGAGGTATGTCGTGTAGCACAGACATGATACAGAGGTATGTCAGGTAGCACAGACATGATACAGAGGTATGTCGTGTAGCACAGACATGATACAGAGGTATGTCGTGTAGCACAGACATGATACAGAGGTATGTCGTGTAGCACAGACATGATACAGAGGTATGTCGTGTAGCACAGACATGATACAGAGGTATGTCGTGTAGCACAGACATGATACAGAGGTATGTCGTGTAGCACAGACATGATACAGAGGTATGTCGTGTAGCACAGACATGATACAGAGGTATGTCGTGTAGCACAGACATGATACAGAGGTATGTCGTGTAGCACAGACATGATACAGAGGTATGTCGTGTAGCACAGACATGATACAGAGGTATGTCGTGTAGCACAGACATGATACAGAGTTATGTCGTGTAGCACAGACATGATACAGAGGTATGTCGTGTAGCACAGACATGATACAGAGGTATGTCGTGTAGCACAGACATGATACAGAGGTATGTCGTGTAGCACAGACATGATACAGAGGTATGTCGTGTAGCACAGACATGATACAGAGGTATGTCGTGTAGCACAGACATGATACAGAGGTATGTCGTGTAGCACAGACATGATACAGAGGTATGTGGTGCAGCACAGACATGATACAGAGGTATGTCGTGTAGCACAGACATGATACAGAGGTATGTGGTGCAGCACAGACATGATACAGAGGTATGTCGTGTAGCACAGACATGATACAGAGGTATGTCGTGTAGCACAGACATGATACAGAGGTATGTCAGGTAGCACAGACATGATACAGAGGTATGTCGTGTAGCACAGACATGATACAGAGGTATGTCGTGTAGCACAGACATGATACAGAGGTATGTCGTGTAGCTCAGACATGATACAGAGGTATGTCGTGTAGCACAGACATGATACAGAGGTATGTCAGGTAGCACAGACATGATACAGAGGTATGTCGTGTAGCACAGACATAATACAGAGGTATGTCGTGTAGCACAGACATGATACAGAGGTATGTCGTGTAGCACAGACATGATACAGAGGTATGTGGTGCAGCACAGACATGATACAGAGGTATGTCGTGTAGCACAGACATGATACAGAGGTATGTCATGTAGCACAGACATGATACAGAGGTATGTGGTGTAGCACAGACATGATACAGAGGTATGTCGTGTAGCACAGACATGATACAGAGGTATGTCATGTAGCACAGACATGATACAGAGGTATGTCGTGTAGCACAGACATGATACAGAGGTATGTCAGGTAGCACAGACATGATACAGAGGTATGTCGTGTAGCACAGACATGATACAGAGGTATGTCGTGTAGCACAGACATGATACAGAGGTATGTCGTGTAGCACAGACATGGTACAGAGGTATGTCATGTAGCACAGACATGATACAGAGGTATGTCGTGTAGCACAGACATGATAAAGAGGTATGTCGTGTAGCACAGACATGGTACAGAGGTATGTCGTGTAGCACAGACATGATACAGAGGTATGTCGTGTAGCACAGACATGATACAGAGGTATGTCGTGTAGCACAGACATGATACAGAGGTATGTCGTGTAGCACAGACATGATACAGAGGTATGTCGTGTAGCACAGACATGATACAGAGTTATGTCGTGTAGCACAGACATGATACAGAGGTATGTCGTGTAGCACAGACATGATACAGAGGTATGTCGTGTAGCACAGACATGATACAGAGGTATGTCGTGTAGCACAGACATGATACAGAGGTATGTCGTGTAGCACAGACATGATACAGAGGTATGTCGTGTAGCACAGACATGATACAGAGGTATGTCGTGTAGCACAGACATGATACAGAGGTATGTGGTGCAGCACAGACATGATACAGAGGTATGTCGTGTAGCACAGACATGATACAGAGGTATGTGGTGCAGCACAGACATGATACAGAGGTATGTCGTGTAGCACAGACATGATACAGAGGTATGTCGTGTAGCACAGACATGATACAGAGGTATGTCAGGTAGCACAGACATGATACAGAGGTATGTCGTGTAGCACAGACATGATACAGAGGTATGTCGTGTAGCACAGACATGATACAGAGGTATGTCGTGTAGCACAGACATGATACAGAGGTATGTCGTGTAGCACAGACATGATACAGAGGTATGTCAGGTAGCACAGACATGATACAGAGGTATGTCGTGTAGCACAGACATAATACAGAGGTATGTCGTGTAGCACAGACATGATACAGAGGTATGTCGTGTAGCACAGACATGATACAGAGGTATGTGGTGCAGCACAGACATGATACAGAGGTATGTCGTGTAGCACAGACATGATACAGAGGTATGTCATGTAGCACAGACATGATACAGAGGTATGTGGTGTAGCACAGACATGATACAGAGGTATGTCGTGTAGCACAGACATGATACAGAGATATGTCGTGTAGCACAGACATGATACAGAGGTATGTCGTGTAGCACAGACATGATACAGAGGTATGTCAGGTAGCACAGACATGATACAGAGGTATGTCGTGTAGCACAGACATGATACAGAGGTATGTCGTGTAGCACAGACATGATACAGAGGTATGTCGTGTAGCACAGACATGGTACAGAGGTATGTCATGTAGCACAGACATGATACAGAGGTATGTCGTGTAGCACAGACATGATAAAGAGGTATGTCGTGTAGCACAGACATGGTACAGAGGTATGTCGTGTAGCACAGACATGATACAGAGGTATGTCGTGTAGCACAGACATGATACAGAGGTATGTCGTGTAGCACAGACATGATACAGAGGTATGTCAGGTAGCACAGACATGATACAGAGGTATGTCAGGTAGCACAGACATGATACAGAGGTATGTCGTGTAGCACAGACATGATACAGAGGTATGTCGTGTAGCACTGACATGATACAGAGGTATGCCGTGTAGCATAGACATGATTGCTGACTCAACAGATAATACTATCTATTTGTATTACTAAAAATATGAGAGAGCATCAGTGAATGGTTTAGCTGAGCTTGAGTCCCTACATGTGCACGTATGTTCAAGCATGCTTGTTTATATGTTGTTCTTGTAAATCTACTGTACTCCTACTGCATCAAAAATCAATGAAAATCTTACCACTGTACCAACTGGTGTGTGTTGAAGCAGTTGAATAAATGAAGTAGGGGGCATCGTACCAATTCTCCCATGAGCAACCAGCTCTCGTTTCATAATCACACACAACCACCCATCCACTATCAACGTTACATCCACCATATCCATAACTTACAAAGAAACGTCTTCCAAGACCAGTATGACTGTATAAAAGAAAACAGAAAACGAAAGGTTTTGAGGTTCTGACGTGGAATATGGATTTTGAGTTTGAACAATTGTATAATAAATGTTATAACACAATGGGTTCAACATAATAAATGTTATAACACAATGGGTTCAACATAATAAATGTTATAACACAATGGGTTCAACATAATAAATGTTATAACACAATGGGTTCAACATAATAAATGTTATAACACAATGGGTTCAACATAATAAATGTTATAACACAATGGGTTCAACATAATAAATGTTATAACACAATGGGTTCAACATAATAAATGTTATAACACAATGGGTTCAACATAATAAATGTTATAACACAATGGGTTCAACATAATAAATGTTATAACACAATGGGTTCAACATAATAAATGTTATAACACAATGGGTTCAACATAATAAATGTTATAACACAATGGGTTCAACATTACAATGACAACCAAATAACTTAAGTTTTCACAAGAATGAAATTTCACAATTAATTACGTTCAACCATTTTTATCCCATCAACTTGTATACACTAGCTAACAACATAGCTATACTAAATAAGAAACGAAACAAACATGCAGTTGTTAAAATATGAGCATTTTAAGATTCAAACTTTAAGCCCTATCTACTCATTAATATGCATGACATCGGCACCAAAAACAATATTCATATTCTAACCATTTGTTTTATATTGATCCTATTGAGATTTTCAGAGTAAATCAATGTTGAAAAATGCATAATCTTAATTTTTTTACCAAAACTTGCCTATAATTAATTGAATTTCTTTCAAAATAATTCAGGGTTTACTTACTTAAAAACAGAACAAGTTTGGACTGTATTTTCTGTCAACTCATTCTGACAAACAATTCCAAAGACACTCAAATTGTAGGTTACAAGTTTTCATATTCAGGGAAATTTATACAATTTTTAGTGATTTCTGGTCCTTTTGAAACAAAATCTCTGAAGTATGTATTTAATTTTATCTAATTACGTTGTTGCAAACAGAATTATGAAGAGTCAAAACTTTGAAGATTTCAGTGTGGATATTTGTTTATGGATAAGTTACAGCATAAGTGCATCTGAAGCAAGAACAATTATTTTGAAACAATGTTTGTAGCCCAGCAGGTAAGTTAAAGACAAACTATATTCAATGTTATATTATTCTACCATTATTTTTTGATGTTATGAACAAAAAAAAAAATGTAATCTAAATAAAAACCAGACATCACACACAATACAAATCTCCTCGCTGCTAATCACACACCTTCCACCCTCTGTACCACATGCCATTCCACATGTCATCCCATCCTACATCTCACCTTAAAGGAAATCATACATGAAATCCAGATGTGTCCACTACATGACCCATATGTCATCAGACCTGCAATTAAGAGGACATCCCACCACATGTCATCCCTTCATGTACCACATGCCACAACAACCTGTCTCACAGGCATTATATCCTATCCCACATGTCACCATACCTGAAAACCAGATAACATTCCAAATACCAAGTAACCCTGTCCCACATACTATGCCACCCTGTCCCACATGCCCTCCCTCCTTGTTCCAACACCATCCCACCTTGTTTATCATGCCATTCTGTCCTGTCCCCATGCCATCCTACACTGTCCCACATACCATGTCACCCTGTACCACACGTCATCCTACCATGTCCTACATGTCATGTAACCACATTGTCCCACATACTATACAACCCTGTCCCACATACTGTACCATACTACCCTGTCCCACATACCACCCAACATATCCTACATGACATGCCACCCTGACCCACACACCATGCTACACTGTACCACATGTCATTACACCCCGTCCCATATGCTATCCCACCCTGTTCCACATTCCATCCCATCCTGTCCCCTATGCCATCCCACCCTCATCCCAATTCTTACATATACCAATCATTATGTCACCCAACATTCTTTCCTTTAGCTCTTATCCCCTCACTTCTATCACCTACCATGCACCATTCACCTACCATCCCCCATTAACTTACCAACATCCCCCATTCACCAGCCATTCCCCATACCAGGGATAATGTATTACAGGTCAGTGAGATAATGGTGTTTGATGCTTCAAAGCCCAAAGGTCATGTGTTAAAGATCACATAAATGTTTAAAATGGATAAGTTTTGACCTTCTTGCTGCATTTCTTTAATGGAAATAAGTCTAAGTTATGGATGGACCTAAGAGATGTTAATAGTGTTTTGGTGCTTTAAAGGTCAAAGGTCATTGGCCAAAGGTCATATAAGTATTCAAAATGAATTATATGATATACTGTGTATATGTATGAGGCATATGATTGCATGATTAGTGGTGATTAGATCATTAACTCTGTGGATTGCAGTCATTATTGTTTTCCTTTCAGACATACTTTGAGCTAAAAATTAGCAAAAGCAATAATGAAAAGCTTACCCTTCCATGGAAAAGTAATTGTGTGAAGATGTGTAAAGGTTGGAGTATGGTGAATGAGTCAGATAGTTCTGACTATACCAACTGGTTTTGCTGGTGCCAGATGTTGAGAATGTCAAGCTCATCATTTCATACCCGGATTGATAAAGGGTATATTTTGTCTAGAAAAGAAAGAATGTAAAATTACAAATAACTGTAAAAAGCTATAGAAAAACCACACCAACAGAGATAAATTAATTGTAAAATTCTAATTAAATTGTTTTGTTCGTAGAGAGAGAGATAGTTGAACACACAATTACAATGACGGGGTCGTCGCCTGCGTATTCGGTTATGATAGTACAAATGCTATCACGAAACGCTTAATACGACCCGGACGAGAACACAGGTACGACGTACGGACAAACATAACATCGACAACCAAGTCAATGTCCACGGCCTTTGATAACCAGTTGTGGTGTACTGGCTGTTTTGTTCGTATATATTCTATCTTCTTCTTTATATTGCCTGCATTAAAATACAGCACTTCAAGTGCTCAATTGACTTTATATTGGTGTACAACTCATGATTGACTAATTCTCTGCACTTGTAAATGGCTTTCACAGTCAATCTCCAAACTGAACAGTTGTTCCTTCTCTTGCTCCTTTTCTTCTGTGCATATTCTGCCTATCTCAAACGAGTTTAAACATACCACATACCAAAGATGAATTCATGGTCAAAGAATCGATAGAACAAAATCATTTTTGCAAAACTTTTAAATAACGCTTGAAAAAATTAGAACGGTAAATACCGTCATGGTTCACATGCCCATGCAAATTGACACCCATATCATATGAACCGGCCAATATGAAAATGGCATCTCACACTAAGTCCCACATGGCATCCCATCTCCCCATGTCCCACATGATATCCCATCCAACATGGCATCCCATATCCACATGGCATCCCATGTCCAACATGACATGCCATCACACATGCAATCCTATGTCCCACATGGCATCTCACTCCATGTCCCACATGACATCCCATGTCCCACATGACATCCCATGTCCCACATGACATCCCATGTCCCACATGACATCCCATGTCCCACATGGCATCCCATGTCCCACATGGCATCCCATGTCCCACATGGCATCCACCCCATGTCCAGCATGACATCCCATCCCACATGGCATCCCATGTCCCACATGGCATCCCATGTCCCACATGGCATCCCATGTCCCACATGGCATCCCACCCCATGTTCTACATGACATCCCATCTCACATGGCATCCCATGTCCCACATGGCATTCCCACCCCATCCCACATGGCATTCCATGTCCCACATGACATCCCATTCCACATGGCATCCCATGTCCCAAATGGCGTCCCACCCCATGTCCTACATGACATCCCATCCCACATGGCATCCCACCCCATGTCCCACATGACAATGACATCCCATCCCACATGGCATCCCATGTCCCACATGGCATCCCACCCCATGTCCCACATGACATACCATCCCATCCCTTGTCCCACATGGCATTCCACCAAATCTCCCGAATAACATCCCACCCCATGTCCCACATGACATCCCATCCCATTCCTTGTCCATGTGGCATTCCACCATATGTCCCACATGGATCCCATCCCATGTGCCAAATGACATCCCACCCCATGTCCCACATGACATCCCATCCCACGCCTTGTCCCACTTGGCGTTCCACCATATCTCGCACATGGCATTCCGCCATACAGTATGTCTCACATGGCATTCCACCATATGTCCCACATGGCAATACACCATATGTCTTAAATGGCATCCCACCTTATGACCCACATGGCATCCCACCCTATGTCCCACATGGATCCCATCCTACATTTATGTCCCACCATAATCCAACCATATGTACCACATGACATTCCTCCCTATGTCCCACATGGCATCCCTCCCTGTGTCCCACGTGGCATCTCTTCTTATATCCCCCAAGACATCCCACCGTATGTCTCACATCAGTAGCTTCCCTCCTGATATCCCACATGGCATCCCACCTTATGTCCCACATTGGATCCACCATATGTTCCACATGATATCCCTCCCAATGTCCCAATGACATCCTACTTTATGTCCCACATGGCAGCACATCCAATGTCCCCATGGCCTCCTACACTATGTCACACCAAGCCTCCTACCTTATGTCACACATGGCATCCCAACCTATGTCACACTCTGTGTTACTCGTGGCATCCCACCCCATGTCCCACGTGGCATCCCACCCCATGTCCCACATGACATTCCACCCTATGTCCTGCATGGCATTCCACCATATATTCTACAAGGCGTTCCACCCTGTTTCACATGGCATCCAACCCCATGTCCCACATGGCATCACACCCCATGTCCCACATGACATCCCATAGGCTCCATAAGAAGTCTCATCCTAGCTATCACAGTCCCTGATTGAGCATACTATGTATGAAAGTGTCAGTTCATATAATAACTTATATGCAAATGAATTGTTGAATAAGAAAAAAAAAAGGAGTCAAATAATTATGCCTGACATAGCCCTTAGTGTACACCACATGGTATATATTATATCATATGTCCCGCATGGCCCCATCCATGTACAACATGGCATCCCTCCCTATGTCCATATGCAGTCACATCCTGCCTACTCCCTGACTGAGCATACTAACTAAAAAAGTCTGGTCAGTTCATATATTGTAGCAACTTTATGCAAATGAACACAATAATAAAGGCATAGTTTGCCTTATACAACTGTTGGTGTCCAAAAATTTTAAGAGTTTTAAGCAATTAAAATCTGAAGTGCTACGAGAGAGAAGCTTGAGGATCTCTGAAGAAAATTGGAAAATCATATCATTTTACAGTTATCCTCTAAGGAAATATCAAATGTTTTGTAGACTTTTTAAGGAAATTAGTTTTCAATCTGTTTTAAATGTCTCTGTAAAACTTTAACATTTTGTAAGAAATTCTAACCTTCCATAAGGATATCTGAAGAAATATTAACTTTTTCTGAGGAGCTCTAAAGAAACTTTAACATTTTCTGAGGAATTCTAAAAAAACTCTAACATTTCTGAGGAATTCTAAAAAAACTCTAACATTTCTGAGGAAAAACTGTGGACAGACGAAATCGCCATAACATAGGTTCACATTATGCTTCGTATGCTCACCAATGATGATATTTACACACGAAAAGAATGTTACAAAACTGCAAAAATTTACCAATTGAAATTGTATGAGTATTGCAACAAAAAATTTTTTGACTGTGATGTTAAACCTTACACAAGAGTACTGCCTGTATGACTGTGATTTTACACCTTACATAGGACTACTGCCTGTATGACTGTGATGTTGAACCTTACATAGGCCTTCTACCTGTATGACTGTGATGCAGAACCTTACATAGGGCTACTGCCTGTATGACTGTGATGTTAAACCTTACATAGGCCTACTGCCTGTATGACTGTGATGTGGAACCTTACATAGGACTACTGCCTGTATGACTGTGATGTTGAACCTTACATAGGCCTACTGCCTGTATGACTGTGATGTGGAACCTTACATAGGACTACTGCCTGTATGACTGTGATGTTGAACCTTACATAGGCCTACTGCCTGTATGACTGTGATGTGGAACCTTACATAGGACTACTGCCTGTATGACTGTGATGTTGAACCTTACATAGGCCTACTGCCTGTATGACTGTGATGTGGAACCTTACATAGGACTACTGCCTGTATGACTGTGATGTTGAACCTTACATAGGCCTACTGTCTGTATGACTGTGATGTGGAACCTTACATAGGACTACTGCCTGTATGACTGTGATTGAACCTTACATAGGCCTACTGCCTGTATGACTGTGATGTTGAACCTTACATAGGCCTACTGCCTGTATGACTGTGATGTTGAACCTTACATAGGCCTACTGTTTGTGTGACTGTGATGTTGAACCTTATAATGAAAACACTCTTTATAACTGAAACCAATCTTAACAGCACAATACTTTTAAAATGTTGGCGAATCTGTAAGATATAAAAACACCAGACTTTGGAGGGATTCCCAATAGAATAAAGTGTAACAGAAACACATTTTGTTCACACACTAAAGTTTTGTCATATGGAGTGCAAGATGCTGTAGGCCAGGGCTAAGGGAGCGCCATTGACTTGACAGTATTATTTAAGAATATCTCCAAAATATTTGATCTGACAGAAAAAATGAGCACAAGCAAAAGCAAAATCATGCACTGAGCTTAGCACTTACATCTCCACTAGTGTATGCATGTGTTCTCATTTCAATACACACATGTCAGCAACATACATAAATTTATAACCACTGTGGGCTTAACATCATCATCAGCAACAGCATGCATGCATCAAAGTATCTAACATCAAAATAACTGCTTAACAAATGGGGTTTGAGGTCAGTGGGACATGATAATAGAAACAACTTGACATCAGCAAAACGTTCTCTTTTTTAATGACCTCACATCCACTATGTAGATCTGTGTACTCACCTTGTTATAAATTAAAGTACAAATATACACAGGCCAGCAAGACTACATAGGTTCCCTTTAATACCTCTAGCAATGAAACCAAAAAAGAGAATAATATCAAATACCTTATTAACTCGAGTTTGGAGGTTGACTGTTCAATAATATTCCCCTTACCTGAACAATGCTGTTGGTGTCATAATTGTTTGCTGCCGATGTCTTGTAATTGTATGAAGTCGAGCTGAGGCAAGCTGCAGATGTACTACCATCATTGGTGGTTGAGGACCCTGTCCATAAACTGTACGCATTGACGCTGCTGCCAGCTACAACCTTCATCATTAGCTGCCAGTCTATAGAGAAGACATTTTAATTAACAAGGTAAATATTATTTCATGAACTGTCCAATGTTTATTTTCAGTCACCTCTGCACATTACGCACAATTAATAAATCAATTTAAATTTGTATCCTACAAAAAATATTGTAGGTGATATATATTGATAATGTATGCCATTGGTTGTACCATCACTTTGAACAAGAATGGTAAATACCGTCATGGTTCGCATGCCCATCCAACTTGATACCCATATCATATGACCCGCCCAATTATAAAAATGGCATCCCACACTAAGTCTCACATGGCATCTTATGTCCCACATGGCATCCAATGCCCCACATGGCGTCCAATGCCCCACATGGCATCCAATGCCCCACATGGCATCCCATGACTCACATGGCATCCCATGACCCACATGGCATCCCATGCCCCACATGGCATCCCATGCCCCACATGACATCCCATGCCCCACATGACATCCCATGCCCCACATGACGTCCCACCCCGTGTCACACATGACATCCCATCCCTTGTCCCACATGGCATTCCACCATATCTCCCACATGGCATTCCACCATATGTCCAACATGACATTCCACCATATGTCCCGCATGGCATCCCACCCAATGTCCCAGAAGGCATCCCATCTTATGTTCCACATTATAAGTTTAAGTTTATTACATTAATATGGCGCATTATCTAAATAATGTATTTTAATGCGCCTTACAAAATATGCATATAAAAAACCCAAATACAAATGTGTAAATAAGATTAGCATGAAATATAAAGAAAACAAAGAACAATATCCAACCATATATCCCACATGGCATCCCTCCCTATGTCCCCCATGGTATCCCACCTTGTGTCCCGCATCAGCTCCCACCCTGTCCCACTTGCCTCCTACCTTATGTCACACATGGCATTCCAACCTGTCACACTCTGTGTTTTTCGTGGCATCCCACTCCATGGCCCACATGACATCCCATCCCATTTCCCACATGGCATCCCACCAAGTGACTCCATGTCCCACATGACATCCCATATCCCACATGACATCCCATGTCCCACATGGTATTCCACCCTATGTCCCACATGGCATTCCACATATACTCCACATGGCATTCCACCATGTCCCACATGGCATCCCACCCTATGTCACACATGGCATCCCATCATATGTCCCACATTATATCCAACTATATGTCCCACTTTGCATCCCACTTCATGGCCCACATGACATCCTATCCCATTTCCCACATGGCATCCCACCAAGAGACTTCATGTCCCACATGACATCCCATGTTCCACATGACATCCCATGTCCCACATGACATCCCATGTCCCACATGACATCCCATGTCCCACATGACATCCCATGTCCCACATGACATCCCATGTCCCACATGGTATTCCACCCTATGTCCCACATGGCATTCAACATATACCCCACATGGCATTCCACCATGTCCCACATGGCATCCCACCCTATGTCCCACATGGCATCCCATTATAAGTCCCACATTATATCCAACTATATGTCCCTTATTGCATCCCACACCATGTCCCACATGACATCCCACCCTATGTCACACATGGCATCCCATCATATGTCCCACATTATATCCAACTATATGTCCCTTATTGCATCCCACTCCATGGCCCTCATGACATCCCATAGACTCCATAAGTAGCCTTGATTGAGCATACTATGTATGGAAGTGTCAGTTCATATAATAACATTTGCAAATTAAGTGTTGAATAAGAAAATAAAGGTCGAGTCAAATAATCATGCCTGATATAGCCCTTGGTGCATACCACATGGTATGTATTCTATCCGATGTCCCGCATCGCCCCCATCCATGCCCCACATGGTGCCCCCCCCTCCATGTCCATATGCAGTCACATCCTGAAACACTCCCTGATTGAGCATACTAAGTATAAGTCTTGTCAGTTCATACATGAATACTGTAGCAACTTTATGCAAATAGAGTTTAATAATCATCACATTTTAAGGAAACAAGTCTTCAATCGGTCTTAAGTGTCTCTGAAATACTTTAACATTTTGTAAGGAAATTCCAATATTCCATGAAGATATATTAAGAAACTTTTACTGCTTGACTCTTGTTGTTTATGTCATAATTACAAAATTAGGGGGCGTCATTCCACAATTGTAATTTTTATTAAGTGTTTTTTTATCCCAAGAACATTGCTACGATGCCAAATAGTGCTAAATACCTTTTGTATAGTCTGTAATGGGGGTAGCGAAGTTAGGGCAGATGAACTCCCACCAAGTGGTGACCTAATGGCTGTATGATTAAATGCATTCTACATGTTAAGGGATAGGTGTTATGAGTTCATGCGCTAAGGGATAGGCGTTATGAGTTCTACATGTTAAGGGATAGGCGTTATGAGTTCATGCGCTAAGGAAATGATAAAGAGACGATGATAAAGGTCATGAATTAAAGAAAAAGATATCTTCATAAGTAAAAAAAAGATTGAGAAATTGGTTAAGTGGATAACATATGTTAAAGGGGTAGGTTTCATAGGGTAAAACAGTAGGGTTTCATAGGTTAAAACAGTAGGGTTTCATAGGTTGAAGGGTGGCATGTCATAAGTTAAGAGGGTAGTTTCAGATTTTGAAAATGAATTAACATTAATAATTGAGTATTTTTACTACTTTTTAATATATGTTTTGACATTTTTTGACTTTTTTTTATTGACAATGGCTGTCAATAACTTTGTTTTCATTTTGAAAGGACATTGAAGACCAGCAGATTTGAACATGTACATATCATCACTTATCCCCTGCTCACCTTGGAATAACATGTAGTGGCAACATAAAGGCAAGGTAACCTTAAAGTCACCAGGTAGATTTTCTGAAGTTTAAATGCATATTACCTTCAAAGTTTCCAATAAATATAGCTGTTGACTGCATTTGTAAGTGTGTGAAGAGTGTTTTGTTTATATTGGAACAAAAATTTGTAAGTGGAGTTATTTCTGGCCAATATTTTTGCAAAATCTATCACGGAAGTGGTGACTTAAAGGCAAGTTATGTTGAATATCTGTTTTCTTTTAAATAAGTTAAAAATTTGTCTTTTTTTTTAACTTAAACATTTATCCTCTTTCTCTTAAAGATTTGTCTTCTTCTTCTTAACTTATACATTTGTCTTCTTCTTCTTAGCTTATACATTTATCCTCTTCCTCTTGAAGATTTGTCTTCCTCTTAAACATGTCTTCTTCTTAACTTAAAGATGTCTTCTTCTTCTTCTTAACTTAAACATTTGTCTTTTTCTTCTTAACTTAAACATTTATCTCCTTCCTCTTAAAGATTTGTCTTCTTCTTCTTAAAGATTTGTCTTCTTCTTCTTGACTTAAACATTTGTTTTCTTCTTCCTACAGTAACTTAAACATTTGTCTTCTTCCTCTTAAAGATTTGTCTTATTCTTCTTAGCTTAAACATTTGTCTTTTTCTTCTGAGCTAAAACATTTGTCTTCTTCTTTTTAACTTAAAGATTGATCTTCTTTTTCTTAACTTAAACATTTGTCTTCTTACACTTAAAGATTTGTCTTCTTCTTTTAAACTTAAACATTTGTCTACTTTCTCTTAAATATTTGTCTTTTTCTTCTAAACTTATACATTTGTCTTCTTGCACTTAAAGATTTGTCTTCTTCTTCTTCTTAACTTAAACATTTGTCTTTTTCTTTATTGCTTAAACATTTGTCTTCTTCCTCTCAAGATTTGTCTTCTTCTTTTTAATTTAAACATTTGTTTTCTTCCTCTTAAACTTTTGTCTTCTTTTTCTTAAGTAAAACATTTGTCTTCTTCTTCTTAACCTAAACATCTGTCTTCTTCTTCTTCTTCTTAACTTAAACATTTGTCTTCTTCTTCTAATATAAACATTTGTCTTCTTCTTATTCTAAAACATCATTTGTAAAGTTTTACTAGAAATATAAACAAATATCACTGGTATTTTCACAAAGACACACATCATTATGAACTTAACATCATATGAGATGGAGAGGTGTACGTATCTATTTACACAATTTATTCCCAGCGAGCATATGATACATCCAAGCATATGATACATCCTTCAGCAAGCATATGATACATCCAAGCATATGATACATCCTTCAGCAAGCATATGATACATCCAAGCATATGATACATCCTTCAGCAAGCATATGATACATCCAAGCATATGATACATCCTTCAGCAAGCATATGATACATCCAAGCATATGATACATCCTTCAGCAAGCATATGATACATCTAAGCATATGATACATCCTTCAGCAAGCATATGATACATCCTTCAGCAAGCATATGATACATCCAAGCATATGATACATTCTTCACACAAGAAATGATGTTAAGCAGCAGATAAAAATAAAGAGCTCTGGCATTTCATTCAAAAGAGATTTCTGATGAGTCTCAGGTTCCTACATACAATAAAACTACAATCAGAACCTCAAACAAATCATTGGAACTTACCATCCACTGGTTCAGCTGAAATGGAGCTGCAGGTGCTGGTCTGACCCGACTGCACACATCGGTCAGCATATTCTTGACCACAGTGCTCACCACCAGTTCTGCAGCAAGCACAATTTGTTCGTGTCGAGTCAAAGGGGCATGTGCATCCAGTGATTGTTGCAGTATATTGCTTGTAAGCTATGAAACAATGGAACAGGTTTCAAAACAAAAAATCAAACAATTATACAAATTTGAGTTGTGCATATATGATTTATATCTGGCTTATTTAGCTTTTACAAGTTATTGACCAAAACGTTAAGACTGACTGCTTTGTTATATCAATCTGAAGTAACATGAGCAATAATTCTCATAACATGAAGTTCAATATAATGCACTCACATACCAATTTACAACTGCATACCCCATGATATACTTCCTTTCTTACACTAATCAACTAATTAACATGCATGTTCCCACAAAATACAATCAATGACATGGTTTCTATGACTTCTACCAATATACAAAGTTTCATGATACATTAGCAAGGTTTTGACGCCATGTTCGATGCTAAGCTGGAGTGTGTAGAATAGCTCTTTGAATAGTCATGGTGAAGACTAAAGATAACTAGAACCATCAGCATGCTTTATCATTCAAGCCTACACAGAGAATGAGTTTAATGACGGGCATGCATGCAGAAATAGGGCTAGTAGGGGCAGCAGACTACAAATTACTTGGGCTTTGAAGAATGCACTTACCTTTTCATTTGCTTTAAATTCTCACAACATTTTGGTAAAAGCTTCAAAATATCTCTAAGTTGGCCCAGACATTTTACGACAAAAAAATTCAAAGTTGTAACCTCACCCAGTTATTCAGAAAACACATGGTCTCTTCATAACTGAAACACCTCTTTTAGTTCTATCCATTGAACCACAAATAAAGGAAAGACCCTACCTTGCCAAAGATTAAAATATCAAAAGCATCCTTGATGCATAATGCAATTACTTTGTAGTCATTTACCTACCAAATAAGTTACCCTCTATTCATCTTCAACCATTCTTAAAAGTAAAATACATTTTGTCTGTTTATTTTCATTATATGACACAGCCTTAATCACCCTCCCCAATCTGTACCCTCTTAATCTGTACCCTCCCCCAACCCTCACACATTCCCAGAACTACATCCTGGATTGTAATCCAGCATCCAATTCCAGAAAACATGTGTGTCAGGCAGCACGAACAATGTGCATGTGTAAAGCAGCAATAAAAACAAAATAAAAACTGCATAGACATTCTTTTTATGTACAGTGTTTCTTTAAAAATAAATAATAAGAAACACTTCTTTGTTTAATTATTGTGAAGGTGTATAAAATGTACTTTACATGAACAGTCTTTGTTCATCTGTTCATGAAATAATTCTTAATAAAGAAAAGGTGTGAACATTCATAGTTTTATAGAAACATAAACGATTGTAACCATGACAGCACACTGTTACACTACACGTTCACTTTCCAACTAAATGGTGAAATGATGAAATCTTGGAAAAACTCTTAAATGGAACAAGATATCAACATATTTTTAATGAATATTCATTTAAGCAATACATTGAATAGTCCGTTAGTTACACTACTATCCCAGAAATACAGGAATACTTTTGAACTGTTAATACCTTTGCAGACACTTGCAACTCTTTCGCTGCATACAGCATCCTCCCATTTTCCACCAGATTTCTTAATGGCACAACAGTTACTGCTTCCACTGGTAGATGGTCTGCTAGAATCCCAATTGGTGTATGTCACCGGTTCTCCATCCTCCCATGCCCAAGATCCTTCCAAGTCCGTATCCAAGAAAGCTGATTTACATGTGAATCAAATGATCAAACTTATATGTTTTTTGTTGTATTGATATTTCAAAACATACAGTTCAATATTGGTTGCATATATGATGATAGCTTGATAACATTGTACTTTTTAAGAATGTTATAGTTTAAAGTACAGTATACCAGGATGATATATAAGAAGCTAGATCATATGTTACATCCATATTGCCTTAATATCAGTTCTGGCCAGGTTTTTATCATGTCCTGTTCTTATGGGAAATACTCCTTTGTATACTATTCTGCAGCCAGACACTTATTACTTTTCAGGCCAGAACTTCCTTGTTAACTACAAGACCTCAGCTACTGTATCTTCTCACATGCATGTTTCCAAAAGTATGCTCAGTGCTCTTTCTACATACCCACTCTACTCCAATCTACCTGAAAATCTGATCCATTTGTTTGGTGGCATTCAGTCCACCAAGTACCAATTCTCAATTTACCATGTGAGGTTATTTCAATCCATTCACTTGTCCTCTTTGAGAAAGAAATAGGGTGGTGGGGCAAACATTTCATGTTCATGTGGTCTGCCGCAAGCTTTGATCCATCTATGACACTTCTCCAGATCTTAAGAGTTTCAGCAAAAGAAATACAAAATTATGTTTGTCAACCATTCTGGGTAATGGGAATCAGATTTAAAAAACCCGTTGGCACAAATTTTGTTCCCTATCTTGTCCATCACGTTGTCTGTAGTGCAGAAATTTGTTTAATTGCAGTATATTGCATTGGCTGCATGACCACTGCTAGCTAGCTGTATTGTACTAGTACCTCTTAGGATTTTTGCCCCACTTAGTTATATGCAGATTTTGTTCTAGACAAATTTAAGGTGATTGGTTGAATAAGCTGTCAATCAACTAACTCAGAAGGTCAATTATCCCAATTCCATTACAGCCAATTTTATAAATTTTCATCTGAATCCAGGCAAACCTTGTTGGTATATCTTTTTACACAGCAAACATTCTTTGCATACTTCACCTCAACCCTCATCAATTTACCACTTTCTCTATAGACATATTCCTTCCGAATCTAGATCAAATGCCTAGATACAAGTACTATCCAACCTCTATTCTGATCTATTCAAAACTCATACAAATCAGTACTGTCACTCAAGAAAGCGTCCCATTTACCTTTTATCAAAATCCACCAGATATCAAACAATATCTACACCTTTTAACTTTGAAGGTAAAGTTAGAAATATTTGCAGTGAGCCAAACAACTGAACAAAACGCTATACTGATAATTCAAATTCAAGTACTGCAAGGGATCAAATGCTTACCAATGAAAGCTTTGCTGGACACTGATATACCTGATATCATACTGAGTATCTGACTATTCACTCCACTGCTGGATATACTTGCAAGATGTCCTCCTTGGCTGACACAGTAAGCCTCTGCTTCTGCTTTGGTGAGCGCATTATTATTGACGTAAAAACACTCATTACCATATTCCGTCCAGTCTTTACGGCAATATGTAGCTCCATCTGAGACAAAAAAGAAAGCAGAAAATCAAGGTTTAGTTCTGATGTACAAAATAGATATACCTCATTTGACATAATATGCGGCCGAGTGCTAAGAAAATAGAGTTGCACCACATTTTAGGTCCAAAGTTACTTCCATGCTCCGGGTGCCTACAGAGTACTATTCGAAGTGCATTGTATAAACTAGTTTTATATAAGCACCCATGCTCGGGATTCCCGTACAGCGCAACAGTGCAAAGCACTATTCATAAGATTTTACAACAATTATTTCTTCCTGTATTAACAGAGAAGCCACTGTTTCTCAAATAATACTGTTTTAAATCAGACTTCACTGTTCCAACTTTTTTGCTAATAACAGGACAAATTCTTTCTTAAAAATGGTGTTATCTACAACTACTTCAATGTTTATTAATGTGCAAATACATATGTCCAGTATTTACATGATGTAGCATCCAGTTGTTGTACACCTGCAAGCAGCCTTGCATATGTGTATTCATGATAAATTGTGTGGAAATTTAAACACAAGGTGGGAAAAGCTTTCACTTACTGGGAGAAAGTATTTTTAAGATAATCTTGTTTGACAACATGCAATTTGTTTAGAGCAGAAATCAAGTTATTGATCATAAATTCCCTTGCTCTAATAAGCACCCACGATTTATTGACTGATAATATAGCCCAACATAAATATTAATCGCTGTTTATATGCATTTAAAAGAACACTGTTCCACTGGAACAGTGATGTTTGTAGATTCACTGTTCCTGCATAAAATGCACTGTTCTAGAAACAGTGGAACCATGGAAAATTCCACCCCTGACAGAGATTTGGGATAGCATACAAAAAAAGGTATGGATCATAAATACATATAAACAGCGATCAGTATTTATATTGGAATATGTTATCAGTCAAAAAATGGTGGGGGCTTATTAGAGCAGGGGCATTTATTATGCCAAATATGGTATGTAACAAAACACAAGGGTATAAGGGATAGCTGGGGGCGGCCGTCCCTACTGTCCACTTGAAACCGATCTTAGGTGGGCAGAGATGTGACATGTCAGATGTACTCTTTAGATCAGAGATATAACATCTGAATCAAGCCCGACATAGTTAGACATAATAATCCTGTCCTCCTGACAAAGTGACAATATCAGGGTTTTAGGGTCACCTCTCTTAATTGAGGTGCAGTGGCTCAGTGGAGTCATGCTCCTATTCAAAAAGTACAGGTTCTATTCCCATCGTGAGGAATCATTGTGTCCTTGAGCAAGATACATTACTCTACTTGCTTCAGTCCACTCATCTGGGGATAAGCACCAGCTCTATGAGCCTAATATGTGCCACATAGCCTCCTACCCTATGTCACACATGGCATCCTACCCTATGTCACACATGGCATCCCAACTTATGTCACACTCTGTGTTACTCATGGCATTCCATAGACCTGTGGTGTAGTGGTTAGTGCTTTGTCCTAACACCCGCACATGGTTGGTATCCAAGTGTGTCTGCAACCAGTGAGTTCACAACTGGTTATCAAAGGCTGTGGCCATCTTGATATAATGTCCAGCACTGGATGCTTTTGGGATGTTAAACCATGCTATGATATGCTATAACTACTATTAGCCCTAGTTATTATACATACTGTATCCTTCAATAAGGTTGACATTGGAATTGCCGTACGAGGGTTGTTATAGCTAGTAAACATTTCCCATGTTTTTGAGAATTCACACGTTGTAGAAAATTGATAATTGAAAAATACCTTACTTTTTGGATGTCCTTATACTGATTAGTCTAAATAATATACTTTTCAACTAAAAAAACTTTTCCTAAATCGTTACCTATTTGACACCATGACGGGATAAAATTATCTGAATCATGTTTTGGTGGTCATCTTTCTTAGTCACCCCACATTTGTTTTCAACCATTCGAACCTCCACAAATAACACATTAAACTGCAGATTAATTTTTCTCTGACAACAATCTTTTTGTAACTTCATATAATTTTATTTTCATTTTAACCAAAGAAATGTTGCGATGACGTCATTGAAGTGCTCTTTCTTCATGACGTCATCCCAACATTTCTTTGGTTTGTAGCAAATTGTCAGGCATTTAAACTGTCGTGACTGTAATGTTCATAGAAAATTCATTTGTACATCTCATCGGAAAAAAAATAACAAATACTGTGGATATAAACGAAGAAGGGAGTTTCCGGCAAATGTGAGTTGAGTAAAAAAATGTAGGCCTAATTAAGAATTGCGAGTGGTTAAAAAAAGGAATTTTTATATACGGTTCGAATGTCGCGGTAGGAGGTGACCTACCTTGTTATATATATATATATATATATATATATATATATATATATATATATATATATATATATATATATATATATATATATATATATATATATATATATATATATATATATATATATATATATATATATATATATATATATATATATATATATATATATATATATATATATATATATATATATATATGTATGTATATATATATATATATATATATACATATATATATATATATATATATATATATATATGTATATATATATATATATATATATATATATATATATATATATGTATATATATATATATATATGTGTGTATATATATATGTGTGTATATATATATATATATATATCATATATATATATATATATATATATATATATATATACATATATATATATATATATATATATATATATACATACATACATACATACATACATACATATATATATATATATATATATATATATATATATATATATATATATATATATATATATATATATATATATATATATATATATATATATATATATATATATATATATATATATATATATATATATATATATATATATATATATATATATATATATATATATATATATATATATATATATATATATATATATATATATATATATATATATATATATATATATATATATATATATATATATATATATATATATATATATATATATATGTAATAAGTATATAAGCATATGTCGCCATAACGCTAGGAACACCTGTGGTACTATGTATGTTAGCCCTATGCCTGAAGAACTTTTCGTGTAACTACTACCTCATGGCCTAGCCTACTTATTGCCGAGAAGAAAAAAACTGTTTAACATGTTATTTCATACCTACCTCTCTGACAAGATAATTAAAATTATGCAAGCGCTTGGAGCTGATTCTTTGCAAAGATGGCAAGGGGTCAGACTTCTGAAACCTCTTGGAAAAAAGTGCCTTCAAGGCAAAATGTCTTGAACTTGGACTAGTTGAAGTTGAAAAGTGGAACAACTAAATGCAGCACCAAACTAATTATTTGCATAATTAAAACAATGTTGAAAAAGTCGAAAATACTGGATATTTTGTTGTGCAAATTTTCCGACTTTTTGGAAATTTCCAGGAAGAAGAGAAATTTCCCCCGCTGTCCCCTCTTTAGTTACGCCACTGGTTAGAAAGTTATCCTGCTGAAATTATATATTAGGCTTTTATTCCGGATTATCATGTGAGACTAATCATGTTCTTAAACTTGCCGATTTACACAATTATCCTTAATTTTTGTATAATCTTACTCTACTAAAATTCCGAATATTGGTCCTAAATATTTTGATCTAAAACTTTTTCGGGCTACAAATAAAAAATGTAAAAAAATCCTGGCCATCAGTAATTTTCGGACCGATAAAAGTTATAATTGTTTTGGTGAAGGAGGGGTATTTCCCCTCAATCTATAGGCCTATCTTCCTATGCAAGCCTACATGCCGTACCCAAGTTTTCAAAATAAGTCAATCAGAAAGTGCCCCTACGATTGCGTGAAATTCCCAACCCTTCCCCAAGATTCAAACATTACCCACCGCCCCTGTTAATTTGGTAACAATAAAGTATCAAACAAACATTTTGGTAAGCACCAAATTTCATACAAAGTAACCAGAAGCTTAGCTGTGTGTGTGCCGTCACCCATTAACCAGTTAACGGCTATGCGAAATAATACCACTCAACTTACAGAGACGAGGAGAAGGCAAGGGGAGGGGTGAAAGGTACTACTGACCAATTTTTGGATAGATTAGATCCAATTAATTGATATGCAATTAAACAATTTTTTCACAAGATCACTGGTAGAATTGCATGCGACCATTGTATACGAGAAAATCTGTAGAAAGCAAAACAAAACAGATGAGTCATTTTTAACCATTAGCAATCTTGAACAGTTAAACCACTTCTAATTACATTTGTTGTTTGTTCCTAGCTCTCTTGCATATACCACCATTTCCCTTTATGTTGTTTTAAAAGTTATGAATAAAGTAATTTTGCAAATAAGTAGTTATAATACATTTTCAAGAAAGGTACTTACTTATGCCATTGGCCAAAACACTGATGATGAAGTAAATACAATCTGAAAAGTACAAGAAAACAAATAATATAGCGTTGGTGGCATAAATCATGTTGCAATCTTTTGAGTATTATAAAAGTGAGGTGCCATTTTCTAAAAATGAATTCTCATTGAAGAGGTGGACCAATGTTCAGATTTGAGATATCTGAAAAGCTTATAATAAATGTTGTAAAATGGAATCCAAAACATCGTCTAAATCAGAAATGCAGTTATTCGAGTAACAATCAATTGGCTTGAACAGTTGATATGAATGTAAATTACAAATAAAAGATATCTGCATACAAATTTTAGTTACACATCTTGGAGATAAAAAGACAGATAATCCTATAGGATTGCATGAGACTCTATATCTAGCTGGAAATGTTTTAAAGCTTATCGTACCGTTGATTGCTTGATAGTAGACCGGGGTTGAAAAATAACACAAGTCAGAATTATGATGCTATTTTGTATTGAAATTAGCACCGCAGTGCAACTGATGTTGTACTAGGGTGTATCAGATAAATTAGAATGCAGCAAGAGACCATCTCAAAAAGTCGTTCTTCCCATGGAACAGTAAGAGAGTAGAACAGACTTCAGGATTCCACACAGTGGCGTACCGCAGTGGGGCTACACCGGACAGAGCCCGGGCCTTAGACCCCAAGGGGGCCATTAGCAAAATAAATCGAAAAAATTGTAAAGAAAAATATGAAAATAACTTAAATTCCCAATTGCCCAACGAATTAAAAAAAGTCTAAAAAGATCGATATTTGTATTTACCATCCAGTCGATACCCGCTCGATAATTTGACTGGGCCCCTTGATCGATACAAAAATATCCCCCTTTTTGTTTGTTTTGACTGGGTTCCCCAGTCAGTCTAAACAGCCTATAGACGAGTCGAAATAGGCCCCCATGGAATTGTTGTTTTTTTTAAAGCAGTTGAACATTTTTCATTAATGTGTTTGTGAAATGCCATTTTACCGCCTCTAAATAGCTGGAATCACGTTGGCACCAGGGCGATGCGGCCCCTGGCCTCAGCAAATCGACGCTCGCTCCACTCGCTGTGAAGGCCCTCCGGCACCTAAAATGCCATGGGCCTCCAGCCCGGCGTTACGCCACTGTTTCCATACACTGTGAAGGCCCCCTCAGCTGAGACATTTAAAAAAGCGACAAACCTCTATGACTATGGCTGCGCATAGCCTGTCAAACCATTTAAGTGCACGAGCTTTCTAGTATATGAAGTTAGCATTTTTATAAGCAGTGGACCCGGGGGCATAGGGGCACGTGTCTCTACTTTTCTCAAAAGTTAAAAGTGCCCTTTTTCAGAGAGGAAAAGTGCCTTTTTTTCCGAGGTAAATTGCCCTTTTTCAGATGGAAAAGTGTCCTATTAAAGAGGACAAGTGCCCTTTTTAGAGATGGAACCTGCCCTTTCAAACGTTGAAAAACTTTTCTTCAGAGACTATAAATAATTTTTTCATTCAGCCATTAAAGAATATTGCTCTAAAAAGACCAAAATTGTGAAATTTCACAGGAAATGTCCCTCAATATTCATGCAATTTCCATCATTTTCGGGAAATTTTCTTCCATTTAAAAAGTTATCTTTAATTTTCGGGAAATTTTCTTCAGTTTTCGTAGAAATTTCCTTCATTATTGTGAAATGTGTTTAATTTTTGTGTAATTTCCTTTATTTTCGTGAAATTTGCTTCAGTTGTTGTGTTGTGCAATTTCCTTAAGTTTCTTCAATTTTGGGGAATTTCCATCATTTTCAGGAACTTTAACAATTTTGGGGAAATAATCCTCCCCTAATCCCCCTTCCTCCTCCCATTCCTCCCTATTTCTTCCCTTGCAAAAATAGTTTTTGGACCGTGATAAGAGACTCATACATTTTGTACTTACTTGCAAATAATAAAATCTGGCCTCCCAATATCAAATACATTCCTACGCCGCTGCACGCGCATACACTATTCTCAATTTCACCTAAAGACAAAGTTGGGGCCTAAAACAGCCCTACATATACATAAAAGTCCTTCCGATTTCAAGACTTATAATCTATCAACTTTCAATTCTCAGCAAGAAAATGAGGACCCCTTATTTGCTTTTTACATTATTTCAGACATTAGAAAATATATTCCCGATTTATGACCAATGCTTAGCTAACCATGATCTATATGTCTAAGTCCTTCCGATTTCAAGACTTATAATCTATAAAAAAAATCCAAATTTTTGTAGTTTTTGTATGCATTTGTTTTATTTTACCGAATTTTGGAACAAAATAATTTGAATATTTGAATCTGTGAATTAAAAAAAAGGGGGAAATGGGTCACCAGTAGTTTTCGGACCCATGAAAGTTTCGAAATTTTCTGGTGGTAAAGGGGAGGAAGGGGAGGTTGACCCTATTAAGCTATACTGCTGTGCTGCTTTTAAAATACGACAGTTGGAATGTGCCCCTCAGATCATGTGCCCCCAACCCCAGATTCAAACATCTTCTGCCATCTCTGAGCACTATACCAAAAGATAATGAAGAAGATCTGACATAATTCGCACATCCCAAATAACAACAGTGATCAGAACATTTGTCTTCAGGAAGGCTAACACACACACACACACACACACACACACACACACACACACATACCGTTAAACTTATATAGCATTAAAACAGAAACCTTACTTATTTTTAATTTGTAGGCCATCGGAGAAAACTTTCTGGAATTACTTTGCGATCAAGGAGCATCAACATCTCCGGGTATTCTCCACCATTTTTGGAAGAACATTCCCCTTTCGAACATATATACACTGTATGCAGAGTTTGAATTTTCCTGTATTTATCCAGTAGGCCTATAATATAGAAAAGGATAATATTGATAAACTATCGAAACCCCGAATATTTCACTTCGATTAAAAGAACACTTCAGCTGGAATAGAAATCCACTGTGGACTGGAAACCATCTTTACATAGACTTATAGAGGACGGTACAAGGGAGCTTTTATTTCCTCCATCGATTAATTGATTACAGTCTTACTCCCAAACAAACCTCTTTACCTCTTCACCTTTTAAAGTGATGTTCAAACGTGGAATAAAGCAGACCTCTTTGCGGGGGATAATGGCACAAAGAGACCTTGATAAATTGTATTTCTCTTTTATAAAACTCGACCCAGCTTTAGTTTTTAAAATGGACGCATCCTTCCATCCCAGCCTACCCATGTTTTCTCATTTTCATAAATCAAATTATTGTTTTGATGATTTCAGTGCTTTTTTAGATAACATAACTCTTTTCTAGTTGTGTATTTTTTCTAGGGGAAGTCTTTGCCTTGTTGTGGAACGTTGCCACGGCAGTGCACGGTATGTCAGCTGGTCGGAGTTTGGTCGCTCTTGAACTGTCAGCTCTGTCATCATTTTGAAATACAGACGGTTTAATTAACAAGTGTTCCTGTCTTCATAGAATCGCACAGCATTTTTAATGTGTATGGTTTCATACACAATCTCAATAAATATGATAAAGATATTCCTTTCTACAGTGCCATGGACAGGTAGCAACAACAATATCATAATAAAGAATTATCAAATCCAATTTTACCATTTCTGCATTAACAGCGTTTTTAATCATAATACCCTACTAATTAGAATATTTGATGGAAACATATTTTACCAGTGGACATTTTCCGATTGAGACTGGGAATTATTTTTGGGTTTTTTTCCACCCCAGGGAATTCTTCCTATGCTCATGTCTCTGAATTCTGAATGATTTCAATTTCAGTTTGCTTTATACAACTGTACAAATTGGCAAATTCAATTGCAATCAAGTCAAAGATTGTTTTAGGGACTGTAGCCAATTTAGAATAAGTCCCATACAGCTATAAGGTACATCGCACGTAAAAACGCCAACTTACTGCAATCTAAGGGAAATTTCCATTTATTTATTTGTTTCATCATAACAATTAAACAGACACATACATATAACAAATATACAGGGGCGTAGGTAGAGGGGGGCAGGGGGATTACGTCCCATCTCAGAGGCTCTGCGCCCTGTTTCCCCCAAATGAAATGGCAGAATATAATTATTATATTAACATATTATTAACATACATTATTAATCTCGCCCCCGCAAAATGTAACCCTGCCTCACTCTTGCCTCCCTCCTCCTAAATCCCAGTGCCTAGCCACGCCACTGCAAATATACAAAGAGTTGTGAAAGGAGTGCTCTAAAAAACCCTTTATGGCTTAACGAGTAGAGCACTACCTATTAATATCGAGATAATAGGACTTACTTTACTTTGAGTAGGCCTATATACATATATAGTTCTTTTGTCTTTTCCATACAATAAAAGAAAGAAAACAAACTAAAACAAAAAGCAGCAATCCATGGAGTTGCTGATCTCATAAGCATACGGTAGTGGTGCAAAATAGCTAATAACAATAATTATGGGGGAACTGGTTAAAAGGGGTCACTAGTTCTGTTACGTTTGACCTTTTGACCTCAGATTTAAGGACACTAGTTCAAGTACCATGTAATACAAACATAGGATTGGTATAGGTCTTGCACTTTCGGAATTTAAAGTGGCACACAAATTGTACAAATTAGTGCATAATTACCCCTAAAATCACATATTTGACCTCTGACCTCTGACCCTTGACCCTAATCACTGAAATAACTTCTGAAAGTTTTCACATTGATCATACCATTTATGCTCACGTTACAATTACCATTCCATAACTAGATCGAAAATGGTGAAAAGTGGTCAATAGCTCTGTGACCTTTGACATTTTGACCTCCAGAATTTACGAGGACATGTCTTCAATGAAATTGGTTAAGTCACTGATTAGACGATTTGGCAAAGGCGCTTGAGAAATCAACAAACAAGACTTGGAAACGGTTGTATCTCTCTTATTTAGCCCTAAAACTATACCATGGACAAGTATGGCATCAGTTCAAAAAACGCCTTTTTCTATGCAATTGGTTTTGATCATCCATCGTAATTATATATGGTAGCAGTATTTTCTGCATGCAATTAAACCCGATACTTGAAATATCAATAGATCTGTAATCATTCACCGAAGAAGGTTTACCTATTTTGGGTACAGGTGAAGTTTTGGCATGCTTTCAGACTGATGGAATGGTACTTTGGTCGATACTCTTGTTATAAATTACAGTAAAGATATCAGCTAACTCATTTGAACAGTGCTTGAATACCCACCATGGAAAATTATCAAACCCTGAAGTAATCCCATGCTTTACACGTCCAAATTGCTTCCTGACTTCCTCCTGTATTATCTTAGGATTCGTATCATATCGGGTAAATAAAAAGTAATGTCTTTATTTACTGCATTAATAAAGCGTCCAAAGTGGTCACCCAATTCACGGCCAAAATCTGCAGATATGCCTTCACCATCATGTATATCAGTTGAATTCAAGAAGCCTCAGAAAGACGAAGAAGAGGCTATGTCCTTAAAATCGTACAGTATATGTATGGCGTGTGGGGGCAATGATGTGTACATTTTCGGTGGCCTTAAGATCTTCGATTTTCTCAAATGTGGAAAATCTTTCATGTGACTTCATTATAAAATTATTGACAATACTGATATCAAGAGATGTTCTGCTGATGTGCTCACTTAATTTATTATCAAACAACATGTGCATCTCCCCACAAATAACTCAGGGCACACTTTATCATATCTAAATGCTCAAAATATCCAGATATCTCAACATCACCAGTCCAAGTTCGACATACTTCATCTCTGACCACAGTTTTATCTTATACCTCAGGACACACTTAATCATAATTAGATGCTCAGAATATTTCAACATCCCC
>JAIGNY010003257.1:17500-52500 GCA_020152595.1 Chiridota heheva | reverse complement strand
GCCGTCAGTTTGACAAGCTTTGACAGTCCAGGTGCTTATTATGTTATTAGATTTCAAAAGGGCACTCTCTCAGGAAAAGGTTCTCCGGTAATAATATATTAAACATTTGTGCGATTTTGTTTTTAAATACATGAACTAAGACACAGAGGATGAGAAAGAGGGGAAAGAGAGAGAGGGGGAGAGAGGGGGAAGTGGGTGTCGGAGGACACGTGATACAGAACAGCCTCCTTTTAAAAGTTTGACAACATTCACACAAGTTTGTAGTAAATTATTAAAAACCTTTCTTTTAGACATTCCATATTTTTCAAAGAGTGACGATAAACCTAACCATGTACAAACGTTAACAATAAAACATTATATTTCCACATTATGCGTTTTGATGATTTTGTGTTTTGTATATGTGACATTATAGCTCTCTTTGATATGAATTTTGACTTGTATAATACACCTTCGTACTATGCGTTGTGACATACTTTTTTCCCTTGAAATGACCAATTTTGCCAATTTTTCGCCCCTAGACCCCACCAGGGGCCCTTAATTGGGCTCCTGGCTAGACCCCACGTCGACAAGTCGAGCGTTTTGCTCTTTGATTTTGTTTTGTATATGGTGTTTTGTATATAACCCTCTTTTAAATGAATTTTGACTTGTATAATTACTATGCGTTATGACATAATTGTTTTGCCCTTGAAATGTCAATTTTGCGAGAACTTCCGGGGACTTCGCCCCGTGGATTCCTACCGGGGCTTGGCCCCTGGATCCCACCAGGGACCCTTAAGCGGGCCCCTGGACCCGCCTTCGGTATCACCTCAACTACACCACTAAATATCTTGTCGGTTCAATTCAATTCTCCCCCTTCCTTCCCTTCCATACGAAAATCCTGGGTACGCCACTGGTTGAAAGTGTACCATATCCAATAATTTACATTTAGCTGGGCCATTATTACAGAAACAGTTAAAATAATACCTTAATTCTACTAAAGCACTTCTTCTCTTGGAAAGTTGATAAGCTGTTCGTACCATGATAATTCATGAACCGTTTACAAACTTATAACTGCATAAGGGAGTGTGTTAAGAAATGGATGTTCTCTCTGAACATCTAAAACACAACCAAGTTGAACTACCAAACCAGAAAATTCATCTAACAATCGTTATTATGTATTATGTCGTTTACATACCGAGATCTCCATAATATTTGGGTGTCCGATGATCCATCAGAAACTCCGATGTAAAATGAATGTGAAGCCCTTGACTGCCACACCCTTCGTACTGTTTCGTGTAAGGACCGGGAGCGTATCGCGGATTTGATGGAGCAACTATGACATCAGATGACTCAAATGTAGCATTCTTTGGAGTTTCGTAGGCGGGATCTTCTTTCCACGATTTCGGTAATAGGATGGTAACATCTTTTAGATATGCCCTCTGTTTTGTTGCTAAGTATAGGTATTGTGATGCCTCGGTTACCATTTCCTGTTGGTTGTGTAGAATAATATATTCCTTAGTTAATTAAAAGAAGACTTGAGAAAGCATGGTTATATGCATGCAATAGCAGACAGTATACAGCTTCCTTGGCAGGGTGTTTTGGAGGGAAACTAAGTTGCTAAGGCGTCGGACGTGGGGGCAAATTGCAAACAGCCCTAAATGCCTTAGAGGATGCGTGCGCTCTTACCGATTGGCATGAAAAATTATTGAAATAAAATGGAAAATTTGGTTAAATCATTTAATAATATTGACAACATATTTTCCGAAAATTGAGGGAAATTTCCCGCTAATTGACCATAACTTTCGCGAAAAAACAGGAATTTTCACAAAAATAAAAGAATATTTTGTTTTACTCAAAAATGTCCGCACCTGCCAAGCTTTTAGTATTGGTGGATGTGCCAACATCATCATTGGTGTACATCGGGCTATAAAAGTATGAAGAATATTATGTTTTAATTTTTAATTTTGACCATGGATCCACTCCCTAGATCCATATCTGCTTAAACAGAAATCCCGTCTAAAAAACAGCATATTTCTGATGGTTTATATATAAATATATATATATATATATATATATATATATATATATATATATATATATATATATATATATATATATATATATATATATATATATATATATATATATATATATATATATATATATATGTGTGTGTGTGTGTGTGTGAGGGGGTAAGGGGGCGAGGTATACCCACCAGCTGATAACATTCGTATGTTTACACACCTTCAAAGCGATGGCACGCACACAACCGATGACGTCATCATTTGTTTTTAGTTCTAAAAATGACTGTTTCCCAAACTATTATGACTAAAACACTACTCTAGTTCAGTATTTTTGCATTTCGGTACATGTCACCTGTCAAATAGGATAAGTTAAAAATACGAGTGTAACCTAATTTCCTAATACCGCCATCCCATCAGTGTGTTGTATATTGATCGGTCACCAGTTGTATAGGATTATGCCACGTTATCAGTTGTAGGGTCTACACATCTATGGGTGGGTGAGTTGACATTACAAAATATCCCAATCTTTCGTGCTCTGGTTGGAAAAGTATCCCAAGCTGGTCGCTTGTACTATAGGTTTCAATGGGGGCAGATGATTAGTTATATGCTACCTTGATTGCCTGCTACCTTGATTGCCTTGTACGGACTTTTAAAGTTAAAAAGAAAATCAAGCCATAGTTTGTGACACCGTTACGGGATTACAAGGGGAGGGGGTAAGAAGGGGGTGGTATGAGTGGAGGGGGGGGTAAGAGGGATAATCAGACGGTTGTTAAGATGATGAAAAGTTTGATAAAGATCACATAACTTCGATTATATAGTTGTGGCTTCTTTTCGTGGCTTCAAAGTGGGTATTTCAGTGTCATTCTTAGCTTCGCTTGTTGGGCGGGCATGTTGGCTTGTTTGTAGTAAGTCTGTATAGACATTAGTACTACATTGCTGTTTGGGTGAATATTAATGTAAAGAGCGAAGTGTCAGAAAATGATTGAATGATTAGTTAGATTTTCTGTCGAAAAAAAGTTACGTGGGCTTAGCGAATGAGAGACAACGGCGAAATGTAGCCACGTATTCCACTAGTATGAATTGATCGGAGAGTGACATGTGAAGAAACTTGTTGATCCCACAATATTCATAGGCCTATTTATCACCTCAAATTGAATGCTGAAAATATGAAGAAATAATAGATTGATTAATATTTGTGACTTTTTGTTGCAGGTCTTTATGTGTCGCCGTCACGTTTCTCAGCAAGACTCTTAAGCGTGTAGTCATTGCAAGACTAAATCCATTTCTGCAAGAGCATGGTTTGTGCGATGACCATCGATCCGCATATCGTGCCAATCACAGTACAGAATCAGCCCTGTTAAAAGTGCAGAATGACTTGCTCCAAGGTATGGACAATGCTTATATCACACTGTTGGTGCTATTAGACTTATCGGCAGCTTTCGACACTGTGGGGCACAGAAAGCTGATAAATCGACTCAAAGATCGAATTGGCATTGATGGTGTTGTTTTAGATTGGTTTAAGTCATACTTGTCTGATAGACACCAGCTTGTTTGTATAAATGACGCAACCTCAGAAAGAGTTCCTCTAGAATATGGAGTTCCCCAGGGCTCTGTTATTGGACCAAGCGCCTTTTCTATTTACACACTTCCATTTGGCGATTTGATTCACAAACACAACTAAGATTATCTTCGATATGCTGATGACACTCAGATATACGTGTCTGTCGATCCGGTACAGGATCACGTGGATTCCGCCATTAAGCAACTGGAAAGGTGCGTTGATGAAATCAAATCCTGGATGGCACAGAACTACCTAAAACTAAACGACGACAAAACAGAATTAATGGTTATCGGGACAAAATACCAAACAGTAAAAGTGCAGATCCCACACATAAGAATTGCTAATGCTTACATAACTCCATCTACGGAAGTCCGCAATCTTGGAATTACTCTGGAGTCATCCCTTTTTATGAGCAATCACATTACCTCTATTTGCAAAGCTGCCTACATTTCCATTCGGAATATAAGCTGCATTCGCAGTTGTTTAAACCAAGAGACTGCTACAATATTAGTAAATGCCTTTATTACTTCAAAGATAGATATCGGAAATTCCCTTTCGTATGGCATCACAAAAACACAGCTAAACCGGCTTCAAAGAATTCAGAATATTGCGGCAAGACTAATAACCTTCACTAAGCCCTCTGCTCATATTACACCAGTTTTGTGTAAACTTTACTGGTTACCAGTTGAACAGCGTATTGTATTCAAAGTAGCCTTGTTCGTTTACAAAATTTTACATGGCTCTGCGCCATTTTACCTGTGTGAACTCGTTGACCTATATGTTTCAGCACGTGAGAGCTTGCGCTCATCGTCTCAGGTTCTGCTTCAGGAAAGAGTCGCGAGAAACCAGTGGGGATCAAGATCATTAAATGTTGCAGCGGCCAAAGTGTGGAATGATCTCCCACATACTGTTAGATCCGCTAGGTACCTGGACAGTTTCAAAACTGGTTTAAAAACATTCCTTTTCCAAAACCTTTCTTGTTAATGTTGTACTGTTGTATGTTTATTCCAGCCTGTGATGAGTTTGAACTGTTTTACTGGCTTTTTTTTTTTGCAAAGCGCCATGAGCGCCTTTTGGCGGATACCGGCGCTTTATCAAGTATACATTATCATCATCATCATCATCATCATCATCATCACCATCACCATCACCACCACCACCACCACCACCACCACCACTTATATAATGAAAATCTCAAAAAATGTGATCATATCATACTGTGAAAATTGTTGGATGAAGAAACAATGCCTTTTTCTCCATTAAAAATTTAATATTCGCTTGTTCCGTACCCATATTTGCAAATTTTTTGAAAGATTTATGTTATAAACATCCCCTCATCCTTCCACACCACTCCCCCGCATCCGTTTTAAAGTAAAATAATATAAGAAACAATGTAATTTTTGGCTAAAATGTGGTCAAAATTGTTAAGCTGAAGCTTTAATTTTTAAAGCCTAATGTGGGTTTGTAAGCTAACACGAAATTTTCCAACCTTAACTCGCATTTTTAAGCCTAACATTAATATTTTTTTATCAAGGCAGATAGTTAAGACCTAAGCCGTGAAATTTTGAACCCTAACGTGCATTTTTAGGTCAAACACTGATTTTTTTAACCCTAATGCAGAATTTTAAGACCTAAACTGTGAAATTTCAAACCCTAATGTGCATTTTTAGCTCTAACACTGATTTCTTTTAAGCCTAACGCAGAATTTTAAGCCCAAAACTTGAGTTTTTTTGGCCCTGACGCGGATTTGTAATCAAACAGTATTTATTAATGAAAGATATGACATATTAAGCGACATTCTTGTAAGCAAAGCGGACTGTCTGAGTGTGTTTGTGTGCATGTGTGTGTAGGTGTGTGTGTGTGTGTGTGTGTGTGTGTGTAGTATATGTAAATATGAAAAAAGTGGGAGAAATTGGAGAAATACCACCCTTGCACACCCCAAATCTTGCATATGTCATAAACTTTGTGGAGCACTTTCATGTATACTTAAATAAATTGTTGAACGGCCTGGAATGAACTGATGAATATGGAAATGTTTATCCTAATAAAATTGCAGTGAAAATGATATTTTTAAGCAGCAAGTAAATTTCATTGTACAGTAATCTGGTAATATAATTTAGCAGTTAGCAAGATGACAAGGGGAGTGAAAGAATGCCTACCTTTATCTTGTCAACGAGATTTGGATCTTCAGGAACACTCTCATGGATTCCGATGACAACTCCCGTGTAGCCATTTTGCTCAAGTTTGATCGATGTTGCTTTGGTCAAACCGCTACTTCCATGAAAATGCGCAAAAGAACCAGTAAAATACTTATTGATCTTAATATCAACCCCATTTCTTTTGGGCTATCAGTACCACTTTGCAAAGTTAATGATTTTCTCTATTAAATAGATCTCGCAGTTCTGCAGCAAGGATGTAAAATAATTTGAGATTTATTTTAATGTGTGGTATCTTATCTTAACCCTTACTCTACCACGCGGCGATAAAACGTTTGGAAACTACCTTTTTCCAAAAATAAAATCGGGACCTTACCAAAATTCTATTGGGGTGCATAGTTTTATTGCAAAGATCTCGGAAAGATCTTTCATAACATTGCATTTTTTTTTTTGGGAGGGGATCTTTACTCACATTTTTTCAACAAATTTTGTCCGAACATCCAGAAATTTACCTTTTTGTTTGAAATGTCCCGAAAAATGCATATTTTTGAAAAATTTACAAAAATTGCTTAGAAAATAAAAGTATGTATTGATTTTCTTGTTATATATACTACGTAGACAAGTCATATTGTCCAAATCTAATCACATTTTGCTCATACTTGGTCATTATTTTTATATGTAAAATTTTATGATTTTTGGTAATTGTTTTACCTTTTTTGTTAAAAAATTGTGTAATCCACCCCTATATCGTAATGAAAAGTTTCAAACACCATTCTGTAGCGTAAACAACGTGCTTTTACATGGATTGCTGCAATAAAAAACATACCCCCTCGATCGTTGCTAAAATATTTTATTAGCTACGTCACTCGAGTTATTTTTAGATTTTTTTGACATTTACGTTGAGGCGAGTAAAGAATGTGTTTCCCGAATCTTGTTTGAAAGTGAAACTGAGGATTACGAAAAGTCAGATTTCGAAAATTGCGAGTGCATTTTTCAAACTTTATGATTACTAACGTTACTCGTTAGGCTTAACGTTAGGCATAGCTAATGCTACTTCCAATCCGTTCAAAATTAAGCAAAAGCAGTGTAATTTAGCTGGGATTATTTACTTGTAATGATTATAAACAAGTAAATGGGTCACTAAAATCCGACGTGGTTAAAATGAATTGTCTTTATTATAGTAATTTTGGATGGAACTACAGATCAATTTTTGATTTGTAGTGCAACAGTGCCCATATACCTATTTCGCGAATTCTCGATTCCATGTTGTGTGGTTGTGGTGCAGTGGAGTAGGAATTAAATTTTAAGGGGAAAGGGTCCCATGTTTTTGGAAAGAGAGACATGTTGGGGCAAGATACCAATGGTGGGGGCCAAGCTGTCCCATGTAGGGGGAAGTTATTTTCTTTGAAGCAATTTGGATCCTGAAAGAGGGCCGTATTTTTATATATTTTATTTTCTTAAGGGGGGAAATGGCATTTGGTTTCTGGTTCCCCCTCCCAATATGAATAAGCTAGAACCCCCACCGCACCCCAACCCCTGTATTTTCTTGGAAACAGTTGAAATTGTATTTCTCTGAAGGATTTTTCTGTATTTGAACAAATTTATTGACATTTTATATGCGGTACCAACTTTCATATATATATATATATATATATTAACCACAAGAAAGCAGAATATATTTATAATATATATATATATATATATATATATTTATATATATATTATATATATATATATATAAGGGTTAATCGACCCACTATATATATATATATATATATATATATATATATATATATATATATATATATATATATATATATATATATATATATATATATATATATATATATATATATATATATATATATATATATATATATATACATATATATATATATATATATATATATATATATATATATATATATATATATATATATATATATATATATATATATATATATATATATATATATATATATATATATATATATATATATATATATATATATATATATATATATATATATATATATATATATATATATATATATATATATATATATATATATATATATATATATATATATATATATATATATATATATATATATATATATATATATATATATATGGACACACTAACATCAGATTGTCGGTGCATTAACGAAGTTAGAAAACGCATTGCAATTGCCAAAGACACGTTTACAAAAATGAATCCAATTCTGAAGTATAGAAATATTGGAATGGACACGAAAGTCTGTGTCTTGAAGGCATATGTATGGTCTACTCTTCTCTATGGCTGTGAATGCTGGACCAATTACCAGTGACATCAAGAAAAGATTGGAAGCTACGGAAATGTGGTTCATTAGGAGAATGTTGAAAATATCTTGGACAGAAAGGAAAACAAATGATGATGTCCTGATAGCTTCAGGCATGGACAGGTCCCTACTCAATGCCATCAGAAGGAGACAGATGGAATTTTTCGGTCATGTTTATCGGGAGGGTTGGTTGGAACAGCTTGCAGTATGTGGGAAAATTGAGGGCTGAAGAAGCAGAGTAAGGCAGCGAGTTAAATATGTCCAAAGCTTAAACAACTGGGCAACCAACAACAGCCTAAGTAACAATAAGTTTATGCATTTAGCTCGAAACAGAAGTGACTGGAGGGCCATGATCACCAATGTCTGTTCCAGACTCGGCACCTAGAGAAAGAGAGTCTTTTTATCACAAAAACCAAAAACATTCCCGGTTACAAGTGGAAAAATTGCACTGGTAAATTCAGTTTTTATTGAAAAAGTTGCTGCTAATCAGAAAATCCTCTTAAATATTTTTTTGGAAATGACTTCATTTTCGCCAATTTTTCTTCAATTTCGTGGAATTTTGGCCAATATTTTGGGAATTTTGACCAGTTTTCTGAAAGTTATGGTAAGTATTCAAGAAATTGTTTTGTAAATTTTTGGGAAATGTTGGCCAAGTTTTCACATTTCTCAATGTTATGTTAATAATTTCCCAATTTCACCTCCCAGCCGGAAAGAAAGCATGCAATCGAGCAGATGAAATCCTCTCAGGGGGGCAGTTGTCCCCTACCTGCCCACGGCTTCCTACACTTGTTGTTCTTTTCATTCAGCTGGGGTAGACTTTTTGTCTGTCTGTCAAAACACTGTTTTTGTTCATTTCTTTGAGTTTTCCTTTAACTTTCCCAGTCTATAAACACTTTAGGCATTATCATTTTTTTGAGGTTGGAAGTAGAGTTTTTGTCCTACGACCAAATAACCTCTTGGCAGGGGAACCAAACTGATTGTCACATGGGGTGTTTTGGAATTTTAACAGAGCCAGGTATGCAGGTCTGTTTGATCATTCATGACTTTTTCAACCAGTTAACAACCGTTTCGCAATTTGCACAGCTATTTCGTTAGGCTGAGGATGGTTAACTGATAATAATTAGAAAAGTTTTTAAAAGTGACAATTATCAGAAATCAGATAATTAGGAATTGATTATAATAACAAATTGATTTGCAATGGGTCACAACCGTTTCATTCTTGGTATTACTGAGCTTTGCCATTTCGATAAATCCAAAATATTAATCAACTATCAACAGATTCCTTCAATTCAGCTAGTTTCTCATCAGATATTGGCAAAACATCCACCAAACAGTCTAAACAATGTCAAATTCCTTTCACCAAGATCATTTGCTGGTATCTGCAAGAATGCACGGGCATGACGGGACAGCGTGTCCAGGTATCCGCGATGTACAATTCTTTCCCGGGCGAAACTTTATGGAAAGAGGCTATTTCTAATGAGAGTGTGGTACAAAGCTTCCTGAAAATTGTTTTCAAGGGTTGATGATCAGCTGATTGTTGCCCAAACAAGCATGAAACGCTCACCTACAAAAACAATTGCCAACAATTTGTTTTGTCTGTTTGTTGAAAAACGGACTTCCAAAAATTAAAAAAGAAAAAAAAAAAAAAAAAAGATACAAAATAAAATAACATGAAATAAATGTAGGAAGATAAGAGATAAACAGAAAGGAATAAAAAAGAAAAGGAAACATGTGACATAGACGTATAACCTTGGGAATGGAGGTGTCACACTTTATGATGATTGATTTAATCCATAACAATTTATTTTGCACAGTAAACTGGTAAATTTCGATTTTTTTTTTTTTAATTATGCTCCGCCTTCTGCAATGGAATTCCCGCCAATTATGCATGTCTAGGCTATGTTCAAGCGGAAACATTTATCATTACATTCACTTGTTTTTTGTACACCTTTATGGAATGGTCGCATGTGCGGTGTAATGGGCCGCCGAGAGGACCAAGGAGCCCAAGCAAAGCTCATAATAATTTGTGAATCTCCAACAATTAGTCTTATTCATACTGACGAAGAATTAATGAATCACAACATGTTAGTTTCGAATCTTCTATGCCATACCGTTCGTTCTTTGGACTTTCGTTAACCGTCATCATATGAAATATTATATTCCAAGAAAGTAAATTATGAAACAGCCGAATATTTTAGCGGTAATTTAAGTTTAATTCACTGCGCATGTCATATTCTCCCAATCAAGAGATCACCCGATTGGGAGCGTGGACCGAACTGTACTTGGGCTGTCATCCTTTTATTTCATGACATTTGCTTCTCAAAGGAAACACAAAGTCGTCCCAGTAATATATCCATGGTGGTCAGACAAATTTAATCATTATTTCAAGCTAATTCTAAGTATTTTAATTCATTTCGAAGGGAAAAGCTACTTTCAAATTAATTTAAAAGGAAGTTATGTAACATACATGAGCTTAGAAAAAGTTGCAATCTATTTCTTTATATATACCTCAAGTTTTCGAAATCTGATGATTAATGTGTTCTTTATGCAGTTATGTATCATGTAAGGATCACTCAATGACATTTTGGAGTTACAAACTTCGTCCATAAAAAAAAAAAAAAAAAAATGTGACCTTGCTGAGTTAAAATGGTCAATGTACACAAAATTCCTATGCAAATTTGAGTAAAATAGCAACCTTCATGCTGTGTTCTGGTGGAATTGAGATGCTAGTAAAATATTAACTTAAGCTAGTGTTGGTATAGGACTTTTATATTCTATAATGTATGACTGTCTCTGACTTTGTGCGTCCCTTAAACAACACAAAAAAATTACAACACATGGATTGGAAAAAAGAAAATAACTAGCAGATATTGTATAATTCATCAACATAGTAGTAATAGTAAAGCCTCGAAATAAATCTTTTTCCTCATTAAGAAATTCCTTTGTGTTGTTTTTTTTTTTCAGTTGTTAAGCATTGTTTACCATTACTTCCACATTGCCACCTTGTTGTTGAGTCATATGTGGTGTAAATGATCTGTTTCCAAAATAAGACGATCAAAAGATTCAAGCGACCTGTTGGCATTGTTGGCCTAATGTCATACGTTTCTCAAGTGAAGCGCAAGCTTGTTTGTCAAAAGAGAGACGAGAATTATGTTGAAAATTGCAATGTTTAGCCTGGTTACCGTCTACTGATCACAAATTCAGATAACTTTGTCCCTTGATATTAAGAGGGCCCTGTTCACCTTCCTTGACCTTAGTGAAGGGTTTCTTTTTAGGGCCTACAGCTGACAACGCACCAAGTGACGTAAATCCGCGGCCCTGCCCGGCCAGAAGCGGGGGCACCCTGTCTAAAGGAAACCCTGTCAGTATGGGTGCCCAGCCCACTTACTAAGAACAAACTGCCCATTTTATTTTTAGGAAACTTAAAATAGCTACAATGCCCAAATTGCGACAATTTTCGGGGGCTTCTTCCCACCAAGGGTTTTGCGTTTTGTAAAAAATAACTCTTGAAAAATTACCTTTAGATACTTACCAAAATGCTGGACCCTACCAGGGGACTTAAGCGCCCCAGACTCCTGCATTTGGGGGCACCTCTCAGTTTGGGCCAAGGGCACCCTGTTCCAAACTTACGCCACTGAGCGCACGCCTTTTTGCTTACAGCATACATCGTATTTTCAGATGCATCCCTTAGTGTAAACAACGCACCCCCCCCCCTCCCATTTCAAATCCTGGTTAAGGCCCTGCATTTTATTCAGTCTGTTATTTACATTGGTATGTGAACTTGTCTATTCCGAAATAACGTCTTTTCAATTTAGTATTTTGCTTTCTGCTGTCAATTTTGGTAGAAACTTTCATAAGTAAGTTATTATTCTCAAAAATCGCATAAGTTCTTCTTTGTTCTTTGGTAGTTCCATTTCTGTAATGGCTTTTACTTTCTCTATATCAGATTTTATTCCTTTTCTGCCGTGGCCCTCAGAACACGGCAGGACTAGTATTGTAAAGTACATGCCGAAAATCCGCCATCTTTTATATGCTCACTTGAAAATCTAAGAATAATTACAAACGTCCATAAATCAAACTAATGATTTTGATATATTCTGAAAAATATATAACTTAACACTGCGTTATTTTTACAAAGTAGGAATCGAGGAGGTAGTAAAACGTCCAAAATATACAAATAATATCCATTCAAAGTCCAATTTGCAATGTTTGTCGGGCGCTAGCATTATAGAAACAGGTTAGCATAACGTGCCAGAGTAAAGATTATTTCTAGCCAGTAAACTGAAACAAGGAACCTATTGTAGATGCTGCGCAAGTAGGCTTTGTGTTAATGAGTTTGCATTGTACAAGAACTGCAAACATCCTGGACTGACGTGTTTAATGCGTCAAAGCATTACATTCTTTGTGAATGCATAGAATCAGAATAGAACTCTCTGATAGTACTGACGGACTGGGTAGGAAATGGATTAAAGTTTAAAGTGAAGTATATATAATTAATGACACTATCTGGAGTAAAATTGCATTTAACTGTTCTTGTATACGAAACCCAAATCGTAGGCCTATCATTGTTAAATGGAATTGGAAAAAACAGTGGCGTAGGAACAATTTTTTACTTGAGGGGGCTGTAACTTTATTTCTCCAAAGGACCTCGACCCCCTCCCCATCCAGAATCCTCGTTTTTGGCATGGTTGCTTTGGCATGTTTGGCGCTTTGGGAATTTGTCCTCTTTTTTTCTAAAGAAGAATGAACAAGTGACATTCTTGTTATCTTCTTTTTGAACTCTTAACAGACTTGCCGGCAGTAGACAGCGTGCACGTACAACGGTACGTATAATTTGTTATGTACGTTCAACGGTACAAACACATTAGGTGTCACAGATGCCCGCACGCGTATTTTTTTTTTCCAGGAGTGTTTAGGACAATTTGCATTGATATCACTTGAAAACCCTTCTAAATCACTGTCTAATTTTCAACGGAATAAACGCAAATTGCCCTAAACACTCCTGGGAAAAAATGTATGCTGCCCGTACTCAGAGTGTGCGGTAGCACGCAAATGTTATGTTTAATACAGCTTTGATCACCTCAAAATGATTATGAGGGGGCTAAGAAGTAATAAAGTCTCCATATAAATTGCATTACCTTTTTTATCAACATAATTTCTTGAAGAAATTAGAACATATGACAATATCCTATAAACTTATATTATTTAAAGTGGGTATAAATAAGTCTTATAAGGCTGTAAGGGGGTTTTCGTATATGAGAAGTGGGGGGCTAAAGCATAGTTTAGCCCCCCTAAATAATTTTGACTGAGGGAGCTAAAGCCCCCCCCCCCCCCGCTTTCTACGCCCTTGGGAAAAAAGGTATTTGCAATTGAGCCTTTATTCTGTCCTTATCAAAAGTTCAACAACTGCCTTGCTACTAGCTACGAATTTGAAAAGGAATTTCGTTTTCGTACAAAACATCTTGAAATTCCGGGTGCTTATTATTTTGTATGATTTCAAAAGGGCACTTTCTCAACAAAAGGGTGTTCAAGAATTTGAAAGGGGGGTTCGTTTTTCGTATAAAACTTTACAAGAGCAAAAAATATTGAAATTCTTGGTGCTTATTATTTTCTGTCGTGGTCCTATAGACGCGACAGGACTAGTATTATTGCTGAGTACATGGTCAAAATCCTTTATCATTTATTTGAGAATTAAATTCAATATTTCATTTAATGAAGAGAATATGAACTTGAAATTAAGTGTTATTTATTTAAACTTGTATTTTAACAGTTACAACGCTACAATCAATTTTAGCAATGCTCATGAAGAATTGTATTGGCGTTGGTTTTATTCCCAAAGTTATGTTAATTGGCAGCGTTGAGGAATGTAGACGAAAACTCCTGATGCCAATCCGATATTTTAATAGCCAGGTCTACAAGAACACCCTTTAAAAAAGGATGTTGTGGCTTCTTTTTTTGTATGGATAGTAATACAGAAAGCAGTGACGTGTCTTCAAGGGGTGGCGGGGGGGAGAGGATTCTTCAACTTCTGCGAAATTTTATGAATTTTAAGAAAATCTTCGTCAATTTTCGGAGAATCTCCTTCATTTTTGGAAAATTTCTTTTATTTGCGTGAAATCAAATAGCTTGAAGTTCTTTGGTGAAATCTTCTTCATATTCGGGAAATTTTCTTCACTTTCCAGGAAAGCACTGTCAATATCGAAAATTTTTCAAAAAGTGTCGCTAAAATTGAACAATGATTCCAACAATTTTACTCATTTTCCTTCAAGTTTATGTTAAACATTTCACACTTTGTCGTCAAAATAAAGCATGCATGCGACCGGGAAATCAAACCCCTTCCGGGGGTGGGCCCTAACTCCTACGCCTCTATCCTACCTAATCTGAAACCGGCCTTCATGTTTTTTTGTTGTTTTTTTGAAGGTTAAACCCCCACAAAAACGAAAAGCTAGACACGACCCCTAAAGAAAGAGAACAAATTTATGTAGGTTTTAATTTATTTATCATAAAATAGAATAGATACAATAAATAGGCCTAAAGACGATCTGCATTTTGCAACTTGCTTCTCCTGAAATAAATTCTACCCACGCCGAATTTGACAGGTTGCAAGATTACAATGTGTACGTAATGGACGCTAACAATTTCTTAACCTATTATCTTAGCTCTTTAGGTTTCAGAACCGTATCCGGTGTAGTCAACATTCTGACCGTATTATACACCATAGCCACTGCATGGCTGCTATACAAGTTCTGCAAGTATTGCCTAGCATGTAGTGCCTACCAAGTGAGGTGTTTATCTCACTACATCCGACAGTCCGGTGAGACTAGCCTCGTTCATTTCAAATTTCAAATAATATTATTCTCCTTCACTATCTCTTTGTGACTCTTTAGAAATTAATTTGGTGTAATAGATATTTTCTATCATGTTTTGAAACAGTTAAAAATGTCTAAATAATACCATTCTTCATATCACTTTTTAGACCTGGCTATTAAGATATCGGATTGGCATCGGAAGTTTTCGTCTACATTTCTTAACGTTGCCAATTTACATGACTTTAGCAAATATAAACAACGCCATAAACTTCTTAATTAGCATTGCTGAAATTGTTTAAAGCATAGTAATCATTCAAATACAACCTTCAATAAATAGCACTTGATTTAAGGTCCATAATCTCTTCATTAATTTTCTTAAAAAATATAGTTCTCAATTAAAAGATGGGAGAGTTTGAACATGTAGTTTACAATACTGGTCCTGTCGCGACTGAGGGCCACGATAGAACATATGGTATGAAGGATCACAGCACCAAAATAGCTGTTTCTTGTACATGAAACATTGACTGATGCATGTTTACTTGAAGTTTCTGGTAAACGGTTACATTTTAAATACCAAGTTTACGAAAATTTTGTTTGTTTGTTTGTTTGATGAGGTCTTAACGGCACCACGACAACGAAGGTCAAATTGTGCCTGAGAGGTCAGATCATTTTAGAGGTAGTAAGGAAAGAGACCAGGGGAAGAATGAGAGAAATTTAAGAACAAAAGCCAGGAAGCTGTGATCGAGAGAGGAGGTGCATGGGTAAAACTAAAAACAAAGTAGAGAGGGGGTGGAAGAGGAGAATTAAATATGGTTGTAGAGGGATGCATGCTGAAGGAAGGAGACTATTTTATCTGGAGGATTTTTTTGGAAGAACTCAGCAATTGAGTTGTGGGGAGCGAGAGAAGCTCTGGGAAGGTTGTACAGGGGGCAAGCAAGGAGAACGTGTTGGATTGTGAGGATGCAGTGGCAATTGTTACAGAGGGGTTGGGGGAACCAATAAGGAGGTGGGAGTGAGTGAGGTGGGTGTGACCAATTCTAAGACGGGTAATATGAACGTTGTCGATACGAGAAAGGTTGTTGATGGTGGATTTGATCGGGATTGTGGGCTGGATAACATGGAGTTTGTTATCAATTTGGAAGTTCCATAAGGTTTGCCAGCGGTCACGAACAAGAGAAGCGATAAGCGGTTTGATGTCAGAGAGGGTTTTGGGAAAAGGGAAGGGAGGAGGTTAAGGGCAAGCTTAGCGGCTGTATCAGCCCTGTCATTGCCAGGGATGCCAACATGGCTGGGTATCCAGAAGAAAAGAACACTTTTCCTGCAGAGGGTGGGAGAAAAGAGTTTCCGGAGGAGGAGGTGGCAGGTGAGGTTATCCCATTTAAGATTGAGTAATGAAGTAAGAACAGCCTTTGAGTCAGAGAAAATGGCAAAGTGACTAAGAGGAGAGTACTCAATAAAGTTGAGGGCGAGGAGAATGGCCTTAGCCTCGGCTGAAAAGATGGATGAGTGGTCAGGAAGTCTGCTACTGAGGGTGATGTCTTGGATGATGGCAGCAGCAGCTGTCTTGTTGCCTTCCTTGGAGCCATCAGTATAGATGGAGGTGTAATTTGAGAGTTGGTCTTTGATTTGGTTGTGGAGATTGATGAAGAGATTAGGTGAGTTTGAGTTTTGTTATAAGTGGAGAGGTCTAGGTGGACAGAAGGAAGGGGTGGCCCAAGGCGGAAAAGTGGGCCAGGAATCGGTGCCGAGAGTGGCGGGGTTGATGCCAAGTTGAAAGAGGTCTGATTTAATGCGTAAGCTGAAGGGGGCGATAGGGTTTTAGTCCTATCAAAGAGGGAGGAGAAATTGGGGTACCTAATGAGGTTGTAAACAGGGTTCTGGGTGTTGGTGAGGACTCTAAAAGCATAGGAGAGGCTAAGCTTTTACATCTAAGTAGAAAGGGGGTTCGTTGGCTTCAACATGAAGGCTAGTGATTGGGGAGGTCCTGTAGGCTCCTAGACAAAGCCTGAGGGCTTCATTTTGGATGGTGTTAATGTGGTTGAGGTATGAGTTGTGAGCGACACAGTAAACAATATTGCCATAGTCAAGCTTGGCACGAATGGTGAGCCTGAAAATTTTGAGGAGAGCATAGCGGTTCGCTCCCCAAGTAGTGTTGGAGAGCAGTCGGAGGAGGTTGAGGGAGCTATTGCATTTTAGTTTCAGGTTGGTGATGTGTGGCTTGTAGGTGAGCTTGGGGTCTAGAATTAGACCAAGGAACTTTGTGTTTTCAACTTTAGGGATGCGATTCCCATTGAGCACAAAGTTCGGGTTGGGGTGGAGGTTGTTGAAATGACAAAAGTGCATGCAGACTGTCTTGTCTTTGGAGAATCTAAAACCGTTATTGTTGCTCCAGACTTGCAGCTGATTGAGGCTGGTTTGGAGCCTAATTTCAACAATAGGAAAGCTAGGGGAGGAGTAGAAGATGGTGAAGTCATCCACGTATAGGGTACGTTTGATGCTGGGCCAAGGTCATTCCCGATGTCATTTATGCTCAGGTTGAAGAGAGTGGGGGAGAGGATGCTGCCTTGGGGGACTCCCTCTTCTTGGGGGTACGGCTTGGAGAGGGTGTGGCCAATACGAACTTGGAACTGCCTGGGTGAGAGGAAGTTTTGAATAAAGATGGGGAGGTGGCCTCTGAGGCCAATGGTGTGAAGTTTCCGGGTAATGCCGTATTTCCAAGTAGTGTCGAAAGCTTTCTCGAGGTCAAAAAATATGGCAATGAGGTGTTCCTTTTTTTGCAAAGGATTCCCGGATAGCGGTGTCGAGCGTAATTAACTGGTCTAGGGTATTGCGACGTTTTCGGAAGCCGCTTTGGTGAGAAGAGAGGATTCTGTTGGTCTCGAGGAACCAGTTTAGTCTCTGATTAATGATCTTTTCCATAATTTTACAGAGACAGCAAGTAAGGGCGATGGGTCGGTAGCTGGTGGGGTCGGTGCTATCCTTCCCCTGTTTAAGGACGGGGATGACAATAGCTGTCCTCCAGATAGGAGGAAAGGAGTGTGAGGACCAAATGTGGTTGAAGATGGTGAGTAGGGTAGTGGTGGCCTTGATGGGGAGGTGTTTCAGAAACTGATAGGGGATGTTATCTGGGCCCTTGGAGGTGCAGCCAGCGTCGCTGATGGCATGGTTTAATTCAGAAAGGGTGAGAGGGTGTTGTAGCTTTCGGAGTTGTCAGAGGGAAAAGTGATTCTCCTGGGCTTCATCGCAAGCTTTTTGATTTTGAAAGCATTGGAGTAGTTGGTCGAGGACGAGATGTTGCTGAAAGAGGCGGCGAGGTGGTCAACGATGTCTTTTTGCGGTGAGAAGGTCTCCATTCCAAGAGAGATGGGAGATGGAAGATTTGCCTACTCTGCCGTGGAAGCTGTTAACCATTCTCCAAATCTTCTTAGTGGGGTGTTGGTGGTGAGAGAAGAGATAAAGTTGTTCCAAGTGTTGGTTTTACTGTCCTTGATAGTGCGTCTGGCCTTGGCACGGCTGATGCGAAAGAGGTTAAGGTTATGGGTGGTCGGGTTAGTTTTAAAGTTCCTGAGGGCTCTTTTCCTGTTCTTGATGGCGGTTTTGCAGTCATCTGAGAACCAGGGGTTGGGGGATGATTTGGGGGTTTGGAGGTTTTGGGAATTGAGCAGGTGGCGATGTTGATAAGGATATTACTGAAGTTAGACATGGGATCCTCATTCTCGAGAAGATGGGGAGAGGTGTGAGTCACAGAGGGTTTCAAAAAGGGACCAGTCAGCCTTGTCGAGGTTCCAATTGGGGTGTGCTCAGTGGGGATTTGAAGATTGGAGTGTATAAGAAGAGGGTAATGATCACTACCACAGAGGTCAGCAGTGACTCTCCAACTAAAATCAGGGAGGAGGTTAGGGAACAGATAGACAGGTCAATACAGGTGAGAGAGCCTGTGGCAGGATGAAGGTAGGTCGGGGAGTTAGTGTTCAGTAAGGACAGGCTGTGCTGACGGAGAGCGTTTTCGATGAACTTGCCTCTAGGGGTGGTGGTATTAGAGCCCCACAGAGGGTTGTGAGCGTTGAAGTCACCAAGAAGGATGAAGGGGTGGGAAGCTGAGAGATGAGGTTGTTAAGGCTGGTTGGTTGAATGTTGGTGTTGGGAGGAGATAGATATTGCAGAGAGTGAAAGTTTTGTGGAGGGAGATAGAAATACAGATGGCCTGAAGGTCGGTGTGCACACAAACAGGGCTGTGTGGGATATCGTGTCTAACGAGAATGGAGACGCCACCACAGGCCCTGTCAGCATCCACTTGATGTTTGTGATAGCAAGCAAAGTTGTTAAGGGAGTAATGGTCGGTGGTTTTCAAGAAAGTTTCTTGTAGGCAGAAGACGACCGGGTTGAAGGTGGAGGCCAGAAGGTCGATTTCTTCAGAATTAGCCTTAAGGCTCCTAATGTTCCATTGTATGATGTTGTGGGTGTTATTGTAATTGTTTGTGGTGTATGCCATAAAGGAGGCGGGGGGTTATCTGGGGGAAGATCTGCTGGGTCTGAGTTCGCTTGTTTTTTCTTTGGATCTGTTTCTTTGGGAGCGATTGTTTTTGAAAATTGGACGAGAAGTATGATCGGTGTGTTCGGTAATCAAACAATCCATACTCTCTTCAGTGTGGGTTTGGGAGGTGGGTTGTTTGTTGATTGGTTGTTTGTTGATTGGTTGTTTGTTGATTGGTTGTTTGTTGATTGGTTGTTTGTTGATTGGTTGTTTTTTGGTTGGTTGTTTGTTGGTTGATTTGTTGGTTTGTTGGTTGTTTGCTTGGCTGGTTTTAGCTTGATGTATGAAGGTATTAGTGGAGTTGGTGTAGGGGCAGTAGGGGCTTTAGAGTAGGAAGGGGGTTGAGGAGAGAAGTGGTGGTGGAGGTGGTGTGGGTATTGGGTGTGATTGGGTTGTTGGAAATGGTGATGGGCTTAGGACTAGGTAAGAAGAGCCAGGTGAGGTCAGTTTGGGCATGGGAGTTAGTTTTTGTTGTGTTAGTTGTGTTTGGGGGCGGAATTAGAGTTAGAGGAGACTACGTTTGAGTAGGAAGGCTTGGAGTTAAGGGAAGCGAGGAATTGTTTCCTGGCCTCAGGGTAGGTTATGTTGGGGTTAGGGTTTTAAGTTTTGTTATTTGTTTTCCTGAAGCCAGGTGGGACAGTCTTTCGAGAAGGAGGGATGGTTTGCTGGGTGTTTACCGTCACAATTTGTGCAGAGTGGGGGGTTGGTGCAGGAGGTGTTGTCATGGTCCGGGGCTCCGCAGTTACCACAGCGCGCTTGGCTGTGGCAGGAGTTTTTCCCGTGGCCATACCTCTGACAATTATAGCAACGTAAAGGGTTAGGAATGTAAGGGGCGACCTGGATAATCAGGTAGCCGGCAATGATGTGGGAGGGGAGAGTTGGTGTTGCGAAGGTGAGAAATATGGTGTTGGTGGGAGTTTCGGCTCCGTCTCTCTTTAGAACGAGACGACGGGCTTCGGTTACATGTTGGTTAGCTAGTTCTTCTTGGAGGTCGTCATCGGTCATGTACGCAAGATCGCGGGTGCGTATGACGCCTTTGCTGGAGTTTAGGGAACGATGGGGGGTGACTGTGATGTCGATACCAGAGTTGGATAGGGTTTTGGTGGAAAGGAGGGTGGTGGCTTGTGTGTCCCTGGTGCAGTGCACCAGATCACCGGATCTAAGGGTAGAGACTTTGGGAGGGTACCGACAAGGCCAAAGAGGGCTTTATGGATGAGGAAAGGAGAAACTTTTTTAAAGCTTTCCTGCTTGTTGGTGGCATGGATTATAAGGATTTTTGGGATTGGGGTTGCAGAATGGTCAATGATGGTAGCAGGTGGGTCACGGGGAGGGGAGGGGGGTCAAGGTCAAGGTCACTGCATAGGCGCTTTGTCATTATGAAAGAAAAAACCAAGGGCCGAGAGACCCGAGGCAGCTAGAAAAAATCGCGGAACCACTATATGGGGACCGCTGTATTAGTAACGAAGGGCGTGAAAAGTCGGGACAGAACGAGGGAAAATATAATAGAAAAAAAGAAAAGAAACGATCTCACCGAGGATAAAAGCCCATCCACCGAAAAGAAAATCCGAAAATGAAGTTATAAAACAAAATGGTGCAAATTGGAGAGAAAATGGAGCGAAAATAGTTTAAGAGAATAGAAGCAGTTGTCACGTCGCTCTCGTACTCTCGTACAATTTTGTGTTTATGATGATGCGTTACAATATGCTAAGAAATATCCGTTGCATTTCCGTTGGCAGAAAAATCGTAAATATCTTCTCTTAAATATACACCATGTTTACAGGATAACGTAAATTTCTTAAACATGGTCAGCATATTCAAGCGGAATTTCAGCAAGCGCATATTCTGGAAACATGCAAAAGACATTTAAGCTGCGTTTCCATTGTAACTTATATTTCATAAACATGGTATGAACATTTCCGTGAAATATCCAATAGGCCTAACGGAAAGTTTATAAACTCCATTTGTAGATTTACTATACGTTTACGAACTAACATATTTCATAAACATGGTACGAATATTTCCGTAAAGTATACGATAACGGAAAGTTCATAAACTCCATTTGCAGATTTACTACAGGTTTACGAACTAACTTAAAGTAACTAAACATGTACTAAACGTTTCCGTTAATATCCGGCAACGGATAATTTGTAAAGTCGGTTTGTATATTTCTTACGTGTATAAGATCAAACTTGAATTTCATAAACATTGTTTCAATGTTCTGTGGAAAATACAATAACGGATAACTTGTAAACTCTGTTTATATATTTCCTACGCGTTTAACAAATGACATAAATTTCATAAACATGGTCACAGCGTCTCCATGCATAAAAAGATAATGTGCACAAAAACACTTTATCTCCCACAATCATGATTACCAGGATTTTTGTCTTCATTTCTTTATTTATGCATTATATGTCAAAAACCCTACAATCAAAAAAAAATTAAATGTCATCAATGGACGAAAGAGATCGCCAACTTGAAATATGATATATTTAATAGAATTATGCCGTAATTCCTGGATGAAAATATTTGTTCACACAGGTTTTAAAGCACTAGACTGAATAGTGAGGGCGCTCGTTTTTGCAAATTTCACAGATATATTATCCACAACAGATAAACAACGATAAATTTCATGCTTTCGGAGCGCACAGACGACGTGAGGGCAAAGGTCACTTGAATATTCATATCAAGCAGAAAATTACTATATACTGTTGCGTGCTAGATTAGCATTTGATGTTTTTGCGCCCTCCCCCCCCCAAAAAAAAATAATAATGATAAAATACGCCATCACATTTCATTCCAGTGCCCCTTTAAGTTGTTAAGTTGTCCAAAATTGTCCCTACCTGTTCCCAGACATTAGCTGTTCCCGCAACATCAGAATTAATATGCGGTTCTTCAAATGTTGCTTGATCATTATCGAAACACAATGGAATAACATAAGAAAGTAAGTCCGTCATCTGCTCATGCAACACAAATATATGTCCAATTTACAAATCGCTTATTACACCTACAAATTCATATGCTGTAAATTAGTGGTAAAATATTCATCCAATGTGATACTTAGTTTTCACTATATCTTAAACAGTTTAACCGGTGGCGGCGCCACAGGGGCACGGGGACATCCCACTGCGAGATCGTTTTTCCCCCAGAAAATTGTGTAAAGTGACATATATTTGATCTGATTTATCTGTGCATAATCTTTGCCCACCCACCAGACCTCCATGAGACAAAACTGCCCTCTCTTGTCCGCAGCATCAAAATCCTGACTCCCCCACTCAGTTTAACTATGATGTCACCTCTCATATAAGTTAAAAGCTTTCAGAAAATCCATGATATATGTGACTTATATGTCCACCAGTACGGGAGCAGCCCGAAAAACTGGATACTTTAATATACCCAAAAAATTGGGTACTTTTATGTATTACGTCATCACATAAAGCCTACACATTTGACTATCCCACATTAAACATATGGGGTTTCTCATTTTCCGCTCCGGATTGTTTAAACTTTCACTGGATATCCTGAAATTTTGGAGGCGGATAGTAAATAGATATTCAAAACTTTTTGCCGCTGCTTTTTGAAATTCATCGTCGCCTTTTTGAGAAAATAAACAAAACAGACTGCCCATAATCTGCTTTATTGATTTTCTCAAAATGGGGGCTCGTCGGTTGCTAAGATATGGGGCCCTGTTTCTGATTGTCTTTCCCGATGTGAGGCCTCTTTCATGGACCTTTTTGGTTCCTAAGATGGGCACCGTTTTCTTATCGCCGTCCTTAAAGTCGCCAGGTGCTAGCTGGGGTTATAGTTGGAACACGGGGTATGTACAGTTATGTTTTTTTTACGGGTGAACATTTTCTGAAAGGGGCGCTCACATCGGGAGTCCCCAGGGTCCCCACATTTCTAAATGCGGCCGTGGAAATGCACCCCTTTCATGAGAAAACCCTGGCTCCGTTGCTGTACAACCTGATCATCCCGATACTGACCGACTTCACCTCCCTATGGTTTGATTGTTTGAAGAAAATTAACGGTCATGAAAACATGACACCAAGAAAGTGAATGCCAACAGACAAAATAATTCTTAACATTTTCATTTTTGTTTGATAGCGCTGGGGGGGGGGTGTAACACAAATATGCCTGGAGAAAATCTACACTTGCCCGACTTGTCTGTAAACGTAATGCATGTGTCTACACCGACGCAATACAGAACAATTGGGAACAGATCCCACCCCGAGTCCCCCAGAAATGTTGTCTTGGGGGACACAATAATTAATTACCAAATACGGCACGGCGTGACAGCCAGCTTGTGCCAACACAAGGGACCATGGCGAGGTAGAAGGGCCAAGTCTTGGTATTAGGGTCAAGGGGTGTTCGTCAAGTTCTCAATATTTCTCCAAATTGGCTGAAAAAGGCGAAATCAACAGAAAGTTCGAAAGTTTATTTGATGAAAACAATTTTAGATATTCATGTTAAAATCTACTCAGATAAGCGTTTGGGCTACCATTTCTAGACACAGAAGAAATTAAAGTTCTCCTGAAAATTGAAAAAATTCAGAAAAAGTGTGGAGTTTCTGGCGAAACTCTATATGGCTATATGGTCCAGGGCCACGCCCGCAAGCTCATAAGATTACTTGATTATTTTCATCAGGGGCATAGCCAATTGGAAGGGAGGGGGAAGAGAGGTGCCGCAAAGGGAGGTGCCGCACCTCCAAACTTTGTGGTAGTCGGAAAATTGAACATGCTTGTCGGTAAAAAGGAAAATGGAGAAGAAAAAGAAAAAAGAGGAAAAGGGAAAGAAAAAAAGAAAGTAAGAAAGAGGAAAAAAGGAAGAAGGAAAGTACATAAAAAAGTAAAAGAAAGTGGTTAGCCATGTTTTTGGCCAGACGGACAGACGGAGTAGTCAATACGGTACCGGTACATTTTATCTAACGACAAGAGATCAGATTTTCCGACAAACGATCGATTAGTTTTTTTTCTTTTCTGTCACTGCAATTCTGAACATCGCATTTTCCATCAAAGAAGATTAAATTCCGACAGAAGTCTGAACGTCGTTTTTCTTCCAACCATTTCCTTCTGAACCGATGAACATTTTCCGGCAGGGGCGTAGTCAAGGGTGGGGGAGGTCCTTGACAAATTTGGAAACCTTGTTGGCTCATTGGTGTAAATGAATTTGAAAGTTTAACGCAAAATTAAGCATAAACTCTTAGATTTTTAAGGTTGACCATTTCTTGCTTTCTTTCTGAATATAACTTCAGTGGCGTAGAAACCAGGGACCAGGGCCCCCAATAATTTTATTGAGTGCCAAGTAGCATCCCCACCCCCTCCACCCTCAGTAAAGAAGGTCTAAAGAATTTATTTTGAAGAGTCAGATACCGTCTTTTCCTCCGGAAATCTTCAATTTTCGAGAAATCTTTTTGAAATTTGCATCAATTTTCGTGAAATGTCCATCATTTTTAGAAAAAAAAATTGGGGGGGAAATTTGCATCAATTTTTGTGAAATATTTTTCATTTTTCAGAAGTTTGCAAGCATTTTTTTTTTCATTTTTGAGAAGTTTGCATCCATTTTTCCTTCATTTTTAGGAAATTTACATTAATTATCGTGAAATTTCCTTCAACTTTTGTGAAATTTTCTTTCATCTGTGTGAAATCTTCTTCATTTTCGGGAAATTATCTTTATTTTGGGGAAATTTGCATCAATTTGTGTGAAATATCTATCATTTTCGGAAAATTTTCTTCATTTTCGGGAAATTTGTATCAATTTTTGTGATTTTTTTTCAATATTTGTGAAATCTCATTCATTTTCGAGAAATGTTGAGTAAATTTTGAGTAAATTTTTATAATTTTAAAGAAATTTTGCTTCAATTTTTGTAAAATGTCCTCACAACATTTTCGAGAAATTTTACCCAAGTTTCCAATCATTTTATGACCCCACCACTCCTCCTTTACAAAAAGTTTTACCGTAATAAGAGACTCGTACATTTTTGTAGGTTTGTTGGGACAAAAATCAACTTAACCTAAACCTAATTGCCAATTTTTCGGCAAATCAGTAGTACCTGTCGGCAAATAAAAACGTGCACCCCCATTGGAAACCTCGTCACTACGACACTGTTTTTCATGTCCGAAAATGGCTAAAAATTAACAAAAATCTCGAAAATTTAAATGCCAAAAAGAAAGAACAATTTTATTAATCATGTTGCAATCTACTCCGATAAGCATTTGGATTACCATTTGTAAACCATAAACAAGCAGAGGAGAAATTATCCTTGACAATAGAGAAAAATCAAGTAACATTATTGTGGGATTCATGGACAAAGCGCGCCCTGGTAGGTGTACAGAGGGAGGAGCCGACGCAAGTTCTACAAAGGTCTTGTTTTTGATGCCCCGAAATCAGAAAATGGTCCATGTCATCGGGCTCAGAATTTTAAATATGTGTGGGCGCGGCGGGGTATTTTTATAATGTCCCAGTTGCCAAGCGGCGTAGGAAGCGGAAGCAGAGAGAAAACTACCCCATGACGGGGTTTGCATTTTCGGTCAAACCATCTCTTCCCAGTTAACCGGTTTGGCTGGCCAAAAAATAAGGAAAACTGGCCAAAATTTCCTGAAAACTGGCCAAAATGACACGAAAACTAAACAAATGTTTCCCAAATCTGGCCGAAATTTCCCGAAAAATTTCCAAAATTTCCCAAAATTGAAGTAAAATTCTCGAAAAGAAAAGAAATTATCCGAAAATATAGGTAATTTCTCTGAAATTGAAGAGTTGAAGGAAATTTCCAGATTAGCAGCAACTTTTCATGAAACTAAATTTACCAGTAACATTTTTGCACTTGTCACAGGAAATATTTTGAGTTTTTGCCCCCAGAGAGGTGATTACGCCACTATACCAGTTGCCCAAATCAAGAATCAGTATCATGCTGATTCGAGTGGAGATGATTCTGATATCTAGTTGATTCGGATAGGATTCCCATTAAGGCTCTGATATGAATAGTACCAGGGCCGTAATTCCCCCGGGACAGGAGGGATATGCCTTCTCACTTTTTAGCAGAATTTTACAAATTCAGTACATTTTGGGGAAAATGTGCATATTGTCCCCCACTTTTATGACCGATCCACCCCCCATCTTCTCCTCCCCCCACACACACACACACACACACACACACACACACACACAGCTACACACACAGGCAACACACACCTGATGGGAATTACGGCCCTGAATAGTATATCCCTAACTATTTTTATTAGAAATGACGTTATCAATTTCTATCGTCGTCCCCCACTTTTATGAACATTGTCATCAAACTTGCAATATTTACGGTTCCCCAATCCCCAACTTTTGGAGGTGGGCTACACCATATCCGCTAGTATCCGACATTTTACATTCTTTCCAGATTAAGATTGGTGACCCGACAATCATGCATGACAGCTTGTGCCGAGTTGGTAGGACATGATTTTGATATTCAGTCATTAGGTCATAGGGCATGACTAAGATATATCTCTGATTTAAAAGTTTAAACAGTACAGTATGGGGAGGGGGAGAAGAGGTGATATTTGTCTCTAAAACCTATAAAATATCGCTTTAAATCTGTGAATAAACAATTAATTTTGAGCACTGACGTTACCATGGTTTTGGCTGGGCAGTTGAAAAGGGGGACAGTGGCTAACGGCGTAACGGCGTGTAGTCCCTTGGCCCATTTAGGAGCCTAGTGTGATCCAGAGCTGAAGCCCTGGTATGCCCTGGCAAAGCCCCATGAAGAGATAAAGCTTCTTTTTCACTTTTAAAGCCGCAAAATTACTTAAGATGAAACACTATTACCAAAAATTAAATTAACGAGTTTTTCGCTCGGTTATGGATGGGGGAGGGGGCGGGAAGGGGCGCAGTGGAGAGAGGCGGTTGTGCTCATGTATTAATGTAACATAGCAGATTCAGGAAAAATATTACTGGACAAGTATTATAATAACAGTATACTATAATAACTGTGAAAACGGTGACGTCCCAAAAGCGTAAAAAGACAAGAGAAATATTTACCTGCACATTGTGCTGGTAGTTTTCGACAAATTTGCGAACCACAAATTAATTTGGTAAAAGTTTTGCATAAGAAAGTAATCTTCATTGGGTCATAACGATCTTTCCCTTCATGAAATGGTGAACCATTAAAGACGAACAATACATAAACAGAACCATTGGCGGGATTTGAAAGTGTGGGATAAAGCACACAACAAAAATTGCTTACAGAGAGTGCGGGGAAAGGGCAAAATCATGAAATCACACCAAGATACAAAGAAAAAATCCAAAAAAACCCACCATACAACTGTACAATAAAAATGGATCTAAATTGGGAGGAAATGCTCCCCTTATACACAAAACACACGGGCTGGCCGCCTATCAACCGGCCGCCTATCAACAAAACTCCTTGTGAACAACTTTAAACCAGCCCCAGTTCGCCCCTGTCATTCGAGATCAGGATATTAAATGTGTGGGAGGGGTTTCTTTCATGTACGAACGTTCCTGTTGGCCAAACAGAAATCAGCATCACAGTGTCAGGTTGTGTGTAGACCTGATTCTGATATCTAGCTGGATAAAGCCCATATAGATATCTGGTATTTTCGACATATCAGCTTATAGCAAAGTCAAGTGATATGGATAGGTCCTGACTTCCCCTCCTCATTTTCAGAAATGGTGTTACCAAGGTCCCACAATTCCCCCCCCCCCCTCCTCTACGTTTGACATAAAGATTTAGGTGTTTTTTTTTGGAAGCTGGCTACGCCACTGCATGTAATATATTTCACATCCCTATCTGATTAAGATTGGTGACTCGAGAATCATGTCAATTTGTCAGCATAATGCCGACTTGGGAGGACATGACTGTTATAACCAAATTGCACTTAATTAAGACATTATATCTTTAATTGAAACAGTGCATCAGGCCGTCTCTGCCCGACTAAGATCGGTGCCCAAGTATTCAACATGCCGAGAGAAGAAGACACGACCCCTGTTTCTAGCCGAGTCGTACATGATTCCCTGTTCAACTTATCGATGTCCGACAGGAGACGGCTTCCCCCAGCCCCACCTCTTTGGCCATGACAGTATGACATTTTGTATTTGTGCCCCACTAAAGTCAGTGTTGAAGTATGATGTTGTCAGCTTCATGCCGAGTCACGGGAGGGCATGGTTATTATAAAGCCGAGATGGGCATGATTAAAATATATCTTTGATTTGAACAATGCATTCCGACATTGTGCATAATTATCTGACCAATTAAGATCGTGCTTACTGCCCGAGTGTGATGTTGTCAGCATAAGGACATGATTGTTATATTTAACTGAGAAGGCAATTCTTAAGGAATATATATATAATTTAAATAGTACAGCCGACATGCCCCACTTCTGCCATATTTTCATCGGTGCCCCCTCCTCCCCGCCTTTTATGGCCATGAAAATAACATAAATGATTATGACATTTTCCAAAACATTTTCACAAATATTTTGTCTTTTTGCAAAGAAACAAAACAAAAGTATTACAATATCAATTTTCCTACCGTTTTGCCTTCACAACCATGTTTTTTGTCCGACGAATTTTTTTATAGCCATTTGAGACATATTAGGTTCATAAGGGTCGGTGCTTATCACCGGTTTCCATGGCACAATCGGATGAGAGTACGTGACAAAAAAAATGTATAGCCATCTGAGACATTAGGGTCATAAGGGTCGGTGTTTATCACCGGTTTCCATGGCACAATCGGATGAGAGTACACGACAAATTTTTCCGACAAAAATCTGCGATATAAAAACGATATATATGTTTCTACAGCCACACAATATAGAACAATTGGAAGAGCCCCCTTCCCCACACCCCCTCTCCCATCCTCCACAACTAGCGTCATTACCAGGTATTTTGGCTTGTGAGAACAGAAAAATCCCTATTCATCTATAAATGATATGCAATGTGTCTACAATCACACAGTATAGAACAATTTGGGACAGACCTGTACTAGCGGAACAATTTGGGACAGACCTGTACTAGCGGAATCGCCAAACATTTTGGCTTGGGAGCACAGTCAAGTATTAAACACGGAACTACGAAACAGCATGTACCCAATTAAGGTCCCCTGGCGAAACCTTAATACAGGTAAGAATACAAGGGCGAAGCCCCGGGAGCTCTAAAGTTTCTTGTTTTTATTGCCACAAAATGGCTGGAAATCAACAAAAAGTTCAAAAATTTAATTGACTAAAAGAAGACAATTTTAAATGCTCTTGTTAAAATCTCGGTAACCATTTCTTAACAGACAAAAGAGAAGTTTTCTCTGAAAATTGAAAGGAAACAAGCAAAATTGGGGTTCATGTGCGATGCGGGAAATATTAGTGTTATTAAGAAGACAAATTTAAAATGTAATGTTAAAATCCACTTAGATAATCCTTATAAGGGTTACCAGACTTGTAGTAGAGTACATTTTCTTGAGTAAGAGTACAAGTACAAGGACCTGAGTACGGTTACGAGTCCCAAAGGCATGATTATGAGTACGAGTACGAGTACTTTACATTTTTATTTCCCGAGTACGAGTACGCGCGAGTACAAGAATACGAGTACGAGTACAACTATGACATATAACAACTATAACATATAACATTAAATTGCTTCTGCAAAACAGAAAATAATACATGACCAAAATGATATTGCATCACAGCCTCAGTATAAAGTACCCAATCTGTACAATTTCATAATCAGTCCAGTCCACGCTCCTGATCGGCAGAACTCCCGATCGGGAGATCTCCCGATTGGGAAATCGAGACATGCGCAGTGACCATAATTTAAATTGTTGCTAATAACTTCAGCCGTTATTTTTTTACTTGTCAAATTCTGTAATTCTAAAGTTGTATACTTTGAAAATGATATTGGAATTAATATTTCTGAATAATTTGAGCTTTTACTGGTTATCAAAATGTTGAAATCTGTTCTTCAAAATATTGATAATAATTTTGAAAGATTACTTTAAAATTTCCTGGTGAAAGTAAAATGTGCGCTGGTGAAAATAGAGAAAATAATTTGATCGTTCTGTTTTACCAATAAGATTTGAATATTTCGCATGCATTTTTTACTAAAACCTATTTACCGTTATGTATTTCTTAAGAGAGATTTGCATTTGGAAAGATGCATTGTGGGTTATAATGACAGGAAATATCCCGATTGGGAGATCTCCAGATCGGGAGCGTGAACTGGACTGATAATCCTAACTCTATGTTACCAAAAACGCCCAAAGTGTGAAATAAATTGAGGATTTTGAGGTGACTTGATAGATAAATCTGGTTATTTCGTTTTGAATCTAAATCTCCAGAAATTGTTTTTAACTTTATATTGGGCGCCGCTGAATTCTTTTAGAGAGATATTGCATAACTTGTGTACAGAATCATAAATGCACCTGTGTGTCAAAATACGGACCTATATAACTGCAATTTACGATGGCCCATACTAGTGCAACTAAAAAATAAATTCTTGACTGTTTATGAAGAAAAAAACGTCTGTAACATGTATTTTTGAGAAGAAAGAAATAGTTTGTTATTTTCTAAATTAAAGTATGTTAATTTGTAATTACAGATTGTTTCTTAACATTTTAGCATCTTTGATTGGGGAAACCCCATGCTACTAGACGATTGATAAAATCAATGTTTGTTATATAAGTTAATAGTACAAACAGACAAAAAACAGACTTAAGCAGAAAGCAGAATACCAGTATACAATTCATTGACGCTGCTGCGGTAGAGTCTATGGGTGAACTCGCCGGATGATTTTTGAAGATTTATATTTTTGTTGCCCAAAAATGGGCCATAATTATCGGTGTTCTGGATTTTGAATGTGGGTTGGCAGGCGTCTTTCATATATACGTCCCAACTGCCCAACCCGAGCCCAATCAGCATCATAGAGTCGAGTGGAGATATTTCTGATATCTAGACGACTCGGGCATGAATGATTGAGAGTATATCTGATTTAAACATGTGCGTCCGACATTTAAAATTTCTGCCCGATTAATTGCACAATTATGATGTTGTTAGCAGCATAATGCCGAGTCAGCAGGATATGTTTCTGATACATAGACGATTTGGACATGATTGAGGTGAATTTCTGAGTGGGATAGGGAGGGGGTGTAGGATTCAAATTTAGGGAGTCACATTTGTATACATTTTAATAGCCTGACAATCACGGCAGATGCGTTTAAAGAAAAGAGTTAACATTACCATTTACTGTTTACATGGCTTTACTTTAATGGCAAACTTTAAGCAATAATATAGACTAAATCACAAAATAAGAATCTGAAGGACATATCTTTTTGTAGAAAAGTGGGGTAACTCCCACATACCATTCCACCGTTGCATCCACAACATTTTACATCTCGTCCCGGCAAAGTGCCCAAATAGGATGATGTTATCAGCATCATCTGATCATGCCGAGTCGGCGGTCAGGAAGACATGATTCGGATAGTAGCATAGTCGGGCATGGCCTAATAGCTGAGATATACATCACTGAAAGTCTAATACAAGTTTATCCGATCTGCTCTTTGATCCGATGATTCTAAATCTCTCCCTGACTATAAGATTGGTGTCCAGCCGATTACATAATTTGAATACGGTTTGTTCATGTCCGTACGGGACCATTTTACTCAGGTTGCGGTAAATTTTTGCCAGACACGAAAACCTATTACGACGAAAAACCGAATCTGTGAATAAATTATTGATTTTGAGTAATCGTTTCACAACAGTTTTTACTTTGGAGAGGGAGGAGTGGGTGGAAGGGGGAGAGGGGGGGGGGGGGGGTATATCCTTCCGAAAAATCGGTCTATTTCGGGAATTTTTCTGACAAGTTTTTTTTCTTCTTCCGAATTGTTTGGCCAATTTCAGGAAATTATTCTTAATATTCGAGAGCTCCTTCATTTCTGGGCAATTTTCATTGATATTGGGAAAATTTCCTTCATTTTCTGACAGGTTTTTTTTTTAAACAAATTTGTTTGCCAATTTCCGGAAATTATTCTCAATATTCGGGAGCTCCCTAATTTCCAGGCAATTTTCTTGGATATTCAGAAAATTTCCTTCTTTTTTGGGTAATTTTCTTCAATTTTGGGAAATTTTCTTAATTTTTCTGGCAGCTTTTGTTAATTTCCGGGCAATTTTTTTCGATTCTCGAAAAGCTTCTTAATATTTTCGAATAATTTTCAAGTCGACTTTCGAATTATTTCTGCGGGCACTTTGGGGAAATTTCCTTCATTTTCAGGAAGGATTTTTTTTTTATTTTGGCGAATTTTGTGGCTAATTTTGGGGAAATTATCCTCAATAATTGGAAGCTTTTCTTAATTTTCGGGCAATTTTATACAATATTCGGATTTTTTTTTCCTTTCCGGACATTGTTTGGGAAAATGTTTTCAACTATTATTAATATCTAGGCAATTCTTTTAGATTTTCGGAACATTTTCTTCAATATGCGGCACATTTTCTTCCATTTACAGTCAGTTTTTCTATTTTAGGGAAATTTTCTTTACTTAGCGGGAAATGTAGCTGCGCATGATTCCGACAAATCACTAACTAAATAAATATGCTACATTTGCCTCTCTATCTGACTATAAAAGATCTGTGCGCAAAAACTAGCCAAGTCAGGCAAGATTCCAATTAAGATGGTTATTCGGCCGACAGTGAGCTCCCGTTCCCCTCCCCTCCCTCCTCCCGCCAAGGGGAAGCTCCTTGCTCCCGCCTAGTACGGGCATGGGTCTTTTCAAAATATGATCTTCATTTTAGAGTAGCAATATAACAAAAAAGGATATGGAAGAAGTGAATGTTTAGTGATTATTTCGTTTCGTTTTGCAGAACTTTAATCAGTCAATACCCCGCCACACATATGATGCTATTTTGCAAAGCAAAACGAAACAGTTAAACTTTGTTAGTAATGTCATATTTTGCTTCACATCTCCTTTGCGAAAAAACAAAACAAAACACGCTCTTTAATTTCAATTAGTTAAAAATTGAGTGCTGTTTCAAAGAGCTTGGCTGTTTGCATGTTATCTTTATTTTATTCCGTGTCATTTCGCAGAATATCATTAGCCCAAATTTGATGCTTTTTAATCTTCATTTGGATTATTAATTAACCCCCATGAACATTCAAAAAATCTCAAATTAGGCCTACTGAAGAAATATTCAACTTCACGTATTATTGCTTTATGTCCGGGATTGTGGTTGGTTTTATCTGCATATCGCAAAATCAGGATGCATATTCAGTCCATGGAGGTCCCAAATAGTATCTCCATGTTCAGTCTAAGATGTATTATATTCCCAGTGGCATGACTTAATATTAGTCGCGGACATTACCATCAACTTCAATGGAAATTTACTTCGACGAGAGATTTGTATAGCTTTATCTTCAAATCAGGGAGTTGTTATTTAAACCCAAAAAACAAAACAGCTCCCTGTTCACACACTGTCAAACCTGACATACCAAGGTTATATACAGTCAATCCCGACAACTGATACAGTCATTCTGCGTTTTAATTCCCAACTGTAAAATTAGTTGCAATATTTTGGCCAGGAAGTGCTTTAAATTTTAATAGAATTTTATGGATTTGTTTTCCAGTAGCGGTCTTACAAAAAATCCTTGGTCAGATGGTCAGCAAGTTCTTAGTGCTAATACCGCCAAATCTTCAACGGCATTCCTGTGTGACATTCCTAAAAACCGATACAGAATTATACTCTGTCCGCGTTAACATCCCATCAAGCAGTAAAGCGATAGCCTATTTATTAGGACCAGGAGCTCATGCCAACTCCCTGTTAGGACAGTAGGATGCATATCGCTGTCAAATGACAATTTGAATTCTCGTAAAACGTGTGCAATTCATATAAAGAAACTCAGGGAGCGGCCTTTCGGCAAGCTAGCTGTTAGAAAAAATTCAATTGACAACTTCGTTTGAAATAGCAAGTGACTTTTTAATACAAAGGTAAGTTTTATTTAATATTTGCCACAATCAGTGTTGATGCCTGTTTCAATGAATCGTTTATTGTTATCATTATTGCTATCATTACCATTTTTGATATAAATATATAAAAAAGAAATATATATCAATGAACTTTTCGCTTTTTCACGATGTTTGTTGTCAATAATAATTGGCCCAGGAGAAGTATCCCAATACTGTTAGGAATTCTAGGTTTACCATTTTTGTTGTCCAATTTATAATTCCATTTTTATGATGACTGCGTAGATAAAAGTTTAAAGAAGGATTCTTGTCCCAGGAAAATGTATTTGACATGTCACCGGTAAAATTATTCATGCTTCTATACTACTACTAGTGACGGCACTTGCTCTCAATTATTTCTTGGCCAGTCAGTATTTATAGTAATAACTAATATCTCGAACAAGAAACTTTGATTATGCATAGGCCTATTAGGAATATTCATGCATTTTGGTGATGCATGAGCACTTAGTCCGAAAATGTTATTTGCCAAGAAAACATTAACTTCTAATGAATTTTTCTGTTCTTAGAAAACTATAAACAAAAACAGTGTACGCAAGGAAATGTAGAGATATTCCTATTATCCTGTCATAATTGTTACCGGTTTTCTTATTCTGATTTCACAAAATTGAATACTAATTT
>JAIGNY010003257.1:0-12500 GCA_020152595.1 Chiridota heheva | reverse complement strand
AGATCAGAGCACACTTCTTCCCCTAGTAACAGTTTCAGAACTTTAATGTTATACACATTTGGTTTACCTTTGTCTGATCTTAAGTACAGGTTTTGGCAGTCATTCGTGGTTCCATGATACAAGAGCAAAACCAAAAGATCTGTATCTTCCCCGATCAGAGTTGTTGACTTGAAGGATGCCATTGTGATTGCTGCTTTTACGATGTCGACATCAGCATCACCCTCAGCCTGAATAACGTTGCAGCCTTTCTGGCGCAAGTATTTCGTCATCAGGTTAATAAGGGCCTGTTTATTTATTGTGTTTGAAAGAAAATCCTCTTTTTTCCCAGAAAATTTGGTTGACTCTACAATGTCGACCTTGTTGGTGACCTGACTTTGGCTTCGTCTTTGGTGGGTGTTGTCTTTTGTGGATGGTCTTCCATTGTACCCATCAAAGACAACAGTGGCATAACCATACACTTCGGACGTGAAAGATGCATACGAATCTGCAATTGAAGTGTAAGTGCTCCCCTCGGTCCATTTCAATCAATGTAGGAAGGAGCCTCTGTCAAGAACATAGTGATCAGTCTTTGGAATGGACTGGAGAACAGCACCATCTGATAAGGAAGTTCCATGGTCTTTCAAAGCTTCCAGAAGATGTGCTTTATCTGGTTTTCGCAAAAGATATTTTCCTTCAAATAAGGATGGTGAATAGGGGGAGAGCTCATATTGCATTACTTCATCAAGGCAAAGGTCACCTGACTGCGATACCACAAGGAACCTCTGAAACAATAGAGCTGGATCAATGGTTCGATCCTCTGTAACTTTGACAGCTTGAGCTGATGCTAATGTCTTCACTTTAGTGTTCTTTATGTGGGAATATGAGAAGACTGGGTGTCCTTCCATTTGTTTTACTGTGTCTCTGCCTACATTGAAAAGTCCTTCAACATTGACACCCTCATCAGCATTTATCCCTGTGATAATGTTGCGTAAGGTTGCCTCATTGGAAAATGGGAGAATAGTGTTCCAGCTTCGTCGCAAGTTTGTCTAAGTCTCTCATATCCCTGTCCATACGAGAAGCAGATGCCTTCTTGTGCTGTTCTTTTGTTGCATATAATGTCTGACAGAATTCCTGCATGGCGTAGTTGTAGGCGGAGATACAGGGGTAGACATTGTCCAAACGGCCCTCTGATGGTCTGACATGCCACTTCCTCGTTAGCCCACCGGTGCTTTTAAGCAACCGCATTAGTGTCTGCTCGATCACCAAGTCAGGACTAAGGCCAGCCCAGAATTTTTTGCTGCGTCGAATAACATGGAATCCATTTTTGTATTTCTGAAACACTGGGGACTTTCCACTTTCAAGATCCCTCATCTTCTGTAAGTAAAGATAAGCAGACTTCAGATAGTTAGGGTGTCCAGCAGCAGCAAATATTGGCAAACAGTCATATATAGCAAGGAGATGTATTTGCCATGACCCTATGCGATCAGCCTTGATAAGCTCCTGTGCAACTCCCAACTTCCGTTAATAGTTAATCCACAATTTGCTTGTTTTTGAGTTGTTAAATAATTCACACTTTCTTGAAGTGAGAGCATTAGAAATTCTTTCCATGCAGTCTGCTTTCAGCAGTGCATCTAAACTTATTTTACCAGTCTCCTTTTGAGTATACAATCTCTCCAGCTCTTTAACTAGATCTTCAAAACTTAGATCGGCTTAATTACCTTGGTCACTATCTGATGCGTGAGACACTGCTTAACAAGAAGATGTCCACGAAATGCACGTTGCACAGCTTTGCCACTCATCATATGTGTTACAGCGTTTTCACCATACACTGTCTCCAGGATTTCCCTTAGTCCACTTCCATCCATGAGTGTTCCTATGGCCCCCAACAAATTCATGAAAGTATGAAAGCTCCCCAGTAACAAAATAACATCTCTGAGTGGACTACCATCTTGAACTTCATGTTTGATCTCAGAAGCTTTCCAAAAGAGTGGCTGATCAAAGGTTACAATTAGTGGGACACTGTGCTTGGAAGCAAGAGCACATATATAGTCGAGTGTAGAAAAGGTACATGTCTTATCTCCAGGGTTTATATCAATCATTGGTAGGAACAATACTGATGATTGTCCAGGATGGAGACAAGTCCTTGTGTAGCAGGTGCATCACTCCTTGCCAATTTGGTAGTGTTTGCTTGAAGCGGAAGGACATCTCCCACAATACATCAATCGTATGATCAACAACATTCAAAAGTGGCAGAGACGTGAACTTAATGCTACGAAGAGTGTTCTTTGCGAAGCGGTAATCCTTGCTCTCAATCTTCGTCTGATCAACTATGTTCAAGTCAGACATCTTTCTCCTCGGAATAGTGTGACTGGTTCGTGTGCCTGGTGTTATGGCTGCTACCATCCCCATACCATGAAATGTTCCCTTTCCATCCAGGGTCACTATGTTGTGGTCAACGTTATCCGCGGAAAATAAAAGCATCATATCATGCATATCTTTGTCCTCACCTAAACATCAGGAGCCACTGAAGAAGCGGCGTTTTCCTCAAACCTTTGCACTTTACTATATGAGGAGCAATAACCCATGGCAGGCAGACTGTCTATCAAAAACCTTGATCGAAAGTGATGGTGCATTTGAACCCCCAGCCCCACTTGTAATGGAGCTATCACTGCTCTTGGACGTACCGCTTGAACAATCGCTTGCCCAATGCTTGCTTTCTTACTGCTGGTGTTATTTCCTTCGAGAAGGTGTTGCAGCATAAGACGCAAGCTCGGAGGAACAAACGCTAACGCAGAATCAAGCTCAAGTTCTGTAGCATTCAAATATTCGTCCTTTGTATGTGGGATTAGAGTTTTGATATCACTTTTGGAAAGCTTTGCGGCAGTTTCTATGATAGCTCTCTTTTGAGCTTCCTCTCCATCCTTTTTAGGCATATTAAAGTAATTGCGAAGAATTTTGCTTGTCTTCTCCCGGAAAGTTACAATATCATGTAATCCATCACCATCAGCCACAAAAATAGCCTCTACGTAGTGTTTTACCAGTTCAGACTTCAAATACTGATTGCCATAAGCAACAGAGTCACTATCTTGTGAATATTCCTTCATCTTGTTGGCAAGGAAGGTTACAGTTAATTGTTCCTCATCGTTGTCCTCGAAGTAGGAGCATGCCTTGAGAAATGCATATTCTTGGTCGGTGTCCATGGGTCGCCTAACTTTCTTTCGCTTGTTGTCACTATCTAGATCTGTCCTGTGTTGTATAGGAATATTTCTGAGGGTGCGAAAGTGTACATCACATGAATGATGGTACAAACAGTCAGCAGCATGCAAATCTCTACTAAAGTATTCAATTCGCCCCTGTACAGAAAAACCCCATTCATCTTGTCGTCTTTTACAAAGCGAAATTATCTTGTCCACAAAGTTATATGTTTTTACATTACTATAATCTTTACAGTCAGCACCTTTTGTACTTGACACCACCTTGTTGCCACAGTATAAGCAATCTATTTTCTATCGAAAGCCCCAATAGAGACATGTGTATTTCTCTTTAATAGTGGGGTAGAGTTCAGTTAAGCTCTCTTGTGTTTCTCTTTTTTTTTTTTTTTTTTTTTTTTACGTAAATCATGCAACAAGATTTGTGCACGCAAGTTCCAGGTTCTAGAGTAACGTCATCACCTCTTTCAACACTTGCCTTGTTGATCCCTTCAGCTCCTTTCTTACGAATCTCAACTCCATCTTCTTGGTAAACTTACCTCACTGACTGATTCACTTTGACAGAATGTCTGTTTCAACTACTTTATGATTTGACACTTTTACTTCATGGAAAGAAAGAAGAATCAAGATATCCTCTTTATTGTCTTAAAGATGCAAAAACATGTGGGAGGATGCACACAACTCATTGTGGTCCTGAACATGTACTCCACATTTGGGTCCCACCTTCAGAAATGACTTGAAATTCTTTCAAATCATCAAATGTCTCCCTGCGCCATCATATCTGGACTGGAACACACATATTAGAAATAAACCATATTCTGATGTCATAGATCACGTCATGACATCACAGGTTACGTCCTGACGTCACGGATAACGTCCTGACGTTATTGATGATGCCAAGAAAAGTTTCAAAAATTATGTTGGTGCCAAGATATTTAGTTTTAGTGATAATTTTCATTATTAAAATGATTAGAAACTATTTAATTACAAACTTATGCCTAGTTTCTAACGATTTCTTATATCGGCGGCCATCTTTTTTATGACGTCATATTTAAACCCTTTCCGGAGATCCGATCGATGCCAACTTTTAATATGTTCTTCTCCAGACCCCATAGTTGATAAAACTGCCAAAAAACCTTTTCTTGCAATTTTTTTGGGGTAAGGTCACTTTTTTTCATATTTTGACTCTACTAATATATATGTATATATATATATATATATATATATATATATATATATATATATATATATATATATATATATATATATATATATATATATATATATATATATATATATATATATATATATATATATATATATATATATATATATATATATATATATATATAAATATATATATATATATATATATGAAAATTGAAATATATTATATATATATATATGAAAAATTGAAATATATTATATATATATATATATACATATATATATATATATATATAGATATATGTGTATATATGTATATATATATATATGTATATATATATATGTATATATATATATATATATATATATATATATATATATATATATATATATATATATATATATATATATATATATATATATATATATGTATATATATATGTATATATATATATATATGTATATATATATATGTATATATATATATATATATATGTATATATGTGGTGTATGTGTGTGTGGGTGGGTGTGTGTGTGTGTGTATTTGGCCTGTATTTTGAGCATGAGCTTTTCTCTAGAAGCCTTGCTCAGATGAAATGCTTAGGGGAGGGGATATGGAGTTACATAATTCATTCCTCAAAGGTTATTCCATTAAAACTTGAATCTTTAAGGAGTTAATCTAATTTTTCTGTTTTCGTGGGAGAGTGAGTCCAAATATTGCCTCAGATATGTTCCCACCAACCAGCCTCCAACCCCCAACCACCCTCACCAAGATTCCATTTATAACATAGTTTTTTTTTTATCATCATGACCCTACGAGCTCACACCTTCCCATCCCCGCCCCCGTAGAGATGTAGAATGTCGGATATAATTGTATATATCACAGTAATGCCTGACCCAGCTAGATATCAGAATTATGTCCTCCCAACCGCCATGACCGCCGACTTGGCATGATGACAAATATCATACTTAGGCACTTAGTCAGGCAGAGATTGAAAATGTCGGATATACTGTTTAAATCAGAGATATATCTCAATCATGCCCGAATCGTCTAGATATCAGAGTACGGGTCGGGCAACTGGGACAGTATGAAAGACCGCCCACTCATATGGGCCATTTAAAGTTTGGGCAAAAAAAATTTGAAAAAATTTCCAGGGCTTTCTCTCCCTGGAAAAAACGTTTGGCTGAATTTTTCTAAATTTTAAAGGGAAATTTCCCCAGGCCCTCTACTTGTTTAGAAATGGTACAAACTGATAAACACTTATCTGAGTAGATTTTAACGTTGAAATTAAAATTTTCATCTTTTCATTAATTATGTTGTGGAACTATGTCTGTTTGTGTAGATTTGGGGGCAAAAAAAATAAAAAATCCTCAGACCAAGGCTTCACCCATGAACCCTTGAACACTTTTGTCTAAAGTTTCTCAATTTTCAGGGAAGTAGATTCAATATGAGAATGTAGAATTGCCTTGTTATCAACAATTACATTTTCTGAACTTTCTTAGTTCTGCACTTTGTGTTTATTTTCAGCCATTTTGGGGCATCAAAGACAATAAATCTTCAGAACTTCCTTGGGCTTCACTCCTATACCCCTCCTAAGCACCTTATGTCGGACTTCTTCCCCTGGATCGTATATCCTTGCTTTGCCGCGGGACCCAACGATTTTTCCTTTACATTTTGGAACTTTGTGTTTATTTTAAGCCATTTTGGTGCATCAAACAGTCAAAAACAAGAAATCTTCCGTCCAAGGCTTCACCCATAAACTCCTGCAAAATTGTGCCCAAATTTGTACGGGAAGTATATCCGCTGGCTGTTTACCCTACATAATGCTTATCTGAGTAAATCTAAAATCATCTTCTTATTGTTACTTAAACTGTCCGAGCTTTGTCAGTTTGTGTTGATTTTAAGCCATTTTGGAAATCTTCAGACCAGGGTTTCGCCCATAAACCCCACAATTTCCCCCCATTTTTCTCAATTTTCAGGGGAGGAAATTTCTGTTCTGCCGTTTAGAAATGGTAACCTAGATTTTAACATGAGAATATTAAATTGTCTCTTCAATTTTCGACCTTTGTGTTGGTTTTCAGTCATTTTTGAAATACCTATCCCACAAGTTATCGAAGTTAATCACGACACAAAAAACCTTTGACAGTTTCTGCATAATACCATTTTAATGAATAAGTTAAACATAGCGGTGGAACTCGATGAGCATATTAGGATGCGTCAGGGGTGTAGAAAGCTTTTGAAAAGTGGGGGCACGATTTCTTAGGGGCACTTTTCAAGTCATATGTCCCCCATTTCAATCTGTAGATAAAATAAGTGATCCCAAAACAACAAAGTAAAGTAAAAGGGGCACTTTATTTTTAGAAAGGGACACCTTTCCAATGGGGGACACATTCATCCCGTACATGAGACTGGCAAAAGTCGCCAGTTTCATATTATTGGATCTGTCGGTAATTGAGGGGCACTTTTCATTTTCAAAAGGGGCATTTTTGTAATTTTTCGGAAAAGTGGGGGACGTGCCTCCTCCCATTCCCCGTTCACACACCTAAGGGATAAGGTAGTCCTCATTAACACAGATACAAAGTGCATCACAAAGTGCATCACAAAGATGACTAAACACCAATCTATCAAATGAAATTTTCGTTTTTCAAATAAATAAAAACAATCTTCCTTCATTTTAGACTGATTTTTAGCATCCAAAATCAGAAACACATTTCAAATATGTTTCTAAATCAATTAACATTTTCAAACTTTTCAAGAATTTCACATTCAATTTCTCGACCCTTTAAAATATGTTCGCGATTCGTGCGATAACTTTAATGATATAACAGAAAATTTACCTAATTTTTTGTATTTTTCAAGTACGGTCATTTTTCAACTTCCCGTGAAGTATAGGCCTATATCATTTTTATTTCTGTTCAAGTGCTAAAGCTTTTTGAAAAAATTGAAACATCCCCCATCCCCCCTAGCTGCCTAGAATAAATAGGACAATACAGTAATCCAAAAAATAATCCTGATCATTTTAATCTATTAATCTATAATAATCCTGATACATTTAATTTGAATACATGTAAACCCAACCAATCTATATAACTGAATTTGATTTGTATTTTACCCTTCAGGGCGCTTGCAGGATTTATGTGATGGGTTGGCTTATCTCCCAAACATTGATGTCTTAATATCATTCAGTGGCGGCGGAACCAGGGGACGAAAAAGTGGGGAAAATGTGTCGTTTAGCCCCCTCCCAACATTTGCTTTTAATTTTTCTTAATCTTATAGAAAATATGTTAAAGGAAAATTCCCGATCATATTCAAAGAAATAACGATTTCTTGGATTTCATAAACCATAAAACATGTTGTTGCCCTGCCCAAAGTTATATACACAGCGGCAATATTCATCATAACTCTCACAAGTCAGAAGCAAGGTCCCATGAATGAAACGTGTTGCCAAGTATAAGATGTATGGACACCTTCGACCGATCTCGGTTGATGAAGACACTACAAAAATTAAATTAAAATAGTATGGATATCCGAATTGTTGTCAAAAATCTCTTGCAAAAGAAAGTGAAGAGGGTGAGCCTTTGGGAGAAGCAGTGGCGGCGCTATGTGAGTCTCCATAGATCACTATTCCCCAACCTGCCCCCACCCCCTCCCCTTCTTAGAAATATGTGTAAAGTGACATATTTTGTCCGTTTAATAGGTTTTGCCTCCCCTCCCATGAGAGGAATTTGCCCCTCTTCCCCCCCCCCTCCCATCCATGACCAAAATCCTGGTGCCGCCACCCGGGAAAAGCGAATGTGAAACTTCCTGACAAGTGGGAAAAAATGGTGCCAGTGTCTCACGCGGGGTGTCTCATCAGAGGCAGAACATCTAGTTCACGATCACGGTAAGAAGCATAATGCATGATTTACCATTTAGACATAATCATTAGTGGCGCCGTGGGGGGAACGTGCCCCCCCCCCATGTCCGAAATGTCGCAAATTGTATTTTGTGCCAAATGGCTGTTTTAGACCTTTTTAATGTGGGGGTAGGGGTAGTCTGTATCATTGCAAAATCATATGCTGCTATATTAGATCGCTCGTAATTATCCTACTTTAGTTTAAAAAGACGTGTATTGCACATATTCAGAGTCTTTTGGGGTATCTAAAACTTAGAAATGCGAGGTTTCCCTGGGGCTTCGTGTTTCATACATTAAAATTAAAAGAAAAAAAGTTGGGGTCAAAATGGGACATAATCCGGCGCTTCCTAATTCAAAAGGATGATATGAACTTACGGATAGTGAGGTTTCTAAGACTGTACTCTTCTTTCATATCAACGTTACTTTTTGTTTTAAAGGTTGGCTTTTAGTAGATCGTTGAGACATTTATCAATTAGATCTTTTCTTATCACGCCCAAATTGCTTTATCTTGAAAGAGCCACCCCCTTCCTCCATTTGAACCTTAACTCCTTTGAGGTAATTCGGGGCCCCTTATCATAGTCATTGTAAGACCCCGGGGTCTTTTTCATACGGTGCCTCATTGGGACTGTTTGGGGCCTCTTATCATGTAATCATAAGGCCTCTTAATTGTCTTCTTGCTGCTAGTACTTTATCGAGGCCAGGGCCTTTCTGGTCGGGGCCGGCGTTGCAGCCAGGGGCGTAACTTGACTTCGAGCCCAGGAGGGGGTGTAAGTCAAATTTGTCTGTGCCCTACTTATAAAAAACGAAATACATGTGTCTATACAATCACACAATATAGAACAGTTTAAAACAGATCAAATCCCACCCCACCCCTCCCCACCACCATCGCCAATCCTGTCGCCAGACATTTTACTGCGAAACACCGTGTGCCCATTTACGGGCCCTGGCGAGGTCTATAGGGGTGAAGCCTTGGTTGGGGTCCAGAGGACGAAGCCAGGGGAGCTCCTAAGCAATGCATCAGCAGAGAAGAAATTTCTCTGCAAATTGGTTGGAGAGATTTTCTTGGTTAATCTATTGTAAATAAGGAAAAGAGACGTTTTGCTTTACCTGCCAAAAAGCTGAAGTACTTATCCAGAAGTCAGGGGTGTAGAAAGCTTTCGAAAATTAGGGGCACGACCTCTTATGAGGAACTTTCCAAAGTCATATTCATATGCTCGCCACATGTCTGTAGATAATAAACTAAAGTAAAAGGGGCACTTCATTTTTAAGAGGGGGCAATTTTCCAATGGGAACCCATTTTCCCGTGAATGGGACTGACAAAAGTTTCCAGTTTCTTACAATTGGATCAGTTATTAAGGGGCATTTCATTTTTGAAAGGGGCACTTTTGTAATATTCTTATTTTTTAAGTGTGCTCAAATTCCACCAGTTCTTGCACCTTTGATAGTAATTAAAGGGCACTTTTCAATTTCAGATGGGGGCACTTTTGTCATTTTTCGTAAAAGCTGGGGCCACGTTCCCCCAGTGCCCCACGGTTCCCAAAACTATGCCAGTCGGGGTTAATTCCTCCATTGGTTAATGTGTATTTCCAGGGTCCATTGACATAAAGTGTATTTTCTTGGGCACTCTGGGTGGTTAAATCTTCATTGGGCTCGGTGGGTGCTTGTGGTTTAATTCTCATTGGGCTCACTGGGTGATTGGGGTTTAATCCTTATTGTGCGCATTGGATGTTTGGGGCCCTCATTGGGTGTACTAGGTGCTTCCATTAAGTTAACGTGTATTTCTATTGTCCATTGACATAACATGTATTTTCTTGGACACTCTGGGTGCTTGGGGTTTAATCATAATTAGGCACACTCTGAGTGGCTGGGGTTTAGTCATCATTGGGCGCACCGAGTGCTTGGATTTAATCCTCATTGAGCGCGCATGGTACTTGGGGGTTTAATCCTCATGTTCGCACTGGGTGCTCTTGGAGTTTAATTTTCATTGGGCGTGCTAGGCTCTAGATGAAGTAAACAAGTTCAGATACTTTTGTGCAACAGTAACCTTACAAGGTGGTGGCGAGGAAGATCTCAAAAACAGAATCTCTAAAGCAAGAGTAGCATTTATGAAGTTAAATAAGACATGGAACTCATGCTCAAATACTACAGGAAAATTTTGAAGATTAGATGGCCATATGTAATATCTAACGATGAAATACTAAGAACCACTAAACATGACAAAATCATCACTGAAGTAAAAAGAAGGTGGAGGTGGATTGGTCATGTGATGCGCATGAGCACTATTAAGCACTGTGTGACTTCAATGACGTGGAAACCAGAGGGGAGAAGGAAGGTTGGCTGTCATAGAACAACCTGGAGAAGGACAGTCGAGAAGAACAGGAAAGTGATGGAATGGAGCTTGTGTACAGAAGCCAGACAACTTGCAAAAAACAGAGTCCAGTGGAGAGAGTGCACCGCAGCCTTATGGGCCAGAAGACCTAAAGAGACTAGGTGAGGTGAAGTGCACTAGGTTCTTCCTTTAAGGTAATGTGTATTTCTATGGTCCATTGAGATAACATGTATTTTCTTGGGTACTTTGGGTGCTCGGGGTTTAATCACCATTGGGCAGTGGGCACTCTAAATGCTTGGGGCTTCATCATCATTGGGCGCACTGGGTGCTAGGGATTTATTCATCATGTCCTCATAATTATCAATGAAAATACGTGTATCTATATGTTATCTATTAAATTAAAGTGGGTGTGATTTGTTCACATACACAAATTATCATAGGCCTATATGTGAAGGGCACTAGTTCACACGTAATGGTGAGGAGTTGTGTGCATATTAATTAGGGTTTTTGCATAACAATAGACTTTCGTGCAAAATAATTAACCTGAGATTACAGCTAAACAGGCGGTCTCGTCTCAAAACAAGTCGCAATGACGTCCAGTAAGCACAGCAGTTCTTACACACGTCATCAAAAAATCGACTCAGGCCTATCCTATTACAATCGTTCAGAGGAGCGTATATTAAGTGAGGTAGGCCTGCATGCGTATGTTTTATCGGGGACATTTATATAATAAACACACTTTATATGACACACTTTCCAATCAGGGACAGTCTACCATTCGGGGACATTCCTAGTTGGTTTTCTTCGAGATTTGGGCTCTCCATGGGTGAAACAATATGCCACCTGAAATATTACGCATTGTATTGCTGTTCCCTTTTAGTCGGTTCTATGCAGGCTGTGTTTCAAAATATGTGTCTTTAGGTGTATTATCAGAGTATAAAATTCTAGCACATATGTCCCCGGCTATGTGATTTAGACTGCATACTGTCCCCAGTTGGGCGAATAAATTCTAACACATTACCTGTTTCCCCGATTGGTATCTTTTATGTGGTATAGTGGTCTTCGTTGGAGGACATACACATGGGTGTACGATGCAGTTAGTATGTACTATAGAGTACATTCCTGTTTTATGTCATTAAACTGTTAAAAAAAAACACGGATGAGTAGTAAATAATAAATTAATACAAATGGGTTGTGAAATTGTGATCAATCTCACCCAGGGCCGTAATTCCCGGGGGACAGAGGTGACATGTCCTCCTCCCCCACTTTTCAGCAAAATTCAAAATAATTCAGTACATTTTAGGGAACTTTTGCCATTTGTCTCCTCCCTCCATTTTTTGGATAAGAGGCCATGCCCCCCCCCCTCCTCCGCACACACACTCACACACACCCTGGCACACAAAGCTACACACAGGCACACACACAGACACATACACACACTTTCTTCGTAAAGTTAAAAAAGCGCACACTTAGAGAGGTACATTATAAGCTGTGAAAGCTTCTCAAATTTCGATGGTGGAACACCATTAAATATGTAGTCGAGGAAAAAACTATACCGTTGGACCCTTGTCACTGATCAGCTGAAAACCCAGTGTGAATGTCATGACCAATATATCAAGTTTAATTTATTTTCAGCATGAAATGATGAAAAACCCTGAACCATTTTAAGGACCACTTATTTGCTGAATGTCTCATTGAAGTTTCAGTTCATGATAAACTGATAAATGTATTCTCCCAAATTTTGGTCTAAATATCTTGATCTAAGAGTTTTGTGGCAGCAAAAAAATATAAGGGTCACCAGAAATTTTCAGACCGATAAAAGTTGGAAATTTTTCGGGGAAGGGTGGGGTGGGGGAGATTTCCCTAAAGCTATATTGCTGTCGTACAATGTTTTCGAAATACGTTAATCGAAAAGTGCCC
>JAIGNY010003259.1:477500-675046 GCA_020152595.1 Chiridota heheva | reverse complement strand
TTTTTAAAATTTGGGGGAAATTTTAAAACATTTTTTATGTTTAAAAATGTAGTTTCAACTATATGTTGTGGTGGAATTTACCATGCCCTCGCCAACGCCAGTAATCAAGTGAGACATGATGGCACCATGCATTGAATGTCAGCATAACTTTATTAGGAGCATAATTTTTCAGACATCGCTATAACATGAACCTCATTGCACCCACCACTAAGTCATTACTGAGAACCAATCTGACAGTCATTCACAACTAACCTCGTTTGCACATTAGACCTGACTGTTAGGTGCCATTACACACAAACAAACTGAATACAACTCCATACGGGAAAGTTGAAACTCTTGAATTTTAACATGATGAATAATTGCCCACAAATGGAATGCACCTCAAATCAAACTTTAAAAACATAAAAGTACATATGACAAAAATAAATTCAGTGAAAGTAATCAAATCTTCTTGCATTATAATGGGTTGAGCTATAACATCATTGATGTCTAGTTACAATTCTGTTTCTTAAAATGTTCTCATTATGTACATCAAAACGAAATTCCATGGGAATATTCTTCTAAGCATTTGTTTTTGTTATTGTTGTTGCCGATACTTAGAGAAATTTTTGTTCAAGACTCTATGGTGGTCCCAGAAAGTAACATATTTCCTTCCATCCCTGCTTGACTTGTATATGATTTATAAGCAGTTGTTGTTCTATCCACAGGATGGTTCTGCCCTGATGTCCTACAGAGTGCTATCACATGATGGTTCTGACCCAGTAGTGACCGTCAGCTCTCAGGGTTTGCTTACCTCTGGATCCAGAACTGGACAAGCAATTGTAGTAATGGTTGCCCAGGAAAACTTTACAAAAACCAGACATTGGCAATTGGTAATTCAGGTTAGAATTTATTTATTTAATAATGATAATAATAATAATTAATATTATTATTATTATTAATATTATTATTATTATCATTATTATCATTATTATTATTATATATTCATTTATAATTATTATAATTTTGGGGGATAATATGATAAGAACAGAAAATAATATGATACATACCTATTAGGTGATTGCATTATTTTGTTATTCATCTCTTTGTGGTGTTATTTCTGCTTCTAAACCACAATTATTTTGTTGGGGAGGGAGGGGGAATTTTGTTAACTTTTTTTATTTTGTATTGTTTTTGCAATTTCTAGCCGTAGATGAGGACTTATATTTTAAATTGTTCTTTATAGGTGAAAGCAATATCCTATACGCCATCGAACAACGAATACTGAGGACTAAAGATGGCCACCTGTCGTCTCTTCCATTAGGCCTACCTCTTTCATTTCTCTGTTGGTTTCTATGACAACATTGGAGAAAAATTTTGCTACGAATGTTAAACTTGCTCACAGACTGAACAGGTATGTGATTGATGTATCATTTATTGATTGCCTTCAGATATTGCCCCAATGCCTTTTTGGTGGTGATTTTGAATATTTTTTATCAGCAAATTCTGAGAAAAAAGCTATGGAGTTTATGTATGTACTCTCCTATCAAATTCTTACATAAATACATCTTTCATCAGTTTCAGTAACTGAGATATAAGAAAGGAGACATAAAGTTAATACAATGTACCTACTGTGGCGAGTGGGTTATCATACATGTCTACAGACCACGAGGACCCTGGGCTCATGCCTGGGTGGGTGGACAGTGCACCACAACTGTCATCGTGGCCTTGACATTACCTATTGTCGGCATGTTATGTCTGTCCTAACGCCGCATCAAGGCTTTCGCCAGGGTTGTATTAAGCGCTTCGTGATAGCATTGTTACTTATCATAACCAATATGCAGTCGATCCAGTCATTGTAATTGTGTGTTCACTGCCGTCATCTAATACAATCATTATTTCATATCACAGAGGATCAAATCTTAATCAACTTCAAAAACAGCAAGTCAAAACCTTATTCCTATCTCGTTATTCATGTCAACACATAGAGGCTGCCATTTTGTTCAATTCTGCATCGAAATATTGCATGATGACAAAATTTCTCAACAGGGATTATATATGTATTTTCTTTTATAAATGTAACAAAGTTTTAAATAATATTTTGATAATTTTATGTATACACAAAAATGTCTCTGACTCAAAAGAAAAACAATTTTTTTAAGCTAGAAAACTTGAGGTAGATTATAACGCTTACAAAAATAATGTACTTTGATATAGCCCATTATCATCCGTGAAGTTATCTAATTCGGCTGTACAAAACAGGTAATGGAAAATGAAAAAATATATAAGAAAGACTGGGAAAAACAACCAGGTTTCAAGTTTGGATTTAAATTGATTCATGGTATTTGAGTTTTAATTTATGGGCAGCCTATTCCATTAAATGAGGACCCGCGACTGCAAAAAAAGAACTGCTGCCAAAGATCTTACATTTAACTTGTGGGACTGATAATTTCTTGTCAAGGCAGACCTTGGCACTCTCTCAAGCCAGTGTCAAGATGAAGGAGGTCTATAAGGTATTGTGGGAGATTATAAAGAAATACAAAGCTTCAAACATCCTGCTGGGCTGATGACATCATAATCTGCATGTTTTGAAATCAAACTGGCTGCCCTCATGATACTATCTAATAGTAGCATTAAAGCTTTTAATAATTATAAACAAATGTATTTACTTCAAGTTATACCTTACTTCCATGCTATAATTATGCAATCTGGGTCACACGACCTGATTCTAACGCACTTCTAACCGAATTTAAAAACGTGAAAACCAGCCAAGCCCTGACTTCCATAATACCTCTGTACTAATTGTCACTCTTTTTCAGTTTGCACTAACATCGCTGAACTGGTCATTTTTATTTTAATTAATTTAACCTTTTTCTAATTCTTTTCTCTCGGCAGCTTCACCTGGGAGGGTTTTTACGCTGCCCTTCTCATCTGGCTCGCTTTTTTCAAGTCTTCCAAGATAAGGGTAAGGTAGCCATGTGGGTCCGAGATTTCTTTCAGCCGACCTACACGACTTTACCTGCAGCCTACACTTAGGATAGTGGGTTTTTTGTCTCCATTCCACAAAGAGTGGCTAGTTTGAGAGCCGCCCTACTCGTGGTGAGTGTTTTAGGTCCTAGAGCACCAGGTGTGCCTGTCTAGGGACCTTACCCGGATTTAGGGTTTTTCCACCCTTGCCCCGCCCACCACGAGAACCTAGCTATAACCCTTTGGCGTATGTTTTAACACTTTAGGATTTCTCTGTACAAGTTCTTTGATGCATTAGGCCAATTTCTTTTCTGATTTTAAGCATGCGCATTGGGGCTTGACGCCTCCGCTGGTGTTGGGAGTCAGTCTGAGCTTCTCCAAGGAGCTACAGTTGTTACAAGAGAGCTTATTTTTGTATTAACGTACCAGCATATGAATATTTTTGTTTTTCTTACACAGATTTGAGAAAAATATTTAATTTTCAAGCTTGAATTTTGGGGTGTTGAGAGACCGGGAGTGGTTTCTCCGACGCCCTATTTACAGGGAAACTAATCTTCCTTTTATCTTTACAGACCTCGAAAGCACACAGTGGCTGCGTTTCACGCTACCCCCGCGCTTTATAAAGTCATTACATTGGATGCGCTTGGTTTCTAAAGTTTTTCAGATAGAAAATGTTTTCGCTTAAAAAATTCTGTTAAAGAAAGTGTTGTTGTTCTGTTTGGAATGCTATGCCTCGCCTCTCTTTAGCGTGTCCGTAAGATCATAGTTACTTTGCCGTGATTTATGTAGGTACGCATGGAAATATGTTCTTCTTCTTAAGAATTTTTTCAGTGAAATTGTTTTTCTGTTTAAGAAAGTTTTGATGTTCTGTTTGACTGCTATGCCTCGCCTCTCTTTAGCGTGTCCGTAAGATCATACTTACTTTGCTGTATTTGTGTATGTACGCATGGATATATGTTCTTCTCTTTCAGATATAAAAGAAATTTACTGAGATGCTATGCCTTGTCTCTCTTAGCGTGGTCCGTAAGATCATAGTTACTATGCCGCATTTATGTAGGTACGCATGGAAGTATGTTCTTCTCTTCTTAAGAGATTTTTTTCAGTAAATTTTTTTTTTTCTGTTTAAGAAAGTTTTGATGTTCTGTTTAGACTGCTATGCCCTCGTCTCTTTAGCGTGTCCGTAAGATCATACTTACTTTGCCAGATTTGTGTATGTAGGCATGGATATATGTTCTTCTCTTTCAGATATAAAAGAAATTTACTGAGAAGGTTATGCTCAGAGCGCCAAGAGAGAGAGAGAGAGAGATATAACCTCTAGGGCGCCAATACGCCGCCTAAGTTGTAGTAAGATCCTATTGACGGGTCAGTGTTACGCTCTTAAAGGCGCTGCGCAGAGCGTAACGGCAAGAGGGAGAGAGAGAGAGATAACCTCTTAGGGCGCCATACGCAACCCTGGGTTGTAGTAAGATCCTATTGACGGGTCGCTTAGGTTCCGCTGGACGTCCCAGACGGTTCCACAGCCCATTTACGGGCATAGTGCGTTCCGGGGCCGGTTCCATAAACACGGCCCTGGACCGCTCCTGACGGTTCCGCAGCCCTATTTGCGGCATTGCGCGGTTCCGCGGGACGGTTCCATACGCTTCGTCCATACGGCCCGCCGCCAGTTGTTACGGGCAGACGGTTCCATTGACGCCTCCGCCCGCTGTTACGGGCGGATGGTTCCATTGACGGTTCCGCGCCCGTGTACGGGCGACGGTTCCATTGGACGGCCCGCGCCCGCTGTTACGGGCGGATTTGTTCCGCGTCCGTGTTTACATCGGGTCCGTATTTAACGCACATCATACGGTTTAATCCGCTTTATACGCCAACTAGCTGCTTACGGGTCAGGTGACAGGTGACATTCTTGACAAGAAGTATAGCATTGACAGCTATTTTTCTTCTTGGTCCCGTAGCCATTAGCTACGCAGTTCCACGGCTCGTGTGAACGCAATTAAGACTGTCTCACGCTAAACGCTACAAGTTCCGATTTATTTTCACCAGTATCATGGACATTGAGGACAGGTCCTCGAGTGTCGATGTTTTACACACCCAGGATGTCTCCGCGATGAGTGCAAACGCTTTAAATTACGCCCGGTGACATCCATCTCACGCTTACGCCGTGCAGATTATGCTGCAGTCAAATCCCTGTACTTTGCAGCGATTGGGATTTAGCGGCGTGGTCGGAGCACAGACTCCACCGCGACCGGTACTTTTAAAGAGCGCGGCGGAGAAAGTGGAGAAGCGACGGGTCTGATAGGCCCTCTTCGTTTTCTCCTCGCCACCGCCACCCAGGCCCAAAGCCAGGGAGGCGGGCCGCCTACTCTCAGCGAGCGCTTTGAAAGACGACCCGACGGGTTAATCCGGAAGTATAGCATTGAGACAGCTATTTTTCCTGGTCCAGAGCCAAAGGCTATAGCAGTTATACGTTCCCACGCCTATGTTTACGGGTCCAGACCCCACGTTCGTGTTTTACAGGTCTGTACGGTTCCATTAGACGGTTCCGCGCCCATGATGATTCCACGTCCGCGCTTACGGTCCTTTGGCTTCTTTGGACGGCTCCAGTGAGCGGAACTTATCTTTAACGGGATAACGCGAGCACTGTACGGTTAACTCCGTTTTACGCCACTAGCTACGCGCCACGTGGTCAGGTGACAGATGACTTTTTTACACAAGTATAGCATCACGCCAGCTATTTTCTGGTCCCGTGAGCCATTAGCTACGCAGTTCCACGATCGCCAACGCATTTAAGATTGTCTGCGCTGAACATTACAGTTCCGTAATTATTTTCACCAGTATCATGGACATGGAGGACAGGTCTCCGAGTGTCGATGCTCTACACACCCATGATGTCCCTTCGCGAGCGCGGCTAACGCTTTTTGATTTACGCCAGGTCACATCCATCTCACGCGCACGCGGCAGATTATGCTGCAATCCATTCTTTTGTAGTCTTTGCAGCGATTGTCTGCGCGTGGTCGGGAGCACAGACTCCACCGCCGAATTCGTATTTTCAAGGTGCGACGGCCGAGTGCGCTGCGTGTTCGGATGCGTACAGCCGCGTAGTTTTGTAACTGGATATCGACACCGCACGTACGATTTACCCGGATATGCACCTACGAGCTGTGGCCAGGTGACAAGTGATAATATCACAAGAAGTATAGCGCCGCGGAGAGCTATTCTATTCATGGTTCCAGAGCCATTAGCTACGCAGTTCCACGATCATGTGAACACCATTAATACGATTATCCGCGTTGAACGCAGTTCCGCAATTACTTTCACCAGTATCATAGGCACGGAGGACACTCTCCAAGCCGCCGGTACATTACGCACCTAAGAGGTCCCGCTATGCATAGCGTGCAAACGCTTCTCTAGACTGTACGGGCCTGTACGACTTCAGAGTTTTTGGTAACGGATAACGCACACCGTACGATGAACCCCGAATTGAGTCCGCTTAGCCAGGAAGCTACCTGGTCAGGGTGATAGGTGACAGTCCTCACGAAAGTATAGCATCACGAGAGCTATTTTCTTTCCGCTTCTTAGCCATTAGCTACGCTTGTTCCACGCCGTGAACTGCCTCTGTAGGATTTTCCGCTGCGCTGAACGTTACAGTTCCGCTGATGTTTTGCGCCATATCATCGCCACGCATGGGCAGGTCTCTAGTGTCGGTGCAAGCACGCGCTGACTGTCCTGGCGATTCGTCGCATGTAAGCGCTTTCAGGTTGGCGCTTTGGTTTTATCGACATGTTCAAACCTGCACACCGCTGTGGTCCTCGGTTCCGCTGATGGGACCGGTAGGCCCACAAATGGCGACGCCTACAGGGTCTAACGAGTTAGCACGGTTCCGCATAGTTTTTCACCAGTTCATGGACACGCAGGACGCAGTCCTTGTTTGTCGGCACGCCACGCCCCAGGATGCGCCGCCGTTAGCGCTTTGTCGGGCTTTCGAGGCCTAGCGCCTGCGATAAGAATTACTTTACGGAGGCATACCATCACGAGCTATTCTTCCCGGTGGTTACGAGTTTCACGACTCGTTCAAACTACTCTGAATATGATTCTTGGCCAAACGACCTTCGACTCACATTCTACGGATATTAACGCCGTTTTACGACAACGCACGAACCCGGTAACGAACTCGGGATATTATGACGCGCACCCGTAGCCGCGTTGTTACAGTGTTCCGCGGTCGCTTTTTCTTGCTGGGACGCTTTTAGCGCTCGACGGCAGTCCCACGCGTAGCCGGCGGCTGCGGCGTCGTGAGATTATATACAAACGGAGTTAACGGCCTACACCAGCAGCAGCACGCTGTGTGGTAGAGGACCAGTAGCCATGACCTACAGAGTTCTGCGCGGCCGTTTCTCTTACCAGACGCCGACTGAGTACGACGGTAGTCCTTCTTCCCACGCAGCCACCGCTCAGAGTCTGATGAAACAAACTCAGCTTTACGACTGTGATAGCTTGCGAGCACGTGAACCTCCGCATTCTTTACGGGCCCAGTATATATATTTTAGCTATTCTCAACGGAAATGCGTACTGAGTAATCTTCCCTACGCGTAGCCACTTACTCGGTGGCCCCGCAGTGAATAGAAGTATAAATGAGATAACGCACACGCTACAGGTGTAGTAATGCTCACGCTTATCGTGGACCTAGACGGTTCTTTTGTACTGATAGCTACTACGCTCGGGACACGCACCAGTACCAGTTGTCCTCTCTAGCGTAGCCACGAGTTTTGCCCGCGGGTGCACAGAGACATAGTTGGCGGATGACCAGTGGTTTTACTTGTCATGCTGACGCCTTGTAGACCCATAAACGGATCTATAATACTTAACGGGGGTTGCATACTTTGTACGGCGTAAGTCCTCAGTAGCCACGCTTCTCAGCCCGTGCGTGCAGGGTGTTTAACGGAATTAACGGTCCGTGGTAGTATACACAGGGCGCCAACTCTTTCAGAATTTCTACCCCAGTGCTGGGGTTTATGACTCACGACGTTGACGAATAGCACGCTGCACCTCCTTGTCAATATTAACTCCATGAAGGATATTTTTCTTGACAATAGGTGGCCTTTGATAGACAACTCTACGCTTGGGGTAGCTATTACCAACAACAGCACGTATGGTTCATTTCATACTTTAACACCTTAAAGCAGCTTCCATGCGGTTTTACGGCCTGTTATTAACTGCCCGCATAGACATACGGTATTAGTTTTCTCCGACCAGAGTCGAGGGCTTCGCGTTTCAAGGTTGTTACTATACGTGAGTATGTTAACACTTTTCCAGTCACCTTCTTAGACAAGTTTCGCTGTTGATAGGTGTGGCCTGGAGCTACGCTTGTTTCGCAACTGCTACAGTTTTCAGACCGCTTGGGTGCCGCCGACTATGTTGTACGGCTCGCGTCTTACGACCCATACTGCTCACAGCCACATAGCCTTACACGTTGGCAGCCCTCTTGTATATGTTTTTTATATTAACGGCCTTTTTATTTCGCTAGCCTTTGAATTTTGGTCAGTAGGTTTAAACAACCTTTGCTCAGGGTCGGCAGTTTTTTCTGATCATGGATGGTGTCGCTCAGTACCTCCGCTTTACACGCTCAGTCGGTGGTCACCCCTTGGTGGTGGTGCAGTGCTCCCACCTGTGTAAGGAACGCAAGTTTTCACCGTCAGATATCACTGGCCGGTGCCGACGGAGGCTTCTTGATCGAGGTAGTAATTTTCTTTGTGACCTTGGTCGGAAACTTGACGGGTACTTGACCTTTTCACAGGCAGAATGGCGGGTTTTTCGCTCACCTTTACCGCTTAGTGCTGAGCGAGGCTTTTCAGTTTCCCGCTTGTGCCACTATTGTGGTCTCCTTCGACAGAGAGGTACAGACTCCAAGAGTTCTGAATCGCCTTCCTGCCTCTCGGCGCATGACGAACTTTGGCTGCTCAAGACCTTGCAGGCTTCACGATGAGCCTCGGGTCAGGACGATTTTTGTCTTTTCCGGCTCCGCGGACTGCATCTCAGTCCCGAGCGCTTTCGCTTGATGGTGTGGCTCAGCCGCCCCCTCGGGACACGTGAGCATGGCTTTTCTTAGAGGTTGTCACCCTCCCTGCTGTGGAGGTGGGCCTCTTTCTCAAGCTTGGTTCCACATGAGCTCTGGGATAACTTGCAGCTATCCACCGGGTTTTTCAGTGGGGTCTACGGTCTTGGACTCGCGATCACTGAGTTACGCTGAGATCTCTTCGTAGTGTGTCATGTTACATTTTCTCCAATAGATCGCCCAGTGACTTTTTTTTTTAAAGTAGTCTGAACTGTTCATAGAACGCCGCTGTATGCACTCGGGTTCGGGCATAACCTCTTTTCACGGGATCTCTCCTGCCGCTTCGGGAAAACGCCAGCGTTTTTCTTGTTTTTGGTCTGACCTCACTTTTCGACGCTCGTGTTCTCGCTAACTTTTGCTCTACGTTACGCCGCTAATGAATTTTTCCTTGTCCGGGATTTCTTCAATTGCATTTCGCTACACGCTTCTCCCCATCGTAGTTTCACGTTCCGTCTGGCTCGCGGAACGAATCCGTGTGGTTTGTGCTTGCTTTTGTGGACACTTGCTGTAATTGTGTCCAAACGCTTCTTCTGGTTGGCTTGTTTTTCTGGGCTTCAGGTTCTTTCGAGGTTTGCCTCCCATTGTCAACGAACGGTGCCTTGTTCGGTTTGACTGTACCGTGGTTTACTATGTTTTAGTTCTTCCCACTTTTGAGGTCTTTCATCCTTCAGAGGGGAAGGAATTTCGCCCTTAACCGGGACTGATCTGTGAGTTTTCGCATCAGCCATTAAAAAAAAAAAAATGTGCGGCGACTGAACTCCTTCTTCTTATCCTCGGTTGCAACTGATTGCAGATAATTATAGCATGGAAGGTAAGGTATAACTTGAGTAATTTATCCCGCTACATAGCGGGATATTTACGAGTTATACTTACCTTCCATGCATCCCGCCCGCCTCCTCCCTTTAGGGCCTCGTGGAATGTTGAGTGAGGTGGCAGAGGTATTATGGAGGTCAGGGCTTGGCTGGTTGCCGCGCTTTTTAGGTTGGTTAGAAGTGCGTTAGAATCAGGTCGTGGTGACCAGATTGCATAATTATAGCATGGAAGGTAAGTATAACTCAGAAATATCCTCGCTTACGCTTAGCGGGGTAAGTTAGATTGCTTCGGGAGTTAAGAAACTTGGTCAGAAGATTTTATATTTTAAAAATCTTATCATTTGAAATAAGGATTTGCAGATTTAATGTCTCTTTTAAGGAATTAAGTCATGATTTGGAACTTTCTACCCAGTCATGCATCACAAAATAAGTAGTACTAAAAATAATCAACCTTGAACAGCCATAACTTGAAAGAGCTTTAGAATGGAGATTGATTAAAAAAATGTTTTGATTAAGTCTGTTTTCTTTGTTTATGTGAAGGTTCGGCTGTTGCAGTTACAGGCTGGTCCAGACAATGGGAACGCTTTGTCTCCAGAGGGGCCCATGCAGGTGTCCATTCAGGTAAGAACATACTCTTTGGCCACGCTAAGTGGTCAAACCTACTTGCAGTTTAAGGGAGTTCTCAAGTACAACAAATTCTTTTTGGAAAATTTGAAATAAAGGAAGTCTTATTTTTAATACGATTTTACTGTAAAATGAATTAAAGGATTGGTCCATGGTCATTGCTTGTTAATCTTATATGAAAGAGGACTTTAAAAGGAAAAAAAAAGGGTGAAGAGAGTATTCAAAAAAATCTTATTCCATTAAGGAGATATATAAGTTTATAGTGTGGGTATCATTTGTGTAGAAATGACTGAAATCAGACTACTTATGACTTCAAATTCTCAATTTTTTATGTTATTCTATCATATGTTGTCCTGCAATTTTGTGGCTTAAAACCATTGGATATGTCAGGAAAGTAGTAAAGCAGAATCTAGTAAGAGTAATTATAATGTACCATCTGAAGAAAAATCTAGAAAAAGTATTTCAAATAATAAAAGTTATGTAAGTTTTCTGTAAAATACATAGACAATTATTAAGAATGTGAGGAGGAGGGCAACCTTCTTTAGTAGATCAGTCATTTCTACACATAATACAGAGCTTTAAACTTAAATATCTCATTAACGAATAAAGATATTGAAGTAGTCTTTTCACCATCTTGTTTCTATTAAAGTCCTTTTCACATAAGATAAACTCGCTTGACCACTGAAATAATCCTTAAAAGTATTTATTAGAATGAGTATGGTTGGTTTGAACATTCATATCAAAAGTTATAAGTACCGTAACATCCAGAATAATATGCCCTTCTCATCTCAAGCAAATCCCAGACAAAAGAATTTGGCTCTTTTTCTTTCCCCTTATACTCCTTCTTCAATGTTGCAGATTTATTACTTAAAACCTTTTCTTACAAATTGCATGCATCAACATTGAATAGGGATGGAAGGGGAAAAGTGCCACAAATTTTGCCCCTGATTTGATTGTAGGTGCTCTTTTAATAGATAACTATGTACTATCTATCAAGTTACAAAGCCTCAGAGAATTTCATTTTTGTATCAACTATTGTCACTATTTATTGCAGTTGTAAAACAAATGGTATCATATAAGAATTTATTGATATCTTTGCTGTTTGACTGCAGCGGCCAAATAAAACATTTTTTTTTTCCTTCCTCAAACTTCATTCAATTTTTTTTGGTTTTTGTCGGTCTGGGACATAGAAAGCCCTGGATTGATGATTATGTGGCGATTCCAGTTGGCAATGTTCTTGTTTCATCAGATGCGAGTTCACTGTAGGGGATGTGATGCAACTGCACACTCCTCTCAGGGCCTCAGATGGTAAGTGGAGATGAATGGTGGAGACAAAATATATGAATGTTTGAAATATATGTAAAGAATGTTTCATAGAAATGTTTCAGATGTGCAAAAGAATGTTTGAGATATGCACAGAATGTTTGAGATATGCACAGAATTTACTTCAAGTTATACCTTACCTTCCATGCTATAATTATGCAATCTGGTCACACGACCTGATTCTAACGCACTTCTAACCGAATTCTAAAAACGCAGCAACCAGCCAAGCCTGACCTCCATAATACCTCTGTACCAATTACTCTCTTTTTTCAGCGCGTTGTTTGCACTAACATCGCTGAAACTGGTCATTTTTATTTGAATTAATTTAACCTTTTCTAACTCTTTTCTCCGCTGCAGCTTTACCTGGAGGGTTTTTACGCTTGCCTTTTCTCATCCGCTGCCTTTTCAAGTCTTTCGAGGTAAGGACGGCAGCCATGGGTCCAAGATTCTTCGGCCGACCTACACGGCTTCTTTACCCGTGCCTACACTTAGGATAGCGATTTCTGTCCCCATTCGCACAAAGTTGCTTAGTGGCGAGTTCGAGAGCGTCCTACTCTCGGAGGGTGTTTTTAGGTCCTAGAGCACCAGTTGTGCCTGTCTAGGGACCTCTCGCCTCCGGGATTTAGTTTTTTCTCCCCTCAGCCCCACTTCCCTCGAGGTGAGCCTAGCTGCGTTATACTATGTATAGTGTTTTGCACGTTAGGATATTTCAGTACACCGCCTCAAATGCATTAGGCCAATTTCTTTTGATTTTTGGCGCATGCATTGGGTCGAAGTCGTTGCTATGTTCGAGGGGTCGCCTCTAACAGCTCCAAGGAGCTACAGTTGTTACAAGAGAGCTTTTTGCTTTCACGTTACCAGCTTATGAATATTTTTGTTTTTCTTACACAGATTTGAGAAAAAAATATTTAATTTCAAGCTTGAATTTTAGGGTGTTAAAGAGACCGGGAGTGGGTCTCTCCAACGCCCTATTTACAGGGAACCTAATCTTTCTTTTTATCTTTACAGACCCTAGCACAGTGGTTGGTGTTTCCATGCTGGCCCTGGCGCTTTATAAAGTCAATTCGTTGGATGCTTTCAGGTTTCAAAGTTTTTCAGATAGAAAATGTTTTCAATTAAAAAAAATTCTGTTTAAGAAAGTGTTGTAGTTCTGTTTAGAATGCTATGCCTGCCTCTTTAGCGTGTCCGTAAGATCATAGTTACTTTGCCGTATTTATGTATGTAATGCATGGAAATATGTTCTTCTCTTCTTAAGAAATTTTTCAGTGAGAAATTTTTTCTGTTTAAGAAAGTTTTGATGTTCTGTTTAGAATGCTATGCCTCTCTCTTTAGCGTGTCCGCAGATCATACTTACTTTGCCGTGATTTGTGTATGTACGCATGGATATATGTTCTTCTCTTTTCAGATATAAAAGAAGTTTACTGAGAAGGTTATGCTCTTAGTGGCGCGGCGCCTAGAGTGGTAACGAAGAGAGAGAGAGATATATAATCTCTTGAGGGCGCTATATAAACGCGCGCCTGGGTTGTAGTAAGATTCTATTCGTCCTACAAGTTGTAGTAAGATTCTATTGACGGGTTAGTGCCGTTCGCTGGACGTGTCCCAGACGGTTCCGCAGCTCATTTACGGGCATTGTGCGGTTCCGGGGCCGTTCCATAGACACGGGTTCCATACGGTTCCGCTGGACCAGTCCCTGACGGTTTTGCAGCCCTATTTACATGCATTGTGCGTTCCGTGGGGCCACGGTTCCCATACGGTTCCGTGGTCCATACGGGTTCAGCGTTCAAGTTACGGGCGGACGGTTCCATTGAACAGTTCCGTGATCCATACGGGTTCCGCTGACCCGTTGTTACGGGCGGACGGTTCCATTGGACGGTTCCCAGCTGGTTCAGCGCCCGTTGTTACGGGCGGGCGTTCCATACGGTTCCATTGATTTGAAACCCCATGACCCGCGTTCACGGGTTGACGGTTCCATTGGACGGTTCCCAGCGCCACGTGTTTACATGGGTCCGTCGTTTAACAAGTTAGCGTGCATATCGCGGTTTAGTTCCGGTTATACGCCCAAGCTACGGTGGGTCAGGTGACAGGTGACATTCTTGACAAGAACTATAGCATTGACAGCTATTTTTCTTCTTGGTCCCGTAGCCAATAGCTACGCAGTTCCACGGCTCGTGTGAACGCAATTAAGACTGTCTACGCGGAACGCTTGGAAGTTCGTATTTATTTTCACCAGTATTATGGACATGGAGGACAGGTCCCCGAAGGCACATGTTTTACACACCCAAGATGTCTGATGGCGTAGCTGCAAAATTTCTTTAAATTACGCCCGTGACATCCATCTCACGTGTTACGCATGCAGATTATGCTGCGAGTCAAAATCCCTGTACTCTTGCAACGATTGGGATCTAGCGGCGTGGTCAGAGCACAGACTCCACCGCGACGGGTACTTTTAAAGAGCGCGGGAGAAAGTGGAGAAGCGACGGTCTGATAGACCTCGTTGTCTTCCCCTCTCCCCACCGCCACCCAGGCCCAAAGCCAGGGAGGCGGGCCGCACACACTCCCAGCGGAGCGCCTAAAAGATGTACACCGTACGGGTTAATTTAGGTATAGCATTGAGACAGCTATTTTTCTTTCTTGGTCCTGCAGCCAAAGGCTACGTGCAGTTCCACGGTTACATACGGTTTCACTGCCCATGTTTACGTTCCACTTTGGGTCCGTGGTTTTCGGGTCCGTCACGCTTCCATTGGAAGGTTCCGCTGCCGTGTTTACAGGTCCGCACGGTTCCATACGATGCCATGGTTCATGCGCTTCGGGTCCTTTCGCTTCCATTGGACAGCTCCAGTAAGCGGAACTTATCTTTACCAGGATAACGCTATGCACGCTGGACTGAATTTACGCCCCACCAGCTACTTTCACACGTGGTCAGGTGACAGATGACTTTCTTTAAGAAGTATAGCATCACGACAGCTATTTTCTCTTGGTCCCAGAGTCAATAGCTACGCAGTTCCACGACTGCGTGCGAACGCATTTAAGATTGTCTGGCGTTAAACATTACAGTTCCGAGAATTATTTTCACTAGTATCATGGACGTGGAGGACAGGTCTCCGAAATGTCGATGCTCGACACACCCATGATGTCCCGGTGTAGCGTGCTAACGCTTCTTTGATTTACGCTCCGGTCACATCCATCTCACGCGTTACACGTGCAGATTATGCTGCGAGTCCATTCTTTGTACTCTTTGCAGCGATTGATTCAGCGGCGTGGTCGGAGCACAGACTCCACCGCACCGTATTTTCAAGGTGCGACCGAGAGTGCGGCCCGGTGTTGGGATGCGACGGCTCCGTGAGTTTTGTAACGGGATATCGCATACGCATTTATTTACCCGGATATGCACCTACTAGCTACGAGCTATATGGCCAGGTGACAAGTGATAATCTTCACAAGAAGTATAGCTACCCGTGAGAGCTATTCTATTTATGGTTCCGTAGCCATTAGCTCGCAGTTCCACGATCATGTGAACACTATTAATACGATTATCCGCCGTAAACGCTACAGTTTCCAATTACTTTCACCAGTATCATAGGCACGAGAACAGGCCTCGTCGAAAGGCCGGCACGCTACGCACCTAAGAGGTCCAGCTATGCATAGCGTAAACGCTTTTAGACCGGGCGACGGGCCTGTACGACTTCAGAGTTTTTGGCAACGGGATAACGACACTGTACGATGAACCCCGAAATTGAGTCCGCTAGCTAGGAAGCTACTTGGTCAGGTGATAGGTGACAGTCTTCCGTAGAAGTATAGCATCACGAGAGCTATATTAGCCATTAGCTACGCTGTTCCACGGCCGCGTGAACTGCCTCTGTAGGATTTTTTTTCGGCGTTGAACGTTACAGTTCCGCGATGTTTTGCGCCTATATCATCGACACGAAGGGCAGGTCCCTAGTGTCGTGCGTTACGCCGCCTTGACTGTCCCTGCGAAGATCTCGCATGTAATCGCTTCTAGGTTGCGCTTTGCGTTATCGACATGTTTAAACCCGTGTACACCGCTGTGGTCCTCGGTTCCGCGATGGGACGGGTAGGCCCACAAGAGGGGCCTCACGGGTTTTACATGAGTTAGTACCCTTTTTAGGCTAGTTGTAGAGCCATTGGATTACTTGCACGGTCCATTAGGGTCCGTGACGGCTCAGGTGATCAGTTCCAAACGACCCACGGGCTTGTTTTCACGCCCCGTAAGGGTCCGTGAAACAACTCGGCGGCTCTGTCCGGGGCATGGGATGACGCTTTGGGTCCGTAGGGCTGCATAGTTCTACAGCAAGGTAACGCATAACGCACGCCACACCCGATAGTATACTCTTTAGCTTTTTAGCTACAGGGTCAGGTGATAGTTACAATCTTAGAGATCTCCGTCCGTCCAGTATGAGCTGACTTGGTAAGTTTTGGGGTTGAACGCCACGGTTCCGCATAGTTTTTCACCAGTTTCATGGACACGAGGACGAGTCCCGCTTGTTGGTACCGCCACGCCCCAGGATGCGAGCGTGTTAGCGCTTGCTCGGGTTCGAGGCCTAGCGCCGGGTGATAAGAATTCTTCTTTACGGAGGCATACCATCACGACAGCTATTCCTCCTTGTTACGTGAGTTCCACCCAATCGCTCAAACTACTCTGAATATGATTCTTGCGCCGAACGACCTTCGCTCACATTCTACAGATATTAACGCTGCTTTCGTGACAACGACGATAAACCCGGTAACGGAACTTCGGGATATTGCACCAACGTTAGCCGCGTGTTTACAGTGGTCGCTTTTCTTGCTGGGACGCTTTTTAGCCGCTCGACGGGTAGTCCTCCACGCCAGAGCCCGCGCTCCGAGTGATTATATACAGACGGAGTTAACGCCTACACCAGCGGCCGCGGCTGTGTGGCAGAGGACCAGTAGCCATGAACTACAGAGTTCCGCGCCGTTTTCTCTTACCGGTACACGCACTGAGTACGACGGTCCCCTCTTCCCCACGCAGCTACCGGTTTCGAGTCTGATGAAACAAACTCAGTTTACGACTCAGATAGCTTCATGTTGCACGTGAACTCTCCGTATTCCCACGGCCCCAGTATATATTTTAACTATTCTCAATGGAATGCGTGACGAGTACATCTTCCCTACGCCAGAGCCACTTACTCGGTGGCCCTGGTGAATAGAAGTATAATGAGCTAACGATCGCTTACAGGTGTGTAGCGTTCACGCTATCGTGGACCTAGACGGTTCTTTTTGTACTGATAGCTACTCGCTCGGGACACGCATTACCAGTACCAGTTGTCCCCTAGCGCTAGCCACGAGTTTTTTGCTCCGTGGTGCACAGAGACATAGTTGGCGGATGACTAGTGGTTTTTACTTGTCATGCTGACGCCTTGTAGACCCATAACGGATCTATAATACTTAACGGGTTGCATACTTTGTACGCGTAAGTCCCCAGTAGCCACGCTTTCTCAGCCCGTGGGTGCAGGGTGTTTAACGGAATTAACGGTCCGCGGTAGTATACACAGGGCGCCAACTCTTTCAGAATTTCTACCCCAGTGCTGGGGTTTATGACTCGTGACGGTTGATTTAGTACGCTGCACCCTCCTTGTCAATATTAACTCCATGAAGGATATTTTCTTGACAATAGGTGGCCTTTTGATAGACAACCTACGCTTGGGGTAGCTATTACCAACAACGGCACGTATGGTTCATTTCATACTTTAACACCTTAAAGCAGCTTCCATGCGGTTTTACAGCCTGTAACTTAACTGCCCGCAGACATACGGTATTAGTTTTCTCCGCACCAGAAATGCAGGGCTTCGGCGGTTTCCAAGGTTGTTACTATAATGTAGTAATGCTAACACTTTTTCCAGTCACCTTCTTAGACAAGTTTCGCTGTTGATAGGTGTGGCCTGAGCTACGCTGTTCCGCAACTGCTACAGTTTTCAGACCCACTTGGGTGCCGTCGACTATGTTGTACGGCTCCGCGTCTTACGACCCATACTGCTCACAGCCACATAGCCTTACACGTTGGCAGCCCTTCTTGTATACGCTTTATATTAACGGCCTGCCTTTTTATTTCCTAGCCTTTGATTTTTGGTCAGTAGGTTTAAACAACCTTTGCTCAGGGTCGCAGTTTTTCTGACCGCGGATGGTGTCGTTCAGCACCTCCGCTTTACACGCTCAGTTGGTGGTCACCCCTTTGGTGGTGGTGCGGTGCTCCCAATGGTGTAAGGAACGGTTTTCACCATCAGATATCACCGCCGGTGCCGACGGAGGCTTGATCGAGGTAGGGGCACTTTTTTCTTGTGACCCCTTATGTCGGAAACTTGGACGGGTACTTGACCTTTTCGACAGGCAGAATGGCGGGTTTTCGCTCACCTTTTACCGCAAGTGCTGAGCGAGGTTTTTCAGTTTCCACGCCGTTTTCATGCGCCACTGTTGTGGTCTCCGACAGAGAGGTACGGACTCCAAGATTTCTGAATCGCTCTCCGCCTCGGCGCAGGACGAACTTTGGCTGCTCAAGACCTTGCAGGCTTCACGATGAGCCTCGGGTCAGGACGATTTTTGTCTCTTTCCCGGCTCCGCGGACTGCATCTCAGTCCCGAGCGCTTCGCTTGATGGTGTGGCCTTAGCCCGCCTTCCTCGACGTAGCATGGCTTTTCTTAGAGGTTGTTCACCCCCTCCCTGTTGTGGAGGTGGGCCCTTTCTCAAGCTTGGTTCGCCCTGAGCTCTGGGATAACTTGCAGCTATCCACCGGGTTTTTTCAGTGGGGTCTACGGTCTTTGACTCATACCACTGGAAAGTTACGCTGGAGATCTCTTCGTAGTGTGTCATGTGACATTTTCGTCTGATAGATCGCCCAGTGACTTTCTTTAAAGTAGTCTTAACTGTTCATAGAACGGCCGCGTATGCACTCGGGTTCGGGCATAACCTCTTTTCACGGATCTCTCGTGGCCGTTGCTCGGGAAAACGCCGCGTTTTTCTCTTTGTTTTTGGTCTGACTCACTTTTCACGCTCCGTGTTCCCCTGCTAACTTTTGCTCTTACGCCGTTACGCTAAATCGAATTTTTCCCTTGTCCGGGGATTTCTTCAATTCGCTTTTGTTGGTACACGCCGCTCCCGATCAGAAGCCGTTTACTCGCCGTTTCATCTCGTGGATTAATCCGTGTGGTTTGTGTGCGTTTTGTGGACACTTTTGCTGTAATTGTGTCCAAACGCTCTTCTGGTTGGCTTGTTTTTCTGGGCTTTTCGCCAGGTTCTTTCGATGTTTGCCTCCGTTGTCCACGAATGGTGCCTTGTTCGGTTTGACTGTACTCGCCGTGGTTTACTATGTTTTAGTTCTTCCCACTCTTGAGGTTTTCATCCTTCAGAGGAGAAGGAATTTCGGCCTCTTAAACGGGATTCGATTCAGGTGAGTTTTCGCACTGCCATAAAGAAAAAAATGTGCGCGACCTGAACTCCCTTCCTTCCTATCCTCGGTTGCAATCTGATTGCATAATTATAGCATGGAAGGTAAGGTATAACTTGAAGTAAATTTACTCCACGCTAAGCATAGCGGGATATTTACGAGTTATGCTACCTTCCATGCATCCCGCCTCCCCTCTCGCTCAGGCCTCGGTGGAATGTTGAGTGAGGTGGTACATAGGTATTATGGAGGTCAGGGCTTGGCTGGTTACTGCGTTTTTAGGGTCGGTTAGAAGGGGTTAGAATCAGGTCGTGTGACCAGATTGCATATATTAACAGCATGGAAGGTAAGTATAACTCTCAAATATCCCCGCCACGCTTTAGCGGGGTAAATATCTGACATATACAAATATTGTTTGGGATTTTGCAAAGAATGTCTGTGAAATGCACAGAATGTTTGAGATATTCACAGAATGTTTGAGGTATGCACAGAATATCTGACATACAAAAAATGTTTGAGATAGCACAGAATGTCTGACATACAAATGTTTGAGATTTTGCAAATGTCTGAGATAATGCACAGAATGTATGAGATATGCACAAAATGTTTGAGATACGACAGAATATCTGACATACAATCAATGCTTTGAGATTTTGCTAAGAATGTCTGTGATATGCACAGAATGTTTGAGATATTCATGAATTTTTTGTGACATACAGAATATCTGACATGTTTGAGATGTACACAGAAATGTCTGACATATACAACTAATGTTTGAGATTTTGCAAAGAATGTATGTGAAATGTACAGAATGTTTAAGATATTCACAGAATGTTTGATATATGCACAGAATGTTTGAGATATGCACAGAATGTTTGAGATATGTGTGAATGTTTGGGATATGCACAAAATGTTTGAGATATGCACAGAATGCTTAAAATATGCACAGAATTTATGACATACAAAGAATGTTTGAGATATGCACAGAATGTCTGACACACAAATAATGTTTGAAAATTTGCAAAAATGTCTGAGATATGCACAGAATGTTTGAGATATGCACAGAATCTTTGGGATATGCACAAAATGTTTGAGATATGCACAGAATATCTGACATACAACAATGTTTGAGATATGCACAGAATGTCTGACATATACACAGAATATCTTATACAAAGAATGTCTGAGATATACACAGAATGTCTGGATACCAATAATGTTTGAGATGTTTGCTAAGAATGTGAGATATGCACAGAATGTTTGAGATATGCACAGAATATATGACATACAAAAACAATGTTTGAGATACGAAAGAAAGTTTGATATATGCACAGAATGTTTGAGATATGCACAAAATGTTTGAGATATGCACAGAATGCTTGAGATATGCACAAAATGTTTGAGATATGCACAGAATGCTTGAGATATGCACAGAATATATGATTTATTTAAAGAATGTTTGAGATATGCACAAAATGTTTGAGATATGCACAGAATGCTTGAGATGTGCACAGAATATATGACATACAAAGAAAGTTTGATATATGCACAGAATGTTTGAGATATGCATAAATGTTTGAGATATGCACAGAATGTTTGAGATATGCACAAAATGTTTGAGATATGCACAGAATGCTTGAGATATGCACAGAATATATGACATACAAAGAATGTTTGAGATATGCACAGAATGTCTGACATGCAAATAATGTTTGAGATTTTGCAAAAATGTCTGAGATATGCACAGAATGTTTGAGATATGCACAGAATCTTTGGGATATAAAATGTTTGAGATATGCACAGAATATCTGACATACAACAATGTTTGAGATATGCACAGAATGTCTGACATATACACAGAATATCTGACATACAAAGAATGTCTGAGATATGCACAGAATGTCTGACATACCAATAATGTTTGAGATGTTTGCGAAGAATGTGTGAGATATGCACAGAATGCTTGAGATATGCACAGAATATATGACATACAAACAATGTTTGAGATATGTGTACAGAATGTCTGATATATACACAGAATATCTTATATACAAAGAATGTCTGAGATATACACAGAATGTCTGACACACCAATAATGTTTGCGAAGAATGTGTGAGATATGCACAGAATGCTTGAGATATGCAGAATATATGACATACAAACAATGTTTGAGATATGCAAAGAAAGTTTGAGATATGCACAGAATGCTTGAGATATGCACAAATGTTTGAGATATGCACAGAATGCTTGAGATATGCACAGAATATATGACATATTAAACAATGTTTGAGATATGCACATAATGTTTGGAGATATGCACAAATGTTTGAGATAGTGCACAGAATGCTTGGAGATATGCACAGAATATATGACATACAAAGAAAGTTTGATATATGCACAGAATGTTTGAGATATACAAAATGTTTGAGATATGCACAGAATGTTGAGATATGCACAAAATGTTTGAGATATGCACAGAATGCTTGAGATATGCACAAAATGTTTGAGATATGCACAGAATGTTTGAGATATGCACAGAATATATGACATGGGCAAAGAATGTTTGAGATATGCACAGAATGTCTGACATGCAAATAATGTTTGAGAATTTGCAAAAATGTCTGAGATATGCACAGAATGTTTCAGATATGCACATAATGTTTCAGATATGCACAGAATATCTAAAAAGTAATGTTTCAGGTTTGAAAAGAATGTGTAAGATATGCAAAGAATATTTAAAACATGCAAAGAATATTTAAGATTTTACAAAGATTGTTTGAGATGCCAAATAATGTCCGTGGATATGTAAATAACATTGAGATATGCAAATAATTTCCTGTAAACCATGAAAGGAGACTTTATATATAAAAAAGAAGTCCAAGATATTTCAAACTCCTGATATAATGAGTTCTGTTTCATTTGGATAGGTCAGTTGGGGATTGGAGCCAACAAACCCATCTGTTATAAGTGTTTCAAAGCAGGTGCGCTAAAGCAATAGGAGCAGGAAGTACAGTTCTTAACCTGACAGGCCACAGCTCTCTCTACCAGTGCTAAGGTAACATTGTTCAGCTAGTTTCCCAATTTTGCTGTATTTGAAAAAATAAATCAAGAGGGTTTGATCAACTGTTTTTGTTACATGTATGCTTGTATTATACATCGCTACACTACATGGCAATGTACCAATAATCTGACATTTTTCAGTCATATGTTATATAATGATTGTTTTTTTATCACTTTATTATATTACTGCAATACTTGCAGCAGTAAAGCCAGATCATAGCTTTCAGAAACAAGATTTAGTATTTCTGGGTTACACTGGTGTTTTGCTCAGACCATTTAAGTTTTGAATGTTTAAACTGTCAACCATGCAAAAAGTTATATGTGCTGAATATTAATACTTGTATTGATAATTTGTGACATCTTGCTTATTTCTTTGATGTTTACTTAAACCAATTTTGTTCTTTACAGTCTTAATGATTGATATTAATGTAATGTTGAGCCAAATATGGAGTCACAAAATTGGATGACTTTTTTTATTTATTTGTTATTTTTCTTTGTGTCATGAGATCTAGCTCCCTGAAACTTTCTATTTCTTTGGTTATAATAGTTTTGAAATATTTACAAACTTGTATTGCTTTATATTCCTTGAATTTTGATTAATTTCTTTCTTCCTGCAGGTATCAGTGGCCCCCATCAGCAGAATCTCCTTAGTTCACATATGATGATGAGATGCACCTAACTAATGCACTACACAAAGCCGACACCAGTGCCTGTCATTCTCAATGGCAAATCAAAACACATACAGGGGCAAGTGATCATCAATTTTTTTTTTTTTGACTGGTACAACATCCTAAATGAGTACTAGGGCATTCACATTCACCCTGAATTGTCTCTGCAACCCATCTATCTCAAGTTCTGTTAGGAATAAGGTGTGTCAAACACTTCTTTTTGCCAAATCATTTTCCTCCTTCAAGTCATTCCATTTTTTAACAGCTTCGATTTTTTGACACAATTGTGAAAAATTTTGGATATGGGTCTATGCTTGTTTTGGTCTGACGTGACAATGTGTGATTGAAACAATCATTAAGTGATAGTGCCAGTTACACAAAAATGTCTTGAACTTTTCTTTTGAAGTATTCAATGTTTGTTATTCTAACATTTTCTTTTCTGATTTAACTTTTGCTTGTATGCTTATTTGTTTTCAATTGTTTAATTTCTTTTATTTGACAGTCAAGATTATATCTTGATACTCTGATGGGCAATTTCGTTTGATTTTTATCAAGCACTTAAAATATTGACTTTGGTAGAATGTAGTTTGCATGCAATTTTGTGATTACAATTTTTCAAGCATTTTTCTTGGGTATGGGCTATGTGGAGGATATGAGGACGTTGTATTTCTTTTTCTGTATACAAATGTATAGTTGTTTGGCACTGAATAAAAATATGAAATATCAGAAAATTTGTTCTGTAAATTGCAACCTTCTATGAAATGTACAATGATTGTTGGCAGATCTTTTGATAATCTTCATGTTTTGTTAGCATAAGACCAAAATTACAACCTGCCCAAATGTTACAAGTTTGGATGAAAATTTGATCAGAGGCAGACTTAAATCTGTGTGAATTACTGACCAGAAATCAAATTTATGTTTTGTATATGCCCTGTAATCTTTAAAAAGATTCAGATTCACTTTCCCAGACATAGATTATACATACATATATTCATATACATATATATATATATGTATGTATGTATATATGTATATATGTGTAGTGTATATATATATATATGTATATAGTATATATATATTATATATATATATATATATATATATGTATATATATACATATGAGATATATATATATATATATATATATATATATATATATATATATATATATATATATATATATATATATATATATAAATTCTATTTTATATATATATATAATAAACAAGAGAGTATCTTTGAATATTTTCAGGTCACCCCTATGTGAGTTTAAGAACACCTCCCCAAGTAACTACCCAGAATATCTCTGCTTTGGTCTTTAAGTTTCAGAGGTAGTTACAACTATTATTCATTCCCTGCTTTTTCTGTAAAAAGCGTTTTATTGTGAATAAGAAATGTTGACCTTTTATTTATCCATTTTGCTTTAGGTGGTCAAGGAATTGATCTGAAATCAGACCTGCCCGGTGCCCTCCCTTTGCCTGCCAAATCTCTTTTCACAGCCCTACAAACTGAGCTCAGGCCTCAGAAATCTTTCATGCTTATTCAGACTTTGATTCAGAAACAGGTAAGAAGAAAATTTGTTGCCCAAGAAATCAGTTGCTTTTTTCATTTTTTGCTTACCCCATTTGTGTCATGCTCTCTGGTTGGAAATTTGTGATTAATTCATTATGCAAGATATTAATTTAAGTGGTCCTTCCATTGTGGAGATAACCTATTTTGAAAAGTTCAATTTATTGATGGAAGATGATTATTGGTCGTGTACTTAATAAAGATTGATGGTGAGGCGGGAGTTTATATGTGTATTTAACCCTTACTCTACCAGCACTGTTTTGAAAATGCGCCGGAGGCGGGCCAAAGACGGGCACGCAAAACGGCGATAATATCGCCAAGCTGGTAGAGCAAGGGTTAATCAAGGCGTGATTATTGAAGGGTCTCTGTCTTCCAGGCAGAAAAGTAGGGCCCCTTCCGCTTTCGGGACCCGCTGGGCTGGGCCACCGAATCATGCTGCCTATATTTCGGTTGGCGATATGTCGCTGGTTTAACCCTTACTCTACCAGCACTGTTTTAAAAATGCGCCGAGGCGGCCAAAGACGGGCACGCCAAAACGGCGATAATATCGCCGCTGGTAGAGTAAGGGTTAATCAAGGCGTGATTATTGAAGGGTCCTCTGTCTTCCAGGCAGAAAAGTGTAGGGCCCTTCCGCTGACCTGGGCTGAGTCGCACCGGGATCATGCTGCCTATATTTTCGGTTGGTGATATGTCGCGGTTTTTAACCTTACTCTACCAGCACTGTTTTGAAAATGCGCCGAGGCGGCCAAAGACGGGCACCCAAAACGGCGATAATATCGCCGCGGTAGAGTAAGGGTTAATGCACGGGCAAAGGGCTTTAGCCCGGTAGAATGGCCAACTTGATGAGGGTTATTCAGGAGTGCAAAGTCCTTTACATCAAGACATTAAATACGTATATAAACATGATGCCAAAACATTAATCTTTGTACAAATGTTTAATTAGACTGTTTAAAATGCATAAAAAAGAATGAAAACAAGAGAAGTTTACAAACATTTTAGCGCTTTATTAAAGAAAAAAGTACCTGTTTTGAAAATGAATAAACTAAATAATCATTGTTGTGCAGTAATTAATGCATGCGTCATAACAATTTAAGTACTAATATAAATTTTTGTAAACAAGATTAATTTCATGATCAATAAGAAAGGGATGTTTCTTTTATGTAATACTGATGAGAGTGTGAAGTATATACAACACAGTGACACAATTGTATTTTTTATTTGGTGAGAGTGATTGTATCATCTCTTGGATGTAAGTGCTTTCCATAAGGATTGAAAATGACAAATTTGTACTCCACACGATGAGGGTACTGCAAAATGGCAGATGGTTTGATGACGATCAAAGACTCTAGTGGCGTTGATGGTGAACGGTTGTCATTTGTTTTGTACATCACTGAAAACTACCACTTTGCCTTGTTGCACAACAGTTGCATTATGTTACATATGATTTTACGCTTGAATTAAAGGATTAGTTCAGGGGTCAAGCAAGTCTATCTAATATGACAAAGGACTTTAAAAGAATCAAAATAATGAAGAATGTTTTCAAAAATCTTGTTTTGTTAAGGAGATATCTAAGTTTAAAATTTGGTTTTATTTGTGTAGAAACGACTGAAAACAGACTAGTGACATCACAGCCTCAGATTACTCAAATTCTTATTTATTCTAAAAAATTCTTTTGCTAATTTGTGGCTTAAAAATCATTGGATACAGTAGTAAAACAAAATCTGTAAGGGTTCCTATAATTTACCACTTAAAGAAAGTGCTAGAAAAATAATTCAAATAGTGAAAAAGTAAAATAGATTTTTTAAAATACGCTCACAATTATGAAGGATGTGAGGTATAGGTGCCAAACTACCATAGACCACTGACTAGTCACCAGTCATTTCTTCATAGATAATGCAGAGTTTGAAACTTGAATATATCCTTAACGGAATAAGATATTAAAGTTGTCTCTTAACCATTTTGTTTCTTTTAAAGTCTTCTTTCATATTAAGATGAACTTGCTTGACCCCTAAATTATTCCTTTAACCTCTGACACATTTGACCTTGCCAAGTACGTCACCAGCGCACCAAAGCAAAAAAATCAGTATGTATTGTTTGGCTAATAAGAAGCCATTTCATTGTTTCCATTTACCATCAGGTCAATACTTTTGTGGGATTCAGCAGTTGAGTTCAAACCACCAGCATCTCTACCTCAGCAATCGTGGATACCGAGGTTTCTCTTAGAGTAAGGGTCACACATCGCCCAGGCTGCGGAGATCAGGTCAGACCCTCTAATCCTTAAATTCTGCCCAGCTTCTCTGTTCAACAGTCTGAAATCTCTCAGCTTTTCCAACAGGAAGACGGACATTGTTGTTGAGGAGTTGAGAGTGTGCTGAAACATGTCCGAGTAAGTAACATAAACTAGGGCTGTCACAAATTGATCAGTCAAGCACCGATTTTCATGGACAAGAAAAAGGAGGAAAGGAAGCTTAAAATAATCAGATTTTGCTGCAATTTTCTGTAAAAGTCATTTGAAATTTTTGTGACATTCTTTAACATGTTTTAATTTGCAATTTACATATAATGATGACATATCGCTGATATGTTGGTCAGGTATTTTCGACATGATGGAAAAAGCAATATGAGGATATCGCAATAATTGACATATCGTGACCACTATTATAAACAAACAAAACCTTAGATACCAAGTTTATGATGAGTCCAGCAGATAGGTGACGTGGTTGATTTGTGCACTTTATGATACAAGCATGACACTTAGCACACAGATTGAAGATGTCCTAAGAAACATTTTGTGGCTATAGGTGCAATCATTTAGTTTGTGCCGACTGAAAAGCAGCAAGAAGGGTATTTTTTGTTACTTTATAACAAATTTTAGAGGCATCTAAATTTCTAAGGAAGAAACTTAAGTGCGTATCATTTTTATTAGAGACAAATTTTACACTTGAAGTAGAATAACATGAAGTTTTATTGACCTCTTTTCTCATATTGTTTCCATTTTCAAAGTCATAAACTGTGCTACAACACATTGTACTAATAGTATTGCTCTTTGTTTACTTTAAATAATTATTTATTGGGACTATTATTAAAGGAACTTCAACTGCTATTCTAAACATTCCCTACCAAATGCTATTGAGACGAATGTTTTTTGAGAGGTTCTACATTGCATGGTATTTCAATTTGTATTTTTAAGTCTGTCCTTTGACCACAAGAATGATAATCTGAATTTTGTTGTCTCTACATTATTTTCAGTAGATAAAAAATAAGTAATTCAAAGAAGTTTGTATGAGATAATTACTGAAGTTACATTTCAGATTCTTCAACTGAACTGAATCTTTAAAGATTTTTGCATATCAGCTCAATCTTTTGTTGTAATTTGTATGCAAAAAGCTTCCTTTGATCATATTTGTGTCTTTTAGGTGACTTCAAACAACACTCAGCTAATTGTTGTAGGTAAACTTATAGCACAGGTGCTCAGGGACTTCATTTTCCTGTGCACCTCAAGGACCTCTCATCTCTCCAGTACACCCTGGCCCTATCTGCAAGCAGCAGTTGAGATACAAAACAGTATGATTGGTCAATCTAGAGTGCTTTCAGTGAAGCTCAACTTGGTTTCCTTAACAACAGCAGATGGAAGAGGTAGGTTGCTTTCGATGTCTGTTTTTCCTTTCTGGGTAAAATAAGCCATACAACGCTGTTATTTCTCACATTATCATCCATCCTGGTCAAGATCTTGTTCTACCTCTTTAAATCTTAAGCAGCATTCAAATAGATTCTCATTGTGGTAATTTTGCTTTTGCAACATGTGCTCCCAAACTTTGGTACTGACTTACCCTTCATATCAAAACAGCAACTACTGCTAATTCTTTCAAACACAAGTTAAAAGTCTTGCGCTCAAATTATGTTTTAACTTAATGTGGTATTTTCATCTGTACATGTAAAAACTTATGTAATTTAAATTTCATGTAATTTGGGTGTTAAATCTGTATAATGTGTATTAAAGTTATATGTTGTACAATGTCTTAAACCTGACTTATTCTGCAGTTTGACGCTACATAAGTATTATTATTGCTATTGTTGTTGTTGAAAACCAACACTTACCTGCACGCTACATTTATCTAAACCTTTGCACCATTTGCTGAAAGCCCTGATACAGGCTTCATGAGTCTCTGAACATATAGAGGACGACATGGTAGAATATATAGAGGACGTATGGTAGAATATATATAGAGGGCGATAAATGGCTATGGTGGAATATATAGAGGCGATGGCAGATTACCTAGAGAGCGATGGTAGAATATATAGAGGGCGTGGTAGAATGGTGGAATATATAGAGGGCTATAGTAGATTACAAAGGGGCGATAGTAAAATATAGGCTAATAGAATGGTAGAATTCATAGAGGGCGATAATAGAATGGTAGAATTCATAGAGGGCTTATAGTAGAATACATAGGACAGAGGTATAGTAGAATATAAAAAGGGCTGCAATAATAGAATATATAGAGGGCTATAGTAATAGAATATATAGAGGGCGATAGTAGAATACATAGAGGGGCTTATAGTAGATTACCTAAAGGCTTATAGTGAGATAAATAGAGGACCATAGTAGAAATATATATAGAGGGCAATAGTAGATTACCTTAAAGGGGCGATAGTAGAATATATAAAGGGCTAGTAGTAGAATATATAGAGGGCGAGGGCTAGTAGAATATATAGAGGGCCATAGTAGAATATATAGAGGGCGTATATAGAATATATAGAGGGCGATAGTAGAATATATAGAGGGCTTATAGTAGAATATATAGAGAGCGTATAGTAGAATATATAGAGGCTTATAGTAGAATATATAGAGTGCGTATAGTAGATTATATAAAGGTCTATAGTAGAATATTCTTTCACAAACACAACACATCCACATTACAATACTATATGTGTGGCTACTTTACCTTCTATATTTATTTTTCGCATTGAGCTAATTAACTTTATGTGACCTCATATATCCAAAATGTTCACTTGTTCAAACTACCTCCAGTCCGGACCGCTTTGGATTCAGATGCCAAGTTTGCTGTGTATGAAGTAGCTAATTTATATTCAAAGGAGTAGTATGAGACGGATGTTAGCCAGCTTTGGAATTAATTATAAACTTTTCCATGGTTCTGAATAGATTAATGTAGTAAATACATTAAGCAATTTTATGTACTATTTATTGCACAATTACATGCTGGGACGTTTTAGTGCAATGAACCCCAAACAATGTAGCCGAAAAACTTAACATTTTACCACATATACTGCTGCTTACTCAAGAAAATGATAATAATATTTTTTTATATACTGCTGCTTACTCAAGATATGATAATGATATTTTTTTTAATTGTATTAATTTCTTCCGCAAATTCTAATTTTCCCAAGAGTCAGAAAATGCCAGAAACATGGCTTTTTTCCAGATCTGATGTTAGTGTTCCCATACTTCTTAGTCATTGGATGTAAGGGCTGTCATGATATGGGTTAGGCCTAGTTTAGGCTTCAATTTAAAGGCATTAGACTTTAGATTTCTTGAGTAAGCAACAGTATATGTGCTATAAACGTCCCCCATGCAATTGTGTGCTGAAAAGTGCATTAAATTAAGAAAGAGGGAAGTATATATAGATGTATTCACTATATTAATATTATTTCTGTCGCAATTTTTCGTGCGAAGATTTTTGACACCTTTATTCAGAACTGGGAAATTGTATCAATAATTCTAACTCGGTATCATGACAGCTGTATCGCTGCCATTAAATATATGAGTTTATAGCATCGCTGTTTATGTGGTCCATTTATCCATCTTCTCCAATTTTCAGAGCAAGTTGGTGTCACAGGGTGAGAGGAGTCTTTCAAGTCATAGCCAACAACTACCAGAATTGGATTTTCCTTCTAATCATAATCTTAGCCATTGCTGGTGCTATTTTGTTTGGGTATCATCTATTTTTAGCTCCACGATACACATACATTCCTCAGGGCAGCTGGAGCGTTCTTGCACACGCCGACTCATGTATCTCCGCCCATATGCAATGTCACCTTCTCCAGGTCGCTGTTTACCGTTGTTATCTTTTGGATCAGAATTGATGCAATCTTGATTAGAAGGGATAGTGGCCATTTGGTTGTAGATTTTTATTTTGTTAACCCTGTTGCATGTTGCTTCAATTTGTTTCTGGATTCTGGACTTTCAAAAGGTTCAGTGGTCAAACACGGTCTTCTTACATGAAAGAGGACAATAAATGCACATAATAATAAAGAGAATGTTTAAAAACATTTAAATTAAACCCTTACTCTAACACACAGCGATATTATCATCGTTTAGGCATATATTACTCAATAATATATGCTGCATGATCTCGTGGGTGGCCCACCGGGTCACTGAGGTGAAACAAGCTCGACTCTGCTGCTCGGAAGACAAGAGACCCTTCAATAAATAGCATGTGCTTAACTCCCCATTTGACCCTTCGTTTTCCAAGCGCATTTTCAAAAAAATGCTGGTAGAGTAAGGGTTAAGGAGTGTATTTACTTCTAAAGCTCAATAATATAATCAATATTATTTTATAACTAATGTTAAATAGCTAGTTGTTCTACAACCAATGTTAGAAAGCTTGTTAATTTTGTTTAAACTATTTGTGTTATTTTATAATTAAAGCTTTTTATAATTAATGTTAAATAACTAGTTAATCTATGACTAATTTTAGATAACTAGTTATATTATAACTATTTGTGTTATTTTATGATTAAAGCTATTTTACAACTAATGTTGAATAACTAGTTGTTCTATAACTAATTTTAGATAACTAGTTATATTATAACTATTTGTGTCATTTTATAATTAAAGCTATTTTATGACTTATGTTAAATAGCTAGTTATCCGTGACTAATTTTAGATAACTAGTTATATTATAGCTATTTGTGTTATTTAATAATACGGCTATTTTATGACTAATGTTAAATAGCTAGTTATTCTATGACTAATTTTAGATAACTAGCTATTTTATAACTAATGTTGCCTGTACCATTCCATTCATCTGAAAGATCTTAAAGAAATATTCCCATGACTTTTCGTTTTCATATGTATGATAGAGGAATATTACAGAAACAACTTGGATTTAAAATCATTTAAAAATCTTTTCCCATTTAGGAGTATTTTAAAGATTATGTGATTGTGTTGAAAAGTGACCTCACAGTGTACAATGTGATGTCATAAAGGCAAATCAAAGACAATGTTTGTGTATTTCTTTGAAAATTAATTGCCTCTTACTAAAGTATTGAAGCATTGTTTTGTTTATTTATTGAGGAAATAAAACTTAATAAGAACACACTTTGCCCAGTTACTCATAAACCTTATATTTCAAAGTAAAAACATTTTTTTAAAACACAAGAATTGTTTCGATCTGCTTTTATGACATCACACTGTACACTGTGAGGTCACTTTTCAACACACTCACACAATCTTTGAAATGCAATAACTCCTAAGCGGAAAAAGATATCAACAAGATTTTGAAACACAAGTTGTTTCTTTCATAGTCCTCTATCCCAGTGGGTCTGCAACCAGTGAGTTCACAACTGGTTATCAAAGGCCGTGGGTCGTCTTGATATAATGTCCAGCACTGGATGCTTTCAGGATGTTAAACCTTTGCTATGCTATGCTATTGTATATTTATGAAAATGAATATTCAGGGAATATTCCTTTAACACTTTTCACAAGATTTCTTTTCCACAAAATGGGCATCACTTGTAACAGCTTAAGTAATTGGCTTATTTTGATTTTTTCCTTCCTCCAGGATATAATTACAGCGCAGTCCATACCAGACTGGGGATGTATCGATAAGAGAAGAACGCCATTCTCCTGGAAAACTCTGGAGCTCGACGACGGACCTCTGTGGAGGGGAAACAGTCCTCAATATCAATAACCCGTGTCTTTCTTGTCATATTTTGTATAGGTTTTTTAAATATAAGTTTTAAAAGGCATTTGGCTTTTTATATTTAGTCTGTTTTTTGTACAGCACATATGAATAAACGTTGATTCAATTTTTTAGTGTACAAGTACTTCCCGCCAGGATCTATGCACGTGTGCTCAAAATGGGGAAATGTTATTCTTAGGGATACGCTTTGTGCAAATTTGATCAAAATTTGTTATTATACGCCATGTTTTTAAGTACTCAATTTCAAACTAAGCCTGCTCACAAGCACTATACAATGAAAAAACCTTACAGGAAAGAGACAAAATAGATTAAAACTAAAGTCCAGAATCAAGGAGATGGTGATATGTAACAAAATTTAGATGTCAAAATGTTGAATGAATGTGTCTTTAAAGCACGTTGAAGCCATTAAGGATTATTGATGGATGCAGGGAGGTGAGGAACAGCCCAGGAGAATCATTTTTACCATGTGGTGTGTTTATGGGACAGTCAGAGTCAAAGTTTGTTGTCCAAATACTGAAGAACACGACGTGGAAGAATGAACCGTTATTATTAAATTTAAATTAATTTCATGTTTATTTGGGTAGAGTCAGGGCTCTGAAATGAATACTTGCCCAGATTAAACCGTTATGTACATTATAAACTTTGGGGTAAGGATTTTGGGTGTGAAAGAATTGACTCACTAAGTATGTAAATTAGGTGCTGTGGCTAAGTGGTTAAGAGTCATGCTCAGATTCGAGATACCGAGTTCGATTCCCATCATAAAGCGCTGCATTTTGTCCTTGAGCAAGACACTTTACTCTACTTGCTTTAGTCCTCTCAGCTGTAAATGAGTACTAGCATTGCTAGGAGTTAATCATGCGATGGACTGGCGTCCCCCATTCCCATGGGGAATAATGTACTCACATCTACTTGCGCCTATGGAAACCAGGGATAAGCACTGCTCAATGAGCCTAATGGCTCAGATGGATTTAGCTTAAGTACGGAAATCTGTGATATCCACCATAGCAATGCGGTATCTAGGTGGGGCAAACAAACCTCAAATCTGCGATCATGCATTACCAATATAATGACATTTAGATGTTCATGCCTGCTACAAGCTTTGATTCATTTATGGCACTTCTCCAGATCTTTTAGAGTTTTTAGCAAAAGAAATAAACAAAATTCCATTTACTCACCATTCTAGGTAATTAAAATCAGATTTTCAAAGCCTGTAGTGGCCCATAGGCTCAAGTTTTGTTCTACTATCTTGTCGTCACTCAGTATGTGTGTGCAGCAATTTGTTTTGTGTAGTATAATGCACCACTGCATGACTGCACGCCGCTAACTGTACTGTACCAGTACTGCATATTATTTTTGCCCCACTTTAGTTACAGAGATTTTGTTATGGCAAATTCATGCGGTGATTGGTTTAAAAGCTGTCAATCATAGATTGATTAAAGCAAGCCTAAAATTACAAAGTAGGATTGCGCAACACGGAAGTGTTTCAACAAGTAACATTAATGAGGTACAATTTATGAAAAGAAAACGCATCCGCTTGGTAGAAACATCATTTTAAAAGCAAGAATTGTGGCCCTGGTTACCTGTACCTTTCCATACACCTGAAAGATTGTAATGCTTTTCACAACATTTCTTTTTCACAAAACGATTATCACTTGTACCAGTATAATGGTTGTTAGGTTTTTTGAATGAATCTGTCATTATCGCTTATGGAGCTCTTTCAACATGGTAAGATAAGTTGATTTTTGTTAAGGTTTTTCATTTGGTTTGGGGATTAAATCCGAGTATTTACTTTAAGTTATACCTTACCTTCCATGCTATTAATATGCAATCTGGTCACATGACCTGATTCTAACGCACTTAACCGACCTAAAAACGAGTAACCAGCCAAGCCCTGACCTCCATAATACCTCTGTACTACCTCACTCTTTTCAGCGCGTTGTTGGCACTAACATCGCTGAAAACTGGTCATTTTTATTTTATTAATAGTTAACCTTTCTAACTCTTTTCTCTTCAGCAGCATCTACCTGGAGGGTTTTACACTGCCCTTTCTCATCTGGCTTGCCTTTTAGGTCTTTTCGAGGTAAGGGCGAGGTAGCCATGGGTCCGAGATTTCTTCTGCCGACCTACACGACTTTACCCGTGTAGCCTACACTTTAGGATAGCAGGTTTTTGTCTCCATTCGTAAAACGAGTGGCTAGTTCGAGAGCCGCCCTACTCTCGTGGTGAGTGTTTTAGGTCCTAGAGCACCAGGTGTGCCTATCTAGGGACCTCTTACCCGGGGTTTAGGTTTTCCACCCTTTGCCCCCCCTACACGAGGAACCTAGCGTTATAACTTTGCATATGTTTTAACACGCTAGGATATCTCTGTACAAGTTCTCGTATGCATTAGGCCAATTTCTTTTTCTGATTTTGGCGCATGCGCATTGGGTCGACGTCTCTGTCGGGTGTTCGGGGAGTCGGCTCCGAGCTTCTCCAAGGAGCTACAGTTTTTACAAGAGAGCTTATTTTTGTATTAACGTTACCAGCATATGAATATTTTCATTTTTCTTACATAAATTGAAGACAAAGTTTTTAATTTTCAAGCTTGTTTTTTGTGGCTTGGGAGAGACGGGATGGGGGTCTCTCCGATGTACTGTTTAAAGGATCTCTTCTTTTTATCTTTACAGACTTTGAGTACTCAGTGGTTTGTGTTTTTCCACGCTACCCCGCGCTTGTAAAGTCTTTACGTTGATGCTTTTCTTGTTTCAAAAATTTTCAGATAGATAATTTTTCTGTTAAAAATATTTGTTGATGTACTGTTTTGCTATGCCTCGCCTCTTATAACGTAATTGTAGGATCATAGGTACTTCCCCATAGGGTGCTATTGCTGTATTTGTTGTATGTATGCATTGCTATATGTTCTTCTCTTTCAGAAATCTTGTTGAGAATGATTAAATCAGTGGCGCTGGCGCCTTAGGTGGGGTTCCAAGTGAACGCCACCTAGAGTTAAAAGAGTTCAGAGAGAGAAGATAAGATCTTAGTCCTCTTCGTGGGCGCTGCGCCACCTAGAGTTGAATAGCTAAGAGAGAGAGATAAGATAACCTCTTAGGGCGTTGAATAAACGTTGCCTAAAGTTGAGAGGATAGTAAAGATAAGAGAGAGATAAGCTCTGATTAACTCGGGTGGCGCTGCGCCTTAGGTCGGGTTCCAAGTGAACACACCAGAGTTAAGATAGTTCAGAGAGAGAAGATATCCTCTTAGGTGCGCTGCGCCTAAATTGTAAAGAGAAAAATTAAGACCCATGCGGTTCCGCGGCCCGTTGTTACGGGCGGGCGTTCCATTGACGGTTGCATAGGGTTCGCGGCTTGTTGTTACGGGGCGGACGGTTCCATTGGACGGTTCCATGCGGTTCCGCGGCCCGTTGTTACGAGGGGGACGGTTCCATACGGTTCCGCGCCCGTGTTTACGGGCGGACGGTTCCATTGGGCGATTTTGATCCATACAGTTCGCTGCTCGTGTTTACGGGCGGGCGGTTCCATTGGGCGGTTCCGTGATCCATATTGGACGGTTCCATACAGTTCCGCGCCCGTGTTACGGGTCTGTATAGAACAGATAGCGTACACCGTCACGGCTAGTCCGGTTATACGCCCACCAGCTACCAAGCCACGTGGTCAGGTGACAGGTAACATTCTTGGCAAGAAGTATAGCATTGAGACAGCTATTTTTCTTCTTGGTCCCGTAGCCATTAGCTACGCAGTTCCACGCTCGTGTGAAAGGAATTAAGATTGTCTACGTTGAACGTTACAGTTCCGTATTTATTTTCATTAGTATCATAGACATGGAGGACAGGTCCCCAAGTGTTGATGTTTTACACACCCAGGATGTCCCGTGATGCATAGCGCAAACGCTTCTTTAAATTACGCTCAGGTGACATCCATCTCACGTTACGCTGCGGTAGGTTATGCTGCGAGTCAAATCCTTGTACTCTTTGCAGCGATTGGGACCTAGGCGTGGTCGAGCACAGACTCCACCGCTGACCGGTATTTTCAAAAGCGGCGGAGAAAGTGGAGAAGCGACGTCCGATAGGCCCTCTTTGTCTCCCCCACCCGCCACCACCCACCCAGGCTCAGCGCACCCACCTCCCATCAGGGAGGCGGGGCGCCACCCACTCTCAGCGGAGCGCCCTTTGTCGGGCCCCTCAGCTGAGTAGACGATGCTAACACGTGCTCCAGTGGTGCATAGCACGGTGGTGGGAGCCCTCCTCCCGTCTCCCGTTGGGGTCTCCCTAACGAGGCAGACCCGGCGGAGGGACAGGGATCGGGACAGTACACACAAGGAGAGACAGAGTTGACGTCATAGGTCCTCTCCCTCATCCTCATCTTCCTCATCCTCCCCTGAACATAGGAGGAGACATAGGAAGCGACATCGGGGCCACCCCCTCGAGGATCTCGCTTTTCAGGACACACTCAAGAAAACACTTGAGATTTTGGTGTCACAGGCTCTGGAGCGGAGGCTTTCGCCTCCTACTCCTCTCTCCCCGGCAGCTACCACTGTCGCGGCTTGGCATTCCCCTGACTCTGAGTTCTTGGAGGAGGATGCCCTCGACATCTATCCCTCAGGAAAGGAGGTCGATTTTCTGGATACGGCACAAGACAGCTTCTCGGTAGGGGGGACTTCTCCTGCCGCCCCTGCTCCAGCCACCCTCTGTGCCGCATTTACGATGCCAAATGCACCGGATATGGCCCCCGTATCCTACCGGATATCGAACGAGGTCCTCTTTCCGCCACCTCCCCTGGTGGACCCTCTTTTACAGGGGGAGCGGGTTGCCCAGCTTTTGGATTTCCTTGAACGGGAAATCAAGCTGGAGGTCACAGAGACACCCATAGTCAACGCGGGCCCGCGGTCTCAGCGTAGACTGCTCAGCGCAGCCACAAGGGATGCTACGCCGACGGCTAAGCATTTCCCCATTGATGCCTCCCTGGTGTACAGGATTAGGCATTGGGCTAGGATCCCGGACAAGGACTGGATGGCCTACAACCGGGACGTTGATCAGGTCACACAGGTCCAGCCAACTGACTATCAGGCGCTTATAAAGACCCGGAATCCTGGAGGGAGTGTGGCAACTCCTCCGTCAACCGGCGAGCGGCACCGCAGCTGTGTCCGGCTCCGTGGGCAGGGCTCCGAAATTTCGTGACCCTTCGGTCCAGCGGAGGAACGATTTCCTCATAGCTGTCGACCGGGCCGCACGACGGGGCTATAAATACCAGGCCCTTGCCGTTTGGGTAACAGAGGGTTTAGACTTGGTCCTGCGCAGGCATCTCCCTACCGACGTCCTTACACAGACCCTGCCTCTGTTAACTGGGCTCTCGGATTTGCTCGACGCGACAGTCGACCAACTTGCCCGAGCCTCTACTAAGACGGTCCGGGAGAGACGCGAGAATATTCTCTCTCTCCTTGGACTCTCTGCTGTCACTCAGGCGGACCTTCGGCGGTTGCCAGCTGAGGGTCGGGACCTATTTGCTGGTCACTTCCGAGATGTTCTGTCACGCCAAGCTGGCCGCCAGGACGATCTTCGGAAGACTCAGAAGCTGTTAGCGAAGAAGTCTTTCTTCTCTTCCGCCGCCGCCACCCTTTAACCGGGCCGGGGTGTGTCTAGCCGGCAACGGTTCCGACGTCGCAGTGACACTGTCACGGGGCCCTCTTCAGCTCCTCCCTTTCGTCAGGAGTCCACTTCGTGGACCAGCAGAAGGGCAGGGGCGAGGACCAGCCGACGCTTCTTCCCCGCTGCACGCAGAGCGGGTACCTCTTCCCGAGGGAAGGGGAAGGCCAGGGGCTGGCGTTTTTGACCCACCGCCGACCTCCCCCCCCCCTGTTGATTGGGGCTCCAGTCGGGGGGCATCTACAGGAATTTTCAGAGGCTTGGGAGAGAATCACCATCGACAAGTGGGTGCTACGAACTATTTGGCAGGGTTACCGTCTAGAGTTCACGACTCCTTGCCCCAGGGAGGGGTCTTTCGACCCACTCACGCCTCGTCAGGGGCGACCACACTGAGTTGCTGAGGTCAGAAATCGGAAAGTTGCTGGCGGTTCGCCATCACCTCCATCACGAACCCTCCCAGGAACCTCGTAATGTCGACGTTTTCCTGGCCCCAAGAAGGGGGAACAAGTGGCGCCCGATTATCAATCTAAGACCGCTCAACAGGTTCATCCGACCCCTGAGGTTTAAAATGGAGACTCTTCACCCATCCTCCTCAGTTGATGAGGGGCCTGTGGGCCACCTCTGTCGATCTCACGGACGCATATCTCCATGTGCCGATGTTCGAGGAACACGGGCGTTTTTCTGGCGTTCAAATTCGAGGGAGTTACACACGTTCAGGGCGTTACCCTTCGGCTATCGACTGCCCCCAGGGTCTTCACCCGGATCACGAGTTCTAGCGGCCTTCTTACGAGGGCAAGGCATCAGAATTTGTATGTATCTCGACGACTGGCTGATCGTTGCAGAGAGCGCTACCGTCGCGAGACACACGCGTGGTCATACGGGTGGCACAGGACTTGGGGTGGTTGATCAACCGCCAAGTCCAACCTAGTTCCGTCTCAGACTCCCACCTTTCTGGGGGCAGTCCTGGATTTTCTCACGGTCGATATCGGCCGACGGAGGAACGGATCCTGCCGTGTGGCGGAGCCGGCGCCCTTCTCGTTACGGGCGTCGCTGCGAGATCCTGGCTGGTATTCTTGGGGTACCTAGCCAGCCTCGTAGATGTAGTCCCCATGTGCAGCTTTTACATGCGGGATCTACAATTTCATCTACTGGGTCATTTCATACCATCCCGAGAGACCTTTAGCGTCCTTGTTCCCACGTCGCAGGCGGTGGTTTCCCACATTTGGTGGTGGTGCGTCCACTCTCACCTGTCACAGGGACAATTTTTTCCGCCCGTCAGGCCCCTCGGTATCGGTGGTGACCGATCGTCTTTGACGGGTGGGGAGCGCATTTAGCGTGGTCCCAAGTCGCAGGATTTTGGATTTGGATGCTTGGTGCAGTCAGCACATCAATCTGTTGGAACTAGAGGCGGTCCGCCGGGCTCTTGTTCACTTCCTACCACAGGTCCGAACAAGTCCGTTCTAATACGCACCGACAACACCACGGTAGTGGGGTTTCTCAACAGACAGGGAGGCACGAGATCCCGGAGTCTCTGGATCTTAGCCAGGTCCCTTCTGTCTTGGTGCATGTTGAACAAGGTCACGCTCCAGGCGGTCCACCTGCCAGGCAAGGAGAACACGATCGTGGATCTGTTATCCCGCCTCAAGGAGTTCCCACAGAGTGCCCTTCTCCAGCGGGTGGCCGAGGCGATCTGGTTAACCTTCGGTCTCCCGGACGTCGATCTGTTCGCGTCCGTGGACAAACACAAGCTACCAATTTTTTGCGCTCTCACCCCCAACTCAAGAGTCTGGGTGGTCGACGCGTTCACGATCAGGTGGGCCCATTTCGTGGGCTACGCCTTCCCACCGTTCGCTCTAGTACCGAGAATACTGAACAAGGTGGTGTCTGACCAGTGTTCCATGTTTCTTCTGGTAGCTCTCAATTGGCCCGGCCAGCTGTGGTTCCCTCAGCTGCTCAATCTTGTCGCAGGTTTCCCGTACGAGCTTCCGGTCACGGACGAGTTAGTCTCCATTCCAGGCTCCGGCAAACTGCACCACAACCCAAAAGCACTCCATTTGACTGTGTGGCCTCTATCTGCGAATTCCTTGTGTCGCAAGGTCTTTCGAGGCAGCTGCTCAAATGGCGGCCTCTAGCCGGAGATCTTCCAGGCTCAGAATGTTCCAAGACTGGTGCCAGGATAGATCGATTTCTCCGCATCTGGCGCCTCTTGGTGACGTGGCGGATTTTTTGTTGGTCCAGTTTAATCTGAATAAATCCATCAATACGGTCAAGGGTTCAGGACAGCCATAGCGGCTATCCACCGGGCTTCCACGACGGCTCTACTGTCACCGACGCGCAGCCTCTAAAAAGATTGATTAAAGGCATGGCATGTTCTTACAAAGGCCTCCAGTTCGGAACCTTGCTTCCCCATGGGATATGCAGGTGGTCCTCGAGACTTTGGCACGGGCTCCGTTTGAGCCTTTGCCAATTTGTCCTCTCAAGGAACTGACTTTAAAAACGATGTTTTTACTCTCCGCAGCCTCGGCTGGCGGAGGGGCGCTCTTCACGCTTTCCTCAAAGAGGGTCATATTCGCTTTGAATCGGGGCGTTCGTCGTGCCTGACCCGGCCTTCTTAGCGAAGAATCAGACGGTCGACTTTTTACCGAACCTATTTTCCTCCCGTCGCCGCTTCACGTTTTTGACACGACAGAGGACAGGGTCTGGTGTCCCATTCGGTGTCTCAAACACTATATCAAACGTCGCGCAATCCTTTGAACGACGTCACCGCTCTTTTTGTGTCCTTCCAACAGCCGCGATCGAGTTGTCTCGCGTGATACGATTTCTCGCTGGATTGTCAAGCGATCACATACACAATAGGTCCGCGTTGTTCGCGAACGCTCGTTCAGGCACACCAGGTGCGAGGCATAGCGGCGCCAATTGCGCTTTTCGGGGTTCCCTTCACGAGATCCTTCGTGCTGCAGTGTGAAAACGCCAGCCACGCTCGCTTCAGCTTATCTGGTGGTTATTCCGGACTATCAGGGCAGAGTTGCACGGTCGTTGTTTCTGGAAGAGGACCACCCCTTCTTGAGGTGAATATTCTTCACTTATTCCCCGTTCTCTTGTTGCTTTGAAGTGGTTTCACGTTCTTTTCCTAACGTTTTCGTTCCTCTTCGCTTTCACTAAAGTTTAATTTCGGCCGTTGTTCAGGCTCGGGTTATTTCGTTTGCTTATTCTAACTAAACTTTGCCGTTGTTTTGGCGATTGTTCTTTCGTTCTTTCCCAACAAAATTTGTGTCCGTTCTTGACGATTTCATTTCGTTTCCGTTTTACTAACGCGGTTTTGGTGTTTCCTGCTTAGTTTACCTTTACAGACAGTTTGTTCACTTTATGCTTTCATGACCCGCTCCGGTTCTCTGACGAACTTGGTGAGTTTTCGTCGTGCCGTTTTGAGCGTAGTTTGCAGTTTGTTTCTGTTCCAGTCGGTTTTATGCGTTGCGTGTCTTCACGCTTTGGTTCACTTTTGTTCTGTGGGCGTTTTACCTCTCGTTTTGCTAGTTCAGAAGAAGCTATCCGGAGGTCTTTCGTCCTTAAGAGGAGAAGGTTTTTCGTCCCTTAAGGGAGATTCGACTATTGCGAGTTTAGTACCAGCCATTAAAAAAAAAAAAAAAAAAAAATGTGCTTCTTCTGAACTCCCTTCCTTCCTCTCCTCGGTTGCAATCTGATTGCATATTAATAGCATGGAAGGTAAGGTATAACTTTAAGTAAATTTACCCCGCTAAGCATAGCGGGGATATTTACGAGAGTTATACTTACCTTCCATGCATCCCGCCCGCCTCCCCTTTCCTTCAGGCCTCGGTGAAATGTTGAGTGAGGTAGTACAGAGGTATTATGGTGGTCAGGGCTTTGGCTGGTTACTACGCTTTTTAGGGTCGGTTAGAAGTGCGTTAAAATCAGGTCATGTGACCAGATTGCATATTAATAGCATGGAAGGTAAGTATAACTCTCGTAAATATCCCCGCTACGCTTTAGCGGGGTAAATTTAAAGAACAAATCAAAAATAAGTATCATATTAAGCTGTGTGGGAGTGTGTGTCATTTGTGTGTGTTATGTGTTTGTTTGATCATCTTTGTCTTTTGTAGGGATTGTAATATATGTATAAGTACAACCTCGGCATAAATTGTGTTTTTTTCTTCATGAAAGTAATTAAGAAAACTTTAATTTTGTGTTAAGAATCTGGGAAGAAGTAATACAAACAATTTCTGAAAGGCCTTGTGAAGGCTGCCAATGAATGTTCATGGTTAGGTTTTAAAATTTGGTTGAGGTTATGTTTTGATTAAATTATATCTGATTATTTATTAATGACTTTTTAAAGCTGTTGGGTTTCTCCATTTTTGTGTATTATTTGAAACGTTTTACACTAAGACACATTTTGGTGACATATTTAAAATTCAGTTTTGTTAAATGCTTTTATAGACTTACTATGTTTAATTGAAGTTTTGTAAAATTCACAAACACACAGTAAATGCAATGTTGTCGTTTTCATTTGATGTGGACTATTTTGTGAGGGGTTCTTATGACAACTGCTTTGGTCTCACGTTCCTTAGTCACTGCTTTGGCAACCAAAAATGAGAAACTTAATTGTCTTAACTCTTTGTGCTTTCCATGAAACAAAGCCTACATTAAAAGGAGATAATGATGGGAGGGTATGGTGGAACCCTAATACAAGCACTGGCATAGTGAATTGAAAAACAGATCAGGCGAACTATTGTAGAATTAAGGGTTCAGTGGGCCAGCACGTCCATCTTATATAAAAGATGACAACAGAAGAAACAAAATGATAAAAAAAGCATTCAAAACTCTTATTCCGTTGAAAGATATTTAATTTTAAAAGTTTGTATAATTTATATAGGAACGACTAAAATCATACTAGTTGTGACATTACAGCCTCAGATTCCTCAAAGTATTTTATCATATTTTGTTCTTCGGTTTTGTGGCTTTAAAACCATTAGATATAATCTTGTCAGGGTAATTATAATTTACCACCTGAAGAAAATTTGACTAAAAATAGTTTTAAAAATTGGATCAATTTTCTTTAAAATTGTTAAGAATGTGAGGATGAGGATGCCACCCTTCCATAGTAGACTTACTACACCAGTCATTTCTACCCATAAGACAGATATTTAAACTTGAATATCTCCTTAATGGAATAAGAGATTGAAGTAGTTTTGTCACCATTTTAATGCTCTTAAAGTCCTATTTCATACAAGATAAACTTGTTGACAACTGAAGTAATCTTTTATAGAATGACAACAGATGTAGTTTTGATGTCACAAAATTGAGTGCTCAATTTCAAGTGTTTGAGAGAAACAGGAGGTGTTACAGTAATGATTTTCAGTTATGTTTTAAACAATTATTCTTTTCCTTAAATGTTTATTTGTTGTAAACACAGATTACATGAAAGTTTCCAGAAATGTTTCTTATTAACATGAATGTGGCTGTGGATCATCACATTAAACAATTTCTAGGTAGAATACGGATGAAAATTCCATGAATTAGTTCCTAGCTGGCTGCACAGTATCTAGTTTTAAAAATAAGTTACCTTCAGTCGTCATCTATAATTTAGAGAATGATATGTGTTTATGCTACAATCTCAGGAAGTTATTAATTTTGCCTTAAAAAAACATTTTCTGTGGTGCTATGATCATTAAATAAGATGGTTATTAGAGCATGGCATTTCCGCAGTAGGGGAATTCTATGTGTGAGTGAGTGTTAATATCTTCATACAAAACAAAAGGATTAAAAGGAAACAGTCAATTTACAGCCTAGGCGTGTCTGGCTAATGATTCTGTTTTTGAGATGTAAATCATCCTTTTTGTTGATTCACTTATTGCAAAAAGTTTGAACTAAAATGACGTATGTGATTAAGAATGAATGAAGCCAGAATATATTGAAAGAATTCTACAGAGGCTAAAGATGGTGTCAGCTGCCAGCAAGGGATTAGTCTTTGTGTTTGGAATTGTAAAACATGAGTAGCTGGTCAGGAAATTAATTTTCACTGTTCAAAGGGGACATTTTTGTATTGTGGTGTAAAAGCAATTTTTGCTTTCTTAATACATGCTGCTTTCTCTGTGATCTTTTTTTTCTGGATGTCTAAGTACTGTATTGATAAGTTTGTAGATTGCAGTATTTTTAGTATTTCTTATCTTTTGTTGTTTGGTCAAGTTATATTTTGACATATACCTTGAAATATGAAGCAAATGCAAGTAAGGACCTATAATATAGGTGCCTTATTTTAATAGAAATGTAACAGACTCGATTACACTAATTTATCATTGACCAGTTGATTCATCAACATCAGTCTATAAGATTGTCACATCTTTCTGAATGTTACTAGGTAGATTTTAATACACTCTAATATTCTCATATTTGGTTGTGATGAATCTAAGAATAGTTATAAACTAAAACCCAATATTTATAACCTAAAATTGGGATCAATTTAAAAGATAGAAACTTGTAAACTTTAATGATGTGCTTCATTTAAAATGATAAGAAATTCTTATCGCAAGCAATCAAAATTATAGGATAAACAAGTGTGTCAAACACACTGGTTTAATAGCATTCAAAAAATTGTAAATGATAGATGCAGCTAATGCTGTTATTTTCTTGTTTGTATATATTGAGTAAATACATTCGTCGATCATTCTAAGGTGCTTTTCTTTTTTCAAATGTTTCCTTTTGTATTGATAATGGAAGATTTATTCAAAAACAATTCTTCTTCAAACACCATCAATTTCCTCAAATATCATCAATTTCCTCCGCAACAACAACCTCTTCCACCACATTTAATCTCATCTTCCATCTCCTCACTATCCTAACTCTTTCACCATTATTTATTAACACCCTCTTGGCACATTTAACTTTTGACTGTCGCAGTGCCGTTAAACATCAACAAACCAAACCAAGTTAGTGCAGAGGACTTTCTTTATAAAGCTTATTATGAAGTCATAATCAACCACTTTAGGGCCTACCTTTTAGATGCCCTGGAAGTAGTTTAGTGTAGTGAAAATATTCCCTCCCTTCAGACACATTGACTGGAACCTCATTCTGCTGTCCAGCAATTCTAAATCAAATACCACCACCAAGTCAATCTAGTTCACCACCAACACCTGCTTCAGGCTTGGTCATTAATCGCTTCCACCCACTACTTATAATGTGACTTTTGTGAGGGTCCCAGAGATCTTAATTGAATCAATATTCCCAGTTTCTTTGGCGTAAGCGCGAATAAGAGCGCACGACTCCTGGTCACTCCATCACATGTCAAATCTCCAGCAACACTTATTACGCAGCTGAGTGAACTGGAGCAAGCAGAGACTCAAGGACACAATAAAGCAATCGTGGCTGGAATCAAACCCGGTACATTTCGCATCAAGCATGCACCTCCAATTCATTCTTCGCGTAAGAGTACTTATAATTCAAAAGTAGGATTTTTAGTCTCCAAAGTTTTCAATTTAAAACCAAAGAAGAAATAAACAAGGTTAAATTAAGAATACGCCAGGTCACACAAGTCTTAATTTACAAAGACAGTCGTCGTACAGCATGCATCTACTTAAGATCACTACAACATTGTACAGCATGCATCTACTTAAGATGACGCCATCACTACAATCATCGTACAGCATGCATCTACTTATGTGACACCATCACTACAGTCACTGTACAGCATGCATCTACTTAAAATGACACTATCACTACAGTCACCTTACAGCATGCATCTACTTCAGATCACTACAGTCACCGTACAGCATGCATCTACTTAAGATCACTAGTCACCGTGCAGCATGCATCTACTTATGATCACATCATCACTACAGTTATCGTACAGCATGCATCTACTTGAGATTACTACAGTCATACAACATGCATATACTTAGGACCACTACAGTCATCGTACAGCATGCATCTGCTTAAGATAACACCATCACTATAGTCACCGTACAGCATGCATCTACTTAAGATCACTACAGTCACCGTACAGCATATATCTACTTAAGATCACTACAGTCACTGTACAGCATGCATCTACTTAAGATCACTACAGTCACCGTACAGCATGCATCTACTTAAGATCACTAGTCACCGTGCAGCATGCATCTACTTAAGATCACTAGTCACCGTGCAGCATGCATCTACTTATGATCACATCATCACAGTTATCGTACAGCATGCATCTACTTGAGATTACTACAGTCATCATACAACATGCATCTACTAAGGATCACCACAGTCATCGTACAGCATGCATCTACTTAAGAAAACATCATTACTATAGTCACCCACCGTACAGCATGCATCTACTTAAGATCACTACAGTCACCGTACAGCATACATCTACTTCAGATCACTACAGTCACCGTACAGCATGCATCTACTTAAGATCACTAGTCACCGTGCAGCATGCATCTACTTATGATCACATCATCACTACAGTTATCGTACAGCATGCAACTACTTATGATCACTACAGTCGTCATACAGCATGCAACTACTTATGATCACTACAGTTGTCATACAGCATGCATCTACTTAAGATCACTATAGTCACCTTACAGCATGCATCTGCCTAAGATCACTACAGTCACCGTGCAGCATGCAGCTACTTAAGATCACTACAGTCACCATACAGCATGCTTCTACTTAGGATCACTACAGTTCATCGTACAGCATGCATCTACTTAAGATCACTACGATCATCGTACAACATGCATCTACTTAAGATCGCATGCATCTGCTTCAGGTCGCATGCATCTGCTTCAGGTCGCATGAATCTGCTTCAGGTCGCATGCATCTGCTTCAGGTCGCATGCATCTGCTTCAGGTCGCATGCATCTGCTTCAGATCGCATGCATCTGCTTCAGGTCGCATGCATCTGCTTCAGGTCGCATGCATCTGCTTAAGATCGCATGCATCTGCTTAAGATCGCATGCATCTGCTTGAGATCGCATGCATCTGCTTGAGATCGCATGCATCTGCCTGAGATCGCATGCATCTGCTTGAGATCGCATGCATCTGCTTGAGATCGCATGCATCTGCTTGAGATCGCATGCATCTGCTTGAGATCGCATGCATCTGCTTAAGATCGCATGCATCTACTTAAGATCGCATGCATCCACTTAAGATCGCATGCATCTACCTAAGATCGCATGCATCTACTTAAGATTGCTTGCATCTACTAAAGATCGCATTGATATGAAATGATCCATATTATGTTATGTTTCTCGGAAAAACATTTGATCATATTACAAATTATATGAGGCAGAGGCGATAAGGTCAGCAACTGCGTGGATTGCCATCTTGTTTGAATTGTTGAGGGGCTGAAGATATCATGTGAAATGTATGGTTTTACTTGTATTTGCACATTATACTATTTATTGAAAATAGAAAATTAATATAATCGAAGACATATCTGCATATAGTCTAACGGAGAGTTTTAAGAATCATATAAACATTATAATTAAGTAGCTCCAACTCATGAAGAAGAGGCAAGAAAAATGTATATACATGTATTGACATTCTTAGTCACGAAAACAGCTATGGATTTTCTTACTGAAGTTCTCTCACTTGCCTTGATGTCACTAGTTCTTCAACAAAGAAACCAAATAAGATTAATTGGCTGACAAAGTATTTTGGGATACATATTGTATCTTCAAATCGACAGTAGAAGAGTAGCCTCTTTAGAAAATTAATTTTCTTTTTATTGAATGAAAAGTATTTATATAAACATACCTAATTTTTATTTTTATTTTCACTTGAATTTGATAGCATGCGATAAAGTTGATGCTCGGATCTATGAAATTACTTCTTCTGTGTCAAAACACATGTCCGTAAGCAAGTATATATTGTCTTCATTTTATTTTGCATGTTATTTTCAAAAAGAATTATTCTTCTCATTTAAAAAATATTAATCTGAGATTCCACCGACAATTGTTTAGATCTGGTATAAATCAATCATTACGTCGATATTGTATATTCTTGTTTTCCGTTGCCCGGACAGTTCATTATGTACACACATTGCTTTATAACATCACAGGACAAAATCTTATATCATTAAAGGAGACATAAAGTCAAATATTCTAGCTTAATATATGATAGATAATTAAAAATCAAAGCAACTACCAACAACCCCATCATAGAATCATATTCTATTCTCCAACTTATCTAAGTCTGAAGTTGTAACATAGACGCTGTCATTTTGTCTAATTTTGTTGAAATCATGCCAATGATGACATAGTTTGCCCTATGTTCTAGCACACAATGTATTTCTTAATAATTGTCTTTCCAAAGTGCTTGGATTTAAAATTCTAAGGGCTTGAATCATTTATATCATATACTAACAGAATTCATAAAAACATGCAAAGGATACATTATTTCTTACAAGTTAAATTTTTAAATAGGTTATAAAGAAATACAGTGATGTTGTAATCTTTAGAGAGTGTATGAACAAAATGGCTGCTCCTGTGTAAGTTTATATTGATGACAACACATATTTTAATGATTTTAAGTTTTGTACGATGAAAGATTTCTTCAGATGACTTATAATTATTATTTATATCTTATTAAATGAACAAAAAGCCAGACTTTATGCCTAAATTAACTCTTGAAGTACGCGAAAATGTATGACAAATAAAACGTTCTGCACCTTTCATCGTGCACAGCACACGAAGATTTAAAATTCTAAACAAAAATGATGCAAAGAGACTACATTAAAAAAAAATATGACAATGGTTTTAAAGTGGTGAACAAGTGGTGTCTTTACCTATATGTCAAAATGTTAAACATGTATACACAAGTACATAAAATTGGCACCAAAGTTCACATATATATATAGTATTTATGGTGTATTTTGTGTTCATTAATAACAATTAACAATAATCACATCTACGTTTTCACCCGTTAATTGAAGAAAAAAAATGAGAAGTTTTGATTTTGGTTCTAAATCACTTTACCACATTGCTAACCTGTGTATTTTCTTTTACATTTTGTATCGAATATTTATAGAAACAAAACCGACAAAAAGATTTGGTGAAAGGAACGCTAAATATAGGCCTACTCAAATTAGGAAGTTGACGTATGTAGATACGTACGCGTTTGTAATGTGAAATCACAACCAACTGAGAAAAATGACTCTTGGAAGACTGGACATTTGCGTGACTAACCTTTATCGAACGCATTCTGACGTTCACTTTCTTCAACTGGTTGAGAGCCATCAAGGCGTTCTTCCATATCATTCCAACACTTGGAAAAAATATAATATTAATACATTATCCAAGGATGAGTTTATCCATACCATGAAATGATAGCATTGCAGATGATACTTCAAAATACGCATGCGCCATGATATACAGAAAATATATTGATTTCACATCTCGCCAATATACAAACAAAACGTATATAATAGTCAAAGTCATCTTAAATACGCATGCGCCATGATATACAGAAAATATATTGATTCCACATCTCGCCAATATACAAACAAAACGTATAATAGTCAAAGTCATCTTAAGGGAAAGGGTTGTCATTAACTGTTTAAAAACTCTGATATATTGACACTTCAAATTCTTCGAATTAAAAAAACTCAAAATTTATGAAAAATGGGCGCGTTTTTTAAGCGTTTTTTGCTTCTTTCTCCCGAGCGAAATAACTAAAACATATCTTCATCTTTCGCCGTCGGATCATCTTTTTTACCATCTGTCCGAAATACCAAATGTTTCGAGAATATCTAAATATTACATATTTGGATTACTTCCATCTTTTGCACTTACATTCAGACAATAACCACAAACATGATTACGACATCAAAATATATCATGATACCATCATATAGTTCTTCATGTATCATCAAAAATCATTTTACAAAGATTTGGTTCTTCGAAAATTGAATTTTCTACGATGCAGAATAGATAGGCATTTGAAAAGTTGTCCCTGCAGAATATTGGTATGATATAGTAGTACGAATAAAGATCATTGTTGTAAGCAATACGGTCCTTAAAACAAATGAACGCCTTATTTAGGATGACACACACTCAAGAAACAAAATCCTTTGTCTGTTTGTAATCAATTGATCAAAGTGGTGTTTTTCAGACTACTTACAATTTGGTACTTTTTCTTGAACTTAAGGCAGTTATTATCATCTTTAAAGAAGCTTTCAAAAGGTAATGGTGAGACCTTTGATACCCATTTTTAATGTAGTATCACAAACGGGTATGTGCTGATCACATGGCAGTGATTTGTATGGAACGTCGAAAGGGTCATAAGACATGTTACTACAGTAAAAAGTAACGTTGCTACTGTAAAAAGTAACGTTGCTACTGTAAAAAGTAACGTTGCTACTGTAAAAAGTAACATTGCTACTGTAAAATTAACGTTGCTACTGTAAAAAGTAACGTTGCTACTGCAAAAGGTAACGTTGCAACTGTAAAAAGAACGTTGATACTGTAAAAAGTAATGTTGCTACTGTAAAAAGACCGTTGATACTGTAAAAAGTAACGTTGCTACTGTAGAAAGTAACGCTGCTACTGTAAAAAGTAACGTTGTTACTGTAAAAAGTAACGTTGCTACTGTAAAAAGAACGCTGATATTGTAAAAAGTAACATTGTAAATTGTAAAAAGTAACGTTGCTGCTGTAAAAAGTAACGTTGCTGCTCTAAAAGTAACGCTACATATGCAGTTACGTCAAAAGTAACGTTGCTAATGCGAGAAAAAAAACGTAGCTACTCTAGAAATATACTTAGGCCTAAGTTAGTAATTACGGTGCATGCCTGTCTACAATCTAACGCTGCGCTAAAGTGTTGTCGTCCTGCATGTACTGTAAAAAAAAATCGTTGTTTTTGCATTCTTGTTAAAAATCAAATGAAAGTTAATCTTTTTATTTAAAAAAAAACTTAGATAAATGTAATTAATCTTGGTGTGTAAAGAATTTCAGTTTTTATTTTTTAGGGTAAATTTGCATCTTACCTATTTGTTATTATGTCCAATTTCCAATGTACCGACATACCTGCTGCCCTCTTATGGAATTAATATGGGTGGAGGACGAAGCAAAAAGTATCACGCACTGAGGTATAGGAGTTTCGACTCTCGGCATAACGTCACACTCTCTGTTTCTATCTATCGAACACCAGCCATTCCAGCTTAGCGTAAAACTTGAACGCGGGCGTACAAAATAAATCGTGCGTAATTAGCAAGTGCACACACAGCAATGGACTGTACTGATTAAAAATAGTATCATGGCGTATTGAAATTATTTAAGACATCTGAATAATATGTTTGATATCCACATATACCATTGCGCTGTATATTCACTTTTAAATTTGTTAATCAACAATTACCAGATATTCACAAGGATTACATTTCTTTTACCCATAATATACATTCCCATAATTTCAGGTTTTCCCATCATTTATTTTCTCTTCCCATAAATTCTGACCTTTTCAAATGCTCTATTGTATCTAAAGCTTTTGTATTAAGTTCTGGAAAAACTGGAATCAAATAGGCGATTCTACCAAAAACTGTAAGATAATTTTCTGATAATTTAAAAAAGACACTTATATCTAAATTAATATGACCAAATCTGCAAACGATGCCGCAAATCTGTCAAAAATAAACTGAAAGGTATTTTTTGCGATGACTGTAACTCGTGGGTTTATAGTAAGTGTGCAGGATTTAGTAATGCAGCTTGTAACACTCTTGCATCATCAAGCGATGATTGGTTTTGTTCGGACTGTTCGGCTTCTTGTAACCTGTATGGACTCCCAGAGTAGGAGATCTGATAAAGCAGTCCAGTGTGACTCTGACTGTGAGATCATCTGGAGCCAAAACATTATTTCAGTCACAAACGCTTTCTCTGAAGCAGCCAAAATCTTAAGTGGCCAATTTATTCAACCTCACTCAAATAGTGCAGTCATTTATCGGATTTAACAACATTCTCGATCTTGTATTTACTAACAACTTACCAGCTGTAAACTCATGAAACGTCATACCCGGTGTAAGTGACCATGATATAGTTGAAGTGACCCTAAACATATCCTCTTACTCGTAAAAAGTTGCCTAAACGTAAAACCTATTTAAGAAAGAAAGCTAATACAGAACGCAAAAAAGAAGACCTGTCTAAAACTTAAACTGCGATATTATTCTAAATTCAATAGCCCATCCATTAATGTTGATGAAAAAAAGAGTTCTTTTAAAAGGAAATTAAATTAATTATCAACGCCAAAAAAACTCATAAATTTACCTCAGCCTTGATCTACCTTGATTTAACCCATTTGATTTAACCCATATCCAACGCCGTCTCTGCAAGAAAAACCATAAACTATTCAAGAAAGCTAAGAAAACTCAACAAATTCTTGAGTACATATACAAATTTTGCTTTAGGAAATTCGTCTTAGAAAACATCGAAGAAGCTGGAAACAACTTCATCTGTAATAAACTTAAAATCTCCCTAACTGAAAACCCAAAGGCATTTTGGTCCTACATAAAAAAAAAAAGACTTAAAAGTAATTACTCTGGTGTGTCAGACATTATGAACAATCGTAAACTTTGTAGTGACAGTATGACTAAAGCTAACATCCTAAACAACCATTTTTTTGTTTTCACATAAGAAGATACCTATCAAATCCCTGTAACTAAACCACTCACTACCAACAAATTAAACCAAGCTATAATCACTCCAGAAGGTGTAAAAAAGCAACTGCAAACTCTATAGACCCAAACAAAGCCTCAGGTCCTGACCAAATACCACCATAGTTCTTAAAAAATACATGCAGAAGACCTTTATGAAATCCTAACTGATCTCTTTTAAACCTCTGTAGATAACGGTACTTTTCCAAACAAGTGGAAAGAAGCAAACATATGTAGGGTGTAAACAAACAAAAAAAGTGATAAACACGATCCAGCTAATTACAGACCAGTCTCTTGTGGAATCAATTCTCCACTGGAATATTTGAATAATGAATGTAAGATGGTGAGAGAAAAATCATATGCCCTCATCGGGATTCAACCCGAGACCCCGACTACCGTTCGGTTGCTCTACCACTGAGCTATAAGGCCAAGTGGTATTACCCCCTCGAATTTTCCCCTAAGGCATCAATTTCTCTCGATGCTGCTCGAGTGCAGCTACATAATTAGATAGAGATGGTGTGAAATGTGTGGAATGCAATTCTCCACTGGAATATTTGAATAATGAATGTAAGATGGTGAGAGAAAAATCATATGCCCTCATCGGTATTCGAACCCGAGACCCCCGACTACCGTTCGGTTGCTCTACCACTGAGCTATAAGGCCAAGTGGTATTACCCCTCGAATTTTCCCCTAAGGCATCAATTTCTCTCGATGCTGCTCGAGTGCAGCTACATAATTAGATAGAGATGGTGTGAAATGTGTGGAATGCAATTCTCCACTGGAATATTTGAATAATGAATGTAACATGGTGAGAGAAAAATCATATGCCCTCATCGGGATTCGAACCCGAGACCCCCGACTACCGTTCGGTTGCTCTACCACTGAGCTATAAGGCCAAGTGGTATTACCCCTCGAATTTTCCCCTAAGGCATCAATTTCTCTCGATGCTGCTCGAGTGCAGCTACATAATTAGATAGAGATGGTGTGAAATGTGTGGAATGCAATTCTCCACTGGAATATTTGAATAATGAATGTAAAGATGGTGAGAGAAAAATCATATGCCCTCATCGGGATTCGAACCCGAGACCCCCGACTACCGTTCGGTTGCTCTACCACTGAGCTATAAGGCCAAGTGGTATTACCACCTCGAATTTTCCCCTAAGGCATCAATTTCTCTCGATGCTGCTCGAGTGCAGCTACATAATTAGATAGAGATGGTGTGAAATGTGTGGAATGCAATTCTCCACTGGAATATTTGAATAATGAATGTAAGATGGTGAGAGAAAAATCATATGCCCTCATCAGGATTCGAACCCGAGACCCCCGACTACCGTTCGGTTGCTCTACCACTGAGCTATAAGGCCAAGTGGTATTACCCCCTCGAATTTTCCCCTAAGGCATCAATTTCTCTCGATGCTGCTCGAGTGCAGCTACATAATTAGATAGAGATGGTGTGAAATGTGTGGAATGCAATTCTCCACTGGAATATTTGAATAATGAATGTAAGATGGTGAGAGAAAAATCATATGCCCTCATCGGGATTCGAACCCGAGACCCCCGACTACCGTTCGGTTGCTCTACCACTGAGCTATAAGGCCAAGTGGTATTACCAGCTCGAATTTTCCCCTAAGGCATCAATTTCTCTCGATGCTGCTCGAGTGCAGCTACATAATTAGATAGAGATGGTGTGAAATGTGTGGAATGCAATTCTCCACTGGAATATTTGAATAATGAATGTAAGATGGTGAGAGAAAAATCATATTCCCTCATCGGGATTCGAACCCGAGACCCCCGACTACCGTTCGGTTGCTCTACCACTGAGCTATAAGGCCAAGTGGTATTACCCCCTCGAATTTTCCCCTAAGGCATCAATTTCTCTCGATGCTGCTCGAGTGCAGCTACATAATTAGATAGAGATGGTGTGAAATGTGTGGAATGCAATTCTCTACTGGAATATTTGAATAATGAATGTAAAGATGGTGAGAGAAAAATCATATGCCCTCATCGGGATTCGAACCCGAGACCCCCGACTACCGTTCGGTTGCTCTACCACTGAGCTATAAGGCCAAGTGGTATTACCCCCTCGAATTTTCCCCTAAGGCATCAATTTCTCTCGATGCTACTCGAGTGCAGCTACATAATTAGATAGAGATGGTGTGAAATGTGTGGAATGCAATTCTCCACTGGAATATTTGAATAATGAATGTAAGATGGTGAGAGAAAAATCATATGCCCTCATCGGGATTCGAACCCGAGACCCCCGACTACCGTTCGGTTGCTCTACCACTGAGCTATAAGGCCAAGTGGTATTACCCCCTCGAATTTTCCCCTAAGGCATCAATTTCTCTCGATGCTGCTCGAGTGCAGCTACATAATTAGATAGAGATGGTGTGAAATGTGTGGAATGCAATTCTCCACTGGAATATTTGAATAATGAATGTAAGATGGTGAGAGAAAATCATATGCCCTCATCGGGATTCGAACCCGAGACCCCCGACTACCGTTCGGTTGCTCTACCACTGAGCTATAAGGCCAAGTGGTATTACCCCTCGAATTTTCCCCTAAGGCATCAATTTCTCTCGATGCTGCTCGAGTGCAGCTACATAATTAGATAGAGATGGTGTGAAATGTGTGGAATGCAATTCTCCACTGGAATATTTGAATAATGAATGTAACATGGTGAGAGAAAAATCATATGCCCTCATCGGGATTCGAACCCGAGACCCCCGACTACCGTTCGGTTGCTCTACCACTGAGCTATAAGGCCAAGTGGTATTACCACCTCGAATTTTCCCCTAAGGCATCAATTTCTCTCGATGCTGCTCGAGTGCAGCTACATAATTAGATAGAGATGGTGTGAAATGTGTGGAATGCAATTCTCCACTGGAATATTTGAATAATGAATGTAAGATGGTGAGAGAAAAATCATATGCCCTCATCGGGATTCGAACCCGAGACCCCCGACTACCGTTCGGTTGCTCTACCACTGAGCTATAAGGCCAAGTGGTATTACCCCTCGAATTTTCCCTAAGGCATCAATTTCTCTCGATGCTGCTCGAGTGCAGCTACATAATTAGATAGAGATGGTGTGAAATGTGTGGAATGCAATTCTCCACTGGAATATTTGAATAATGAATGTAAGATGGTGAGAGAAAAATCATATGCCCTCATCGGGATTCGAACCCGAGACCCCCGACTACCGTTCGGTTGCTCTACCACTGAGCTATAAGGCCAAGTGGTATTACCCCCTCGAATTTTCCCCTAAGGCATCAATTTCTCTCGATGCTACTCGAGTGCAGCTACATAATTAGATAGAGATGGTGTGAAATGTGTGGAATGCAATTCTCCACTGGAATATTTGAATAATGAATGTAACATGGTGAGAGAAAAATCATATGCCCTTATCGGGATTCGAACCCGAGACCCCCGACTACCGTTCGGTTGCTCTACCACTGAGCTATAAGGCCAAGTGGTATTACCACCTCGAATTTTCCCCTAAGGCATCAATTTCTCTCGATGCTGCTCGAGTGCAGCTACATAATTAGATAGAGATGGTGTGAAATGTGTGGAATGCAATTCTCCACTGGAATATTTGAATAATGAATGTAAGATGGTGAGAGAAAAAATCATATCATATGCCCTCATCGGGATTCGAACCCGAGACCCCCGACTACCGTTCGGTTGCTCTACCACTGAGCTATAAGGCCAAGTGGTATTACCACCTCGAATTTTCCCTAAGGCATCAATTTCTCTCGATGCTGCTCGAGTGCAGCTACATAATTAGATAGAGATGGTGTGAAATGTGTGGAATGCAATTCTCCACTGGAATATTTGAATAATGAATGTAAGATGGTGAGAGAAAAATCATATGCCCTCATCGGGATTCGAACCCGAGACCCCCGACTACCGTTCGGTTGCTCTACCACTGAGCTATAAGGCCAAGTGGTATTACCCCTCGAATTTTCCCCTAAGGCATCAATTTCTCTCGATGCTGCTCGAGTGCAGCTACATAATTAGATAGAGATGGTGTGAAATGTGTGGAATGCAATTCTCCACTGGAATATTTGAATAATGAATGTAAGATGGTGAGAGAAAAATCATATGCCCTCATCGGGATTCGAACCCGAGACCCCGACTACCGTTCGGTTGCTCTACCACTGAGCTATAAGGCCAAGTGGTATTACCCCCTCGAATTTTCCCCTAAGGCATCAATTTCTCTCGATGCTGCTCGAGTGCAGCTACATAATTAGATAGAGATGGTGTGAAATGTGTGGAATGCAATTCTCCACTGGAATATTTGAATAATGAATGTAAGATGGTGAGAGAAAAATCATATGCCCTCATCGGGATTCGAACCCGAGACCCCGACTACCGTTCGGTTGCTCTACCACTGAGCTATAAGGCCAAGTGGTATTACCCCCTCGAATTTTCCCCTAAGGCATCAATTTCTCTCGATGCTGCTCGAGTGCAGCTACATAATTAGATAGAGATGGTGTGAAATGTGTGGAATGCAATTCTCCACTGGAATATTTGAATAATGAATGTAAAGATGGTGAGAGAAAATCATATGCCCTCATCGGGATTCGAACCCGAGACCCCCGACTACCGTTCGGTTGCTCTACCACTGAGCTATAAGGCCAAGTGGTATTACCCCCTCGAATTTTCCCCTAAGGCATCAATTTCTCTCGATGCTGCTCGAGTGCAGCTACATAATTAGATAGAGATGGTGTGAAATGTGTGGAATGCAATTCTCCACTGGAATATTTGAATAATGAATGTAAGATGGTGAGAGAAAAATCATATGCCCTCATCGGGATTCGAACCCGAGACCCCCGACTACCGTTCGGTTGCTCTACCACTGAGCTATAAGGCCAAGTGGTATTACCCCCTCGAATTTTCCCCTAAGGCATCAATTTCTCTCGATGCTGCTCGAGTGCAGCTACATAATTAGATAGAGATGGTGTGAAATGTGTGGAATGCAATTCTCCACTGGAATATTTGAATAATGAATGTAAGATGGTGAGAGAAAAATCATATGCCCTCATCGGGATTCGAACCCGAGACCCCCGACTACCGTTCGGTTGCTCTACCACTGAGCTATAAGGCCAAGTGGTATTACCCCCTCGAATTTCCCCTAAGGCATCAATTTCTCTCGATGCTGCTCGAGTGCAGCTACATAATTAGATAGAGATGGTGTGAAATGTGTGGAATGCAATTCTCCACTGGAATATTTGAATAATGAATGTAAGATGGTGAGAGAAAAATCATATGCCCTCATCGGGATTCGAACCCGAGACCCCCGACTACCGTTCGGTTGCTCTACCACTGAGCTATAAGGCCAAGTGGTATTACCCCTCGAATTTTCCCCTAAGGCATCAATTTCTCTCGATGCTGCTCGAGTGCAGCTACATAATTAGATAGAGATGGTGTGAAATGTGTGGAATGCAATTCTCCACTGGAATATTTGAATAATGAATGTAAGATGGTGAGAGAAAAATCATATGCCCTCATCGGGATTCGAACCCGAGACCCCCGACTACCGTTCGGTTGCTCTACCACTGAGCTATAAGGCCAAGTGGTATTACCCCTCGAATTTTCCCTAAGGCATCAATTTCTCTCGATGCTGCTCGAGTGCAGCTACATAATTAGATAGAGATGGTGTGAAATGTGTGGAATGCAATTCTCCACTGGAATATTTGAATAATGAATGTAAGATGGTGAGAGAAAAATCATATGCCCTCATCGGGATTCGAACCCGAGACCCCCGACTACCGTTCGGTTGCTCTACCACTGAGCTATAAGGCCAAGTGGTATTACCCCCTCGAATTTTCCCCTAAGGCATCAATTTCTCTCGATGCTGCTCGAGTGCAGCTACATAATTAGATAGAGATGGTGTGAAATGTGTGGAATGCAATTCTCCACTGGAATATTTGAATAATGAATGTAAGATGGTGAGAGAAAAATCATATGCCCTCATCGGGATTCGAACCCGAGACCCCGACTACCGTTCGGTTGCTCTACCACTGAGCTATAAGGCCAAGTGGTATTACCCCCTCGAATTTTCCCCTAAGGCATCAATTTCTCTCGATGCTGCTCGAGTGCAGCTACATAATTAGATAGAGATGGTGTGAAATGTGTGGAATGCAATTCTCCACTGGAATATTTGAATAATGAATGTAAGATGGTGAGAGAAAAATCATATGCCCTCATCGGGATTCGAACCCGAGACCCCCGACTACCGTTCGGTTGCTCTACCACTGAGCTATAAGGCCAAGTGGTATTACCCCTCGAATTTTCCCTAAGGCATCAATTTCTCTCGATGCTGCTCGAGTGCAGCTACATAATTAGATAGAGATGGTGTGAAATGTGTGGAATGCAATTCTCCACTGGAATATTTGAATAATGAATGTAAGATGGTGAGAGAAAAATCATATGCCCTCATCGGGATTCGAACCCGAGACCCCCGACTACCGTTCGGTTGCTCTACCACTGAGCTATAAGGCCAAGTGGTATTACCCCCTCGAATTTTCCCCTAAGGCATCAATTTCTCTCGATGCTGCTCGAGTGCAGCTACATAATTAGATAGAGATGGTGTGAAATGTGTGGAATGCAATTCTCCACTGGAATATTTGAATAATGAATGTAAGATGGTGAGAGAAAATCATATGCCCTCATCGGGATTCGAACCCGAGACCCCCGACTACCGTTCGGTTGCTCTACCACTGAGCTATAAGGCCAAGTGGTATTACCCCCTCGAATTTTCCCCTAAGGCATCAATTTCTCTCGATGCTGCTCGAGTGCAGCTACATAATTAGATAGAGATGGTGTGAAATGTGTGGAATGCAATTCTCCACTGGAATATTTGAATAATGAATGTAAGATGGTGAGAGAAAAATCATATGCCCTCATCGGGATTCGAACCCGAGACCCCCGACTACCGTTCGGTTGCTCTACCACTGAGCTATAAGGCCAAGTGGTATTACCCCCTCGAATTTTCCCCTAAGGCATCAATTTCTCTCGATGCTGCTCGAGTGCAGCTACATAATTAGATAGAGATTGGTGGTGAAATGTGTGGAATGCAATTCTCCACTGGAATATTTGAATAATGAATGTAAGATGGTGAGAGAAAAATCATATGCCCTCATCGGGATTCGAACCCGAGACCCCGACTACCGTTCGGTTGCTCTACCACTGAGCTATAAGGCCAAGTGGTATTACCCCTCGAATTTTCCCCTAAGGCATCAATTTCTCTCGATGCTGCTCGAGTGCAGCTACATAATTAGATAGAGATGGTGTGAAATGTGTGGAATGCAATTCTCCACTGGAATATTTGAATAATGAATGTAAGATGGTGAGAGAAAAATCATATGCCCTCATCGGGATTCGAACCCGAGACCCCCGACTACCGTTCGGTTGCTCTACCACTGAGCTATAAGGCCAAGTGGTATTACCCCCTCGAATTTTCCCCTAAGGCATCAATTTCTCTCGATGCTGCTCGAGTGCAGCTACATAATTAGATAGAGATGGTGTGAAATGTGTGGAATGCAATTCTCCACTGGAATATTTGAATAATGAATGTAAGATGGTGAGAGAAAAATCATATGCCCTCATCGGGATTCGAACCCGAGACCCCGACTACCGTTCGGTTGCTCTACCACTGAGCTATAAGGCCAAGTGGTATTACCCCTCGAATTTTCCCCTAAGGCATCAATTTCTCTCGATGCTGCTCGAGTGCAGCTACATAATTAGATAGAGATGGTGTGAAATGTGTGGAATGCAATTCTCCACTGGAATATTTGAATAATGAATGTAAGATGGTGAGAGAAAAATCATATGCCCTCATCGGGATTCGAACCCGAGACCCCGACTACCGTTCGGTTGCTCTACCACTGAGCTATAAGGCCAAGTGGTATTACCCCCTCGAATTTTCCCTAAGGCATCAATTTCTCTCGATGCTGCTCGAGTGCAGCTACATAATTAGATAGAGATGGTGTGAAATGTGTGGAATGCAATTCTCCACTGGAATATTTGAATAATGAATGTAAGATGGTGAGAGAAAAATCATATGCCCTCATCGGGATTCGAACCCGAGACCCCCGACTACCGTTCGGTTGCTCTACCACTGAGCTATAAGGCCAAGTGGTATTACCCCCTCGAATTTTCCCTAAGGCATCAATTTCTCTCGATGCTGCTCGAGTGCAGCTACATAATTAGATAGAGATGGTGTGAAATGTGTGGAATGCAATTCTCCACTGGAATATTTGAATAATGAATGTAAGATGGTGAGAGAAAAATCATATGCCCTCATCGGGATTCGAACCCGAGACCCCGACTACCGTTCGGTTGCTCTACCACTGAGCTATAAGGCCAAGTGGTATTACCCCCTCGAATTTTCCCCTAAGGCATCAATTTCTCTCGATGCTGCTCGAGTGCAGCTACATAATTAGATAGAGATGGTGTGAAATGTGTGGAATGCAATTCTCCACTGGAATATTTGAATAATGAATGTAAGATGGTGAGAGAAAAATCATATGCCCTCATCGGGATTCGAACCCGAGACCCCCGACTACCGTTCGGTTGCTCTACCACTGAGCTATAAGGCCAAGTGGTATTACCCCCCCCGAATTTTCCCCTAAGGCATCAATTTCTCTCGATGCTGCTCGAGTGCAGCTACATAATTAGATAGAGATGGTGTGAAATGTGTGGAATGCAATTCTCCACTGGAATATTTGAATAATGAATGTAAGATGGTGAGAGAAAAATCATATGCCTTCATCAGGATTCCAACCCGAGACCCCCGACTACCGTTCGGTTGCTCTACCACTGAGCTATAAGGCCAAGTGGTATTACCCCCTCGAATTTTCCCTAAGGCATCAATTTCTCTCGATGCTGCTCGAGTGCAGCTACATAATTAGATAGAGATGGTGTGAAATGTGTGGAATGCAATTCTCCACTGGAATATTTGAATAATGAATGTAAGATGGTGAGAGAAAAATCATATGCCCTCATCGGGATTCGAACCCGAGACCCCCGACTACCGTTCGGTTGCTCTACCACTGAGCTATAAGGCCAAGTGGTATTACCCCCTCGAATTTTCCCTAAGGCATCAATTTCTCTCGATGCTGCTCGAGTGCAGCTACATAATTAGATAGAGATGGTGTGAAATGTGTGGAATGCAATTCTCCACTGGAATATTTGAATAATGAATGTAAGATGGTGAGAGAAAAATCATATGCCCTCATCGGGATTCGAACCCGAGACCCCCGACTACCGTTCGGTTGCTCTACCACTGAGCTATAAGGCCAAGTGGTATTACCCCCCGAATTTTCCCCTAAGGCATCAATTTCTCTCGATGCTGCTCGAGTGCAGCTACATAATTAGATAGAGATGGTGTGAAATGTGTGGAATGCAATTCTCCACTGGAATATTTGAATAATGAATGTAAGATGGTGAGAGAAAAATCATATGCCCTCATCGGGATTCGAACCCGAGACCCCGACTACCGTTCGGTTGCTCTACCACTGAGCTATAAGGCCAAGTGGTATTACCCCTCGAATTTTCCCCTAAGGCATCAATTTCTCTCGATGCTGCTCGAGTGCAGCTACATAATTAGATAGAGATGGTGTGAAATGTGTGGAATGCAATTCTCCACTGGAATATTTGAATAATGAATGTAAGATGGTGAGAGAAAAATCATATGCCCTCATCGGGATTCGAACCCGAGACCCCGACTACCGTTCGGTTGCTCTACCACTGAGCTATAAGGCCAAGTGGTATTACCCCCTCGAATTTTCCCCTAAGGCATCAATTTCTCTCGATGCTGCTCGAGTGCAGCTACATAATTAGATAGAGATGGTGTGAAATGTGTGGAATGCAATTCTCCACTGGAATATTTGAATAATGAATGTAAGATGGTGAGAGAAAAATCATATGCCCTCATCGGGATTCGAACCCGAGACCCCCGACTACCGTTCGCTTGCTCTACCACTGAGCTATAAGGCCAAGTGGTATTACCCCCTCGAATTTTCCCCTAAGGCATCAATTTCTCTCGATGCTGCTCGAGTGCAGCTACATAATTAGATAGAGATGGTGTGAAATGTGTGGAATGCAATTCTCCACTGGAATATTTGAATAATGAATGTAAGATGGTGAGAGAAAAATCATATGCCCTCATCAGGGATTCGAACCCGAGACCCCGACTACCGTTCGGTTGCTCTACCACTGAGCTATAAGGCCAAGTGGTATTACCCCCGAATTTTCCCCTAAGGCATCAATTTCTCTCGATGCTGCTCGAGTGCAGCTACATAATTAGATAGAGATGGTGTGAAATGTGTGAATGCAATTCTCCACTGGAATATTTGAAGAATGAATGTAAGATGGTGAGAGAAAAATCATATGCCCTCATCGGGATTCGAACCCGAGACCCCCGACTACCGTTCGGTTGCTCTACCACTGAGCTATAAGGCCAAGTGGTATTACCCCTCGAATTTTCCCCTAAGGCATCAATTTCTCTCGATGCTGCTCGAGTGCAGCTACATAATTAGATAGAGATGTGTGAAATGTGTGGAATGCAATTCTCCACTGGAATATTTGAATAATGAATGTAAGATGGTGAGAGAAAAATCATATGCCCTCATCGGGATTCGAACCCGAGACCCCCGACTACCGTTCGGTTGCTCTACCACTGAGCTATAAGGCCAAGTGGTATTACCCCCTCGAATTTTCCCCTAAGGCATCAATTTCTCTCGATGCTGCTCGAGTGCAGCTACATAATTAGATAGAGATGGTGTGAAATGTGTGGAATGCAATTCTCCACTGGAATATTTGAATAATGAATGTAAGATGGTGAGAGAAAAATCATATGCCCTCATCGGGATTCGAACCCGAGACCCCCGACTACCGTTCGGTTGCTCTACCACTGAGCTATAAGGCCAAGTGGTATTACCCCCTCGAATTTTCCCTAAGGCATCAATTTCTCTCGATGCTGCTCGAGTGCAGCTACATAATTAGATAGAGATGGTGTGAAATGTGTGGAATGCAATTCTCCACTGGAATATTTGAATAATGAATGTAAGATGGTGAGAGAAAAATCATATGCCCTCATCGGGATTCGAACCCGAGACCCCGACTACCGTTCGGTTGCTCTACCACTGAGCTATAAGGCCAAGTGGTATTACCCCTCGAATTTTCCCCTAAGGCATCAATTTCTCTCGATGCTGCTCGAGTGCAGCTACATAATTAGATAGAGATGGTGTGAAATGTGTGGAATGCAATTCTCCACTGGAATATTTGAATAATGAATGTAAGATGGTGAGAGAAAAATCATATGCCCTCATCGGGATTCGAACCCGAGACCCCCGACTACCGTTCGGTTGCTCTACCACTGAGCTATAAGGCCAAGTGGTATTACCCCCTCGAATTTTCCCCTAAGGCATCAATTTCTCTCGATGCTGCTCGAGTGCAGCTACATAATTAGATAGAGATGGTGTGAAATGTGTGGAATGCAATTCTCCACTGGAATATTTGAATAATGAATGTAAGATGGTGAGAGAAAAATCATATGCCCTCATCAGGATTCGAACCCGAGACCCCCGACTACCGTTCGGTTGCTCTACCACTGAGCTATAAGGCCAAGTGGTATTACCCCCTCGAATTTTCCCTAAGGCATCAATTTCTCTCGATGCTGCTCGAGTGCAGCTACATAATTAGATAGAGATGGTGTGAAATGTGTGGAATGCAATTCTCCACTGGAATATTTGAATAATGAATGTAAGATGGTGAGAGAAAAATCATATGCCCTCATCGGGATTCGAACCCGAGACCCCGACTACCGTTCGGTTGCTCTACCACTGAGCTATAAGGCCAAGTGGTATTACCCCCTCGAATTTTCCCCTAAGGCATCAATTTCTCTCGATGCTGCTCGAGTGCAGCTACATAATTAGATAGAGATGGTGTGAAATGTGTGGAATGCAATTCTCCACTGGAATATTTGAATAATGAATGTAAGATGGTGAGAGAAAAATCATATGCCCTCATCGGGATTCGAACCCGAGACCCCCGACTACCGTTCGGTTGCTCTACCACTGAGCTATAAGGCCAAGTGGTATTACCCCCGAATTTTCCCCTAAGGCATCAATTTCTCTCGATGCTGCTCGAGTGCAGCTACATAATTAGATAGAGATGGTGTGAAATGTGTGGAATGCAATTCTCCACTGGAATATTTGAATAATGAATGTAAGATGGTGAGAGAAAAAATCATATGCCCTCATCGGGATTCGAACCCGAGACCCCCGACTACCGTTCGGTTGCTCTACCACTGAGCTATAAGGCCAAGTGGTATTACCCCTCGAATTTTCCCCTAAGGCATCAATTTCTCTCGATGCTGCTCGAGTGCAGCTACATAATTAGATAGAGATGGTGTGAAATGTGTGGAATGCAATTCTCCACTGGAATATTTGAATAATGAATGTAAGATGGTGAGAGAAAAATCATATGCCCTCATCGGGATTCGAACCCGAGACCCCCGACTACCGTTCGGTTGCTCTACCACTGAGCTATAAGGCCAAGTGGTATTACCCCCTCGAATTTTCCCCTAAGGCATCAATTTCTCTCGATGCTGCTCGAGTGCAGCTACATAATTAGATAGAGATGGTGTGAAATGTGTGGAATGCAATTCTCCACTGGAATATTTGAATAATGAATGTAAGATGGTGAGAGAAAAATCATATGCCCTCATCGGGATTCGAACCCGAGACCCCCGACTACCGTTCGGTTGCTCTACCACTGAGCTATAAGGCCAAGTGGTATTACCCCCTCGAATTTTCCCCTAAGGCATCAATTTCTCTCGATGCTGCTCGAGTGCAGCTACATAATTAGATAGAGATGGTGTGAAATGTGTGGAATGCAATTCTCCACTGGAATATTTGAATAATGAATGTAAGATGGTGAGAGAAAAATCATATGCCCTCATCGGGATTCGAACCCGAGACCCCCGACTACCGTTCGGTTGCTCTACCACTGAGCTATAAGGCCAAGTGGTATTACCCCCTCGAATTTTCCCCTAAGGCATCAATTTCTCTCGATGCTGCTCGAGTGCAGCTACATAATTAGATAGAGATTGGTGTGAAATGTGTGGAATGCAATTCTCCACTGGAATATTTGAATAATGAATGTAAGATGGTGAGAGAAAAATCATATGCCCTCATCGGGATTCGAACCCGAGACCCCGACTACCGTTCGCTTGCTCTACCACTGAGCTATAAGGCCAAGTGGTATTACCCCCTCGAATTTTCCCCTAAGGCATCAATTTCTCTCGATGCTGCTCGAGTGCAGCTACATAATTAGATAGAGATGGTGTGAAATGTGTGGAATGCAATTCTCCACTGGAATATTTGAATAATGAATGTAAGATGGTGAGAGAAAAATCATATGCCCTCATCGGGATTCGAACCCGAGACCCCGACTACCGTTCGGTTGCTCTACCACTGAGCTATAAGGCCAAGTGGTATTACCCCTCGAATTTTCCCCTAAGGCATCAATTTCTCTCGATGCTGCTCGAGTGCAGCTACATAATTAGATAGAGATGGTGTGAAATGTGTGGAATGCAATTCTCCACTGGAATATTTGAATAATGAATGTAAGATGGTGAGAGAAAAATCATATGCCCTCATCAGGATTCCAACCCGAGACCCCCGACTACCGTTCGGTTGCTCTACCACTGAGCTATAAGGCCAAGTGGTATTACCCCCTCGAATTTTCCCCCCTAAGGCATCAATTTCTCTCGATGCTGCTCGAGTGCAGCTACATAATTAGATAGAGATGGTGTGAAATGTGTGGAATGCAATTCTCCACTGGAATATTTGAATAATGAATGTAAGATGGTGAGAGAAAAATCATATGCCCTCATCGGGATTCGAACCCGAGACCCCCGACTACCGTTCGGTTGCTCTACCACTGAGCTATAAGGCCAAGTGGTATTACCCCTCGAATTTTCCCCTAAGGCATCAATTTCTCTCGATGCTGCTCGAGTGCAGCTACATAATTAGATAGAGATGGTGTGAAATGACTGTGTGGAATGCAATTCTCCACTGGAATATTTGAATAATGAATGTAAGATGGTGAGAGAAAAATCATATGCCCTCATCGGGATTCGAACCCGAGACCCCGACTACCGTTCGGTTGCTCTACCACTGAGCTATAAGGCCAAGTGGTATTACCCCCTCGAATTTTCCCCTAAGGCATCAATTTCTCTCGATGCTGCTCGAGTGCAGCTACATAATTAGATAGAGATGGTGTGAAATGTGTGGAATGCAATTCTCCACTGGAATATTTGAATAATGAATGTAAGATGGTGAGAGAAAAATCATATGCCCTCATCGGGATTCGAACCCGAGACCCCCGACTACCGTTCGGTTGCTCTACCACTGAGCTATAAGGCCAAGTGGTATTACCCCCTCGAATTTTCCCCTAAGGCATCAATTTCTCTCGATGCTGCTCGAGTGCAGCTACATAATTAGATAGAGATGGTGTGAAATGTGTGGAATGCAATTCTCCACTGGAATATTTGAATAATGAATGTAAGATGGTGAGAGAAAAATCATATGCCCTCATCGGGATTCGAACCCGAGACCCCGACTACCGTTCGGTTGCTCTACCACTGAGCTATAAGGCCAAGTGGTATTACCCCCTCGAATTTTCCCCTAAGGCATCAATTTCTCTCGATGCTGCTCGAGTGCAGCTACATAATTAGATAGAGATGGTGTGAAATGTGTGGAATGCAATTCTCCACTGGAATATTTGAATAATGAATGTAAGATGGTGAGAGAAAAATCATATGCCCTCATCGGGATTCGAACCCGAGACCCCCGACTACCGTTCGGTTGCTCTACCACTGAGCTATAAGGCCAAGTGGTATTACCCCTCGAATTTTCCCTAAGGCATCAATTTCTCTCGATGCTGCTCGAGTGCAGCTACATAATTAGATAGAGATGGTGTGAAATGTGTGGAATGCAATTCTCCACTGGAATATTTGAATAATGAATGTAAGATGGTGAGAGAAAAAATCATATGCCCTCATCAGGATTCGAACCCGAGACCCCCGACTACCGTTCGGTTGCTCTACCACTGAGCTATAAGGCCAAGTGGTATTACCCCTCGAATTTTCCCCTAAGGCATCAATTTCTCTCGATGCTGCTCGAGTGCAGCTACATAATTAGATAGAGATGGTGTGAAATGTGTGGAATGCAATTCTCCACTGGAATATTTGAATAATGAATGTAAGATGGTGAGAGAAAAATCATATGCCCTCATCAGGATTCGAACCCGAGACCCCCGACTACCGTTCGCTTGCTCTACCACTGAGCTATAAGGCCAAGTGGTATTACCCCCTCGAATTTTCCCCTAAGGCATCAATTTCTCTCGATGCTGCTCGAGTGCAGCTACATAATTAGATAGAGATGGTGTGAAATGTGTGGAATGCAATTCTCCACTGGAATATTTGAATAATGAATGTAAGATGGTGAGAGAAAAATCATATGCCCTCATCAGGGATTCGAACCCGAGACCCCCGACTACCGTTCGGTTGCTCTACCACTGAGCTATAAGGCCAAGTGGTATTACCCCCTCGAATTTTCCCCTAAGGCATCAATTTCTCTCGATGCTGCTCGAGTGCAGCTACATAATTAGATAGAGATTGGTGTGAAATGTGTGGAATGCAATTCTCCACTGGAATATTTGAATAATGAATGCCCTCATCGGGATTCGAACCCGAGACCCCCGACTACCGTTCGGTTGCTCTACCACTGAGCTATAAGGCCAAGTGGTATTACCCCCTCGAATTTTCCCCTAAGGCATCAATTTCTCTCGATGCTGCTCGAGTGCAGCTACATAATTAGATAGAGATGGTGTGAAATGTGTGGAATGCAATTCTCCACTGGAATATTTGAATAATGAATGTAAGATGGTGAGAGAAAAATCATATGCCCTCATCGGGATTCGAACCCGAGACCCCGACTACCGTTCGGTTGCTCTACCACTGAGCTATAAGGCCAAGTGGTATTACCCCCTCGAATTTTCCCCTAAGGCATCAATTTCTCTCGATGCTACTCGAGTGCAGCTACATAATTAGATAGAGATGGTGTGAAATGTGTGGAATGCAATTCTCCACTGGAATATTTGAATAATGAATGTAAGATGGTGAGAGAAAAATCATATGCCCTCATCAGGATTCGAACCCGAGACCCCCGACTACCGTTCGCTTGCTCTACCACTGAGCTATAAGGCCAAGTGGTATTACCCCCTCGAATTTTCCCCTAAGGCATCAATTTCTCTCGATGCTGCTCGAGTGCAGCTACATAATTAGATAGAGATGGTGTGAAATGTGTGAATGCAATTCTCCACTGGAATATTTGAAGAATGAATGTAAGATGGTGAGAGAAAAATCATATGCCCTCATCGGGATTCGAACCCGAGACCCCCGACTACCGTTCGCTTGCTCTACCACTGAGCTATAAGGCCAAGTGGTATTACCCCCTCGAATTTTCCCCTAAGGCATCAATTTCTCTCGATGCTGCTCGAGGTGATAGGGAAGCTGCCCAAGCTCGCTTGTCAAATTGCATTGCGGCGGTTAAAGACTGGATGCTTCATAACAAACTTAGACTTAATGACACCAAAACTGAATTGTGAGAGAAAAATCATATGCCCTCATCAGGATTCGAACCCGAGACCCCCGACTACCGTTCGCTTGCTCTACACTGAGCTATAAGGCCAAGTGGTATTACCCCCTCGAATGTTCCCCTAAGGCATCAATTTCTCTCGATGCTGCTCGAGTGCAGCTACATAATTAGATAGAGATTGGTGTGAAATGTGTGGAATGCAATTCTCCACTGGAATATTTGAAGAATGAATGTAAGATGGTGAGAGAAAAATCATATGCCCTCATCGGGATTCGAACCCGAGACCCCCGACTACCGTTCGCTTGCTCTACCACTGAGCTATAAGGCCAAGTGGTATTACCCCTCGAATTTTCCCCTAAGGCATCAATTTCTCTCGATGCTGCTCGAGTGCAGCTACATAATTAGATAGAGATTGTGTGAAATGTGTGGAATGCAATTCTCCACTGGAATATTTGAATAATGAATGTAAGATGGTGAGAGAAAAAATCATATGCCCTCATCAGGGATTCGAACCCGAGACCCCCGACTACCGTTCGCTTGCTCTACCACTGAGCTATAAGGCCAAGTGGTATTACCCCCTCGAATTTTCCCCTAAGGCATCAATTTCTCTCGATGCTGCTCGAGTGCAGCTACATAATTAGATAGAGATTGGTGTGAAATGTGTGGAATGCAATTCTCCACTGGAATATTTGAATAATGAATGTAAGATGGTGAGAGAAAAATCATATGCCCTCATCGGATTCGAACCCGAGACCCCCGACTACCGTTCGCTTGCTCTACCACTGAGCTATAAGGCCAAGTGGTATTACCCCCTCGAATTTTCCCCTAAGGCATCAATTTCTCTCGATGCTGCTCGAGTGCAGCTACATAATTAGATAGAGATTGGTGTGAAATGTGTGGAATGCAATTCTCCACTGGAATATTTGAATAATGAATGTAAGATGGTGAGAGAAAAATCATATGCCCTCATCAGGATTCGAACCCGAGACCCCCGACTACCGTTCGCTTGCTCTACCACTGAGCTATAAGGCCAAGTGGTATTACCCCCTCGAATTTTCCCCTAAGGCATCAATTTCTCTCGATGCTGCTCGAGTGCAGCTACATAATTAGATAGAGATTGGTGTGAAATGTGTGGAATGCAATTCTCCACTGGAATATTTGAATAATGAATGTAAGATGGTGAGAGAAAAATCATATGCCCTCATCAGGATTCGAACCCGAGACCTCCGACTACCGTTCGCTTGCTCTACACTGAGCTATAAGGCCAAGTGGTATTACCCCCTCGAATGTTCCCCTAAGGCATCAATTTCTCTCGATGCTGCTCGAGTGCAGCTACATAATTAGATAGAGATTGGTGTGAAATGTGTGAATGCAATTCTCCACTGGAATATTTGAAGAATGAATGTAAGATGGTGAGAGAAAAATCATATGCCCTCATCGGGATTCGAACCCGAGACCCCCGACTACCGTTCGCTTGCTCTACCACTGAGCTATAAGGCCAAGTGGTATTACCCCTCGAATTTTCCCCTAAGGCATCAATTTCTCTCGATGCTGCTCGAGTGCAGCTACATAATTAGATAGAGATTGGTGTGAAATGTGTGGAATGCAATTCTCCACTGGAATATTTGAATAATGAATGTAAGATGGTGAGAGAAAAATCATATGCCCTCATCAGGATTCGAACCCGAGACCCCGACTACCGTTCGCTTGCTCTACCACTGAGCTATAAGGCCAAGTGGTATTACCCCTCGAATTTTCCCCTAAGGCATCAATTTCTCTCGATGCTGCTCGAGTGCAGCTACATAATTAGATAGAGATGGTGTGAAATGTGTGGAATGCAATTCTCCACTGGAATATTTGAATAATGAATGTAAGATGGTGAGAGAAAAAAATGCCCTTCATAACAACATGACACCAAAACTGAATTGTGAGCCATATGCCCTCATCAGGATTCGAACCCGAGACCCCCGACTACCGTTCGCTTGCTCTACACTGAGCTATAAGGCCAAGTGGTATTACCCCCTCGAATGTTCCCCTAAGGCATCAATTTCTCTCGATGCTGCTCGAGTGCAGCTACATAATTAGATAGAGATTGGTGTGAAATGTGTGGAATGCAATTCTCCACTGGAATATTTGAATAATGAATGTAAGATGGTGAGAGAAAAATCATATGCCCTCATCGGGATTCGAACCCGAGACCCCCGACTACCGTTCGCTTGCTCTACACTGAGCTATAAGGCCAAGTGGTATTACCCCCTCGAATTTTCCCCTAAGGCATCAATTTCTCTCGATGCTGCTCGAGGTGATAGGGAAGCTGCCCAAGCTCGCTTGTCAAATTGCATTGCGGCGGTTAAAGACTGGATGCTTCATAACAAACTTAGACTTAATGACACCAAAACTGAATTGTGAGAGAAAAATCATATGCCCTCATCAGGATTCGAACCCGAGACCCCCGACTACCGTTCGCTTGCTCTACACTGAGCTATAAGGCCAAGTGGTATTACCCCCTCGAATGTTCCCCATAGGCATCAATTTCTCTCGATGCTGCTCGAGTGCAGCTACATAATTAGATAGAGATTGGTGTGAAATGTGTGGAATGCAATTCTCCACTGGAATATTTGAAGAATGAATGTAAGATGGTGAGAGAAAAATCATATGCCCTCATCGGGATTCGAACCCGAGACCCCCGACTACCGTTCGCTTGCTCTACCACTGAGCTATAAGGCCAAGTGGTATTACCCCCTCGAATTTTCCCCTAAGGCATCAATTTCTCTCGATGCTGCTCGAGTGCAGCTACATAATTAGATAGAGATTGGTGTGAAATGTGTGGAATGCAATTCTCCACTGGAATATTTGAATAATGAATGTAAGATGGTGAGAGAAAAATCATATGCCCTCATCAGGATTCGAACCCGAGACCTCCGACTACCGTTCGCTTGCTCTACACTGAGCTATAAGGCCAAGTGGTATTACCCCTCGAATTTTCCCCTAAGGCATCAATTTCTCTCGATGCTGCTCGAGTGCAGCTACATAATTAGATAGAGATGGTGTCAAATTGCAATGCAATTCTTAACTGGAATATTTGAAAATGAATGAAGATGGTGAGAGAAAAATCATATGCCCTCATCAGGATTCGAACCCGAGACCCCCGACTACCGTTCGCTTGCTCTACACTGAGCTATAAGGCCAAGTGGTATTACCCCTCGAATGTTTCCCCTAAGGCATCAATTTCTCTCGATGCTGCTCGAGTGCAGCTACATAATTAGATAGAGATTGGTGTGAAATGTGTGGAATGCAATTCTCCACTGGAATATTTGAAGAATGAATGTAAGATGGTGAGAGAAAAATCATATGCCCTCATCAGGATTCGAACCCGAGACCCCCGACTACCGTTCGCTTGCTCTACCACTGAGCTATAAGGCCAAGTGGTATTACCCCCTCGAATTTTCCCCTAAGGCATCAATTTCTCTCGATGCTGCTCGAGTGCAGCTACATAATTAGATAGAGATTGGTGTGAAATGTGTGGAATGCAATTCTCCACTGGAATATTTGAATAATGAATGTAAGATGGTGAGAGAAAAATCATATGCGTTCGCTTGCTCTACACTGAGCTATAAGGCCAAGTGGTATTACCCCCTCGAATGTACCCCTAAGGCATCAATTTCTCTCGATGCTGCTCGAGTGCAGCTACATAATTAGATAGAGATTGGTGTGAAATGTGTGGAATGCAATTCTCCACTGGAATATTTGAATAATGAATGTAAGATGGTGAGAGAAAAATCATATGCGTTCGCTTGCTCTACACTGAGCTATAAGGCCAAGTGGTATTACCCCCTCGAATTTTCCCCTAAGGCATCAATTTCTCTCGATGCTGCTCGAGTGCAGCTATATAATTAGATAGAGATGGTGTGAAATGTGTGAATGCAATTCTCCACTGGAATATTTGAATAATGAATGTAAGATGGTGAGAGAAAAATCATATGCCCTCATCAGGATTCGAACCCGAGACCCCGACTACCGTTCGCTTGCTCTACACTGAGCTATAAGGCCAAGTGGTATTACCCCCTCGAATGTTCCCTAAGGCATCAATTTCTCTCGATGCTGCTCGAGTGCAGCTACATAATTAGATAGAGATTGGTGTGAAATGTGTGGAATGCAATTCTCCACTGGAATATTTGAATAATGAATGTAAGATGGTGAGAGAAAAATCATATGCCCTCATCGGGATTCGAACCCGAGACCCCCGACTACCGTTCGGTTGCTCTACCACTGAGCTATAAGGCCAAGTGGTATTACCCCTCGAATTTTAAGGCATCAATTTCTCTCGATGCTGCTCGAGGCATCAATTTCTCTGCTGATGAATATTTGCCCAATAATTAGATGAAGATGGTGAGAGAAAAATCATATGCCCTCATCGGGATTCGAACCCGAGACTTAGACTTAATGACACCAAAACTGAATTGTGAGAGAAAAATCATATGCCCTTATCAGGATTCGAACCCGAGACCCCCGACTACCGTTCGCTTGCTCTACACTGAGCTATAAGGCCAAGTGGTATTACCCCCTCGAATGTTCCCCTAAGGCATCAATTTCTCTCGATGCTGCTCGAGTGCAGCTACATAATTAGATAGAGATTGGTGTGAAATGTGTGGAATGCAATTCTCCACTGGAATATTTGAATAAAGAATGTAAGATGGTGAGAGAAAAATCATATGCCCTCATCGGAATTCGAACCCGAGACCCCCGACTACCGTTCGGTTGCTCTACACTGAGCTATAAGGCCAAGTGGTATTACCCCCTCGAATTTTCCCCTAAGGCATCAATTTCTCTCGATGCTGCTCGAGGTGATAGGGAAGCTGCCCAAGCTCGCTTGTCAAATTGCATTGCGGCGGTTAAAGACTGGATGCTTCATAACAAACTTAGACTTAATGACACCAAAACTGAATTGTGAGAGAAAAATCATATGCCCTCATCAGGATTCGAACCCGAGACCCCCGACTACCGTTCGCTTGCTCTACACTGAGCTATAAGGCCAAGTGGTATTACCCCCTCGAATGTTCCCCATAGGCATCAATTTCTCTCGATGCTGCTCGAGTGCAGCTACATAATTAGATAGAGATTGGTGTGAAATGTGTGGAATGCAATTCTCCACTGGAATATTTGAAGAATGAATGTAAGATGGTGAGAGAAAAATCATATGCGTTCGCTTGCTCTACACTGAGCTATAAGGCCAAGTGGTATTACCCCCTCGAATTTTCCCCAAGGCATCAATTTCTCTCGATGCTGCTCGAGTGCAGCTACATAATTAGATAGAGATTGGTGTGAAATGTGTGGAATGCAATTCTCCACTGGAATATTTGAAGAATGAATGTGAAGAAAATCATATGGTGAGACAAAAAGGCCAAGTGGTATTACCCCTCGAATGTTCCCCTAAGGCATCAATTTCTCTCGATGCTGCTCGAGTGCAGCTACATAATTAGATAGAGATTGGTGTGAAATGTGCTGCAATTCTCCACTGGAATATTTGAATAATGAATGTAAGATGGTGAGAGAAAAATCATATGCCCTCATCAGGATTCCACCCCCGAATGTACCCCTTGCTCTAACTGAGCTATAAGGCCAAGTGGTATTACCCCCTCGAATTTTCCCCTAAGGCATCAATTTCTCTCGATGCTGCTCGAGGTGATAGGGAAGCTGCCCAAGCTCGCTTGTCAAATTGCATTGCGGCGGTTAAAGACCAAAACTGAATTGTGAGAGAAAAATCATATGCCCTCATCAGGATTCGAACCCGAGACCTCCGACTACCGTTCGCTTGCTCTACACTGAGCTATAAGGCCAAGTGGTATTACCCCCTCGAATGTTCCCCATAGGCATCAATTTCTCTCGATGCTGCTCGAGTGCAGCTACATAATTAGATAGAGATTGGTGTGAAATGTGTGGAATGCAATTCTCCACTGGAATATTTGAATAATGAATGTAAGATGGTGAGAGAAAATCATATGCCCTCATCAGGATTCGAACCCGAGACCTCCGACTACCGTTCGCTTGCTCTACACTGAGCTATAAGGCCAAGTGGTATTACCCCCTCGAATGTTCCCCTAAGGCATCAATTTCTCTCGATGCTGCTCGAGTGCAGCTACATAATTAGATAGAGATTGGTGTGAAATGTGTGGAATGCAATTCTCCACTGGAATATTTGAATAATGAATGTAAGATGGTGAGAGAAAATCATATGCCCTCATCAGGATTCGAACCCGAGACCTCCGACTACCGTTCGCTTGCTCTACACTGAGCTATAAGGCCAAGTGGTATTACCACCTCGAATGTACCCCTAAGGCATCAATTTCTCTCGATGCTGCTCGAGTGCAGCTACATAATTAGATAGAGATTGGTGTGAAATGTGTGGAATGCAATTCTCCACTGGAATATTTGAATAATGAATGTAAGATGGTGAGAGAAAAATCATATGCCCTCATCAGGATTCGAACCCGAGACCCCCGACTACCGTTCGCTTGCTCTACACTGAGCTATAAGGCCAAGTGGTATTACCCCCTCGAATTTTCCCCTAAGGCATCAATTTCTCTCGATGCTGCTCGAGTGCAGCTCGCATAATTAGATAGAGATTGCGTGTTAAATGACTGGAATGCAATTCTCCACTGGAATATTTGAATAATGAATGTAAGATGGTGAGAGAAAAATCATATGCCCTCATCAGGATTCGAACCCGAGACCCCCGACTACCGTTCGCTTGCTCTACACTGAGCTATAAGGCCAAGTGGTATTACCCCTCGAATGTTCCCCTAAGGCATCAATTTCTCTCGATGCTGCTCGAGTGCAGCTACATAATTAGATAGAGATTGGTGTGAAATGTGTGAATGCAATTCTCCACTGGAATATTTGAAGAATGAATGTAAGATGGTGAGAGAAAAATCATATGCCCTCATCGGGATTCGAACCCGAGACCCCGACTACCGTTCGCTTGCTCTACCACTGAGCTATAAGGCCAAGTGGTATTACCCCCTCGAATTTTCCCCTAAGGCATCAATTTCTCTCGATGCTGCTCGAGTAGCTACATAATTAGATAGAGATTGGTGTGAAATGTGTGGAATGCAATTCTCCACTGGAATATTTGAATAATGAATGTAAGATGGTGAGAGAAAAAAAAGACCCCTGACATGGTATTACCCCCATCAATGTAACCCTAAGGCATCAATTTCTCTCGATGCTGCTCGACTTAATGACACCAAAATAGATAGAATTGTGAAATGTGAGAAAAATCATATGCCCTCATCAGGATTCGAACCCGAGACCCCGACTACCGTTCGCTTGCTCTACACTGAGCTATAAGGCCAAGTGGTATTACCCCCTCGAATGTTTCCCCTAAGGCATCAATTTCTCTCGATGCTGCTCGAGTGCAGCTACATAATTAGATAGAGATTGGTGTGAAATGTGTGGAATGCAATTCTCCACTGGAATATTTGAATAATGAATGTAAGATGGTGAGAGAAAAATCATATGCCCTCATCAGGATTCGAACCCGAGACCCCCGACTTCCGTTCGCTTGCTCTACACTGAGCTATAAGGCCAAGTGGTATTACCCCCTCGAATTTTCCCCTAAGGCATCAATTTCTCTCGATGCTGCTCGAGGTGATGCAAGCTAAGCTAATTGTCAAATTGCATTGATTGCGGTTAAAGACTGGATGCTTCTAACAAATATTAATGAATGTAAAACTGATGGTGAGAGAAAAATCATATGCCCTCATCAGGATTCGAACCCGAGACCCCCGACTACCGTTCGCTTGCTCTACACTGAGCTATAAGGCCAAGTGGTATTACCCCCTCGAATGTTCCCCATAGGCATCAATTTCTCTCGATGCTGCTCGAGTGCAGCTACATAATTAGATAGAGATGGTGTGAAGACCCCGACTACCGTTTGGTTGCTCTACCACTGAGCTATAAGGACTGAATGTATATATATATATATATATAATAATATATATATATGTATGTTTTTGTATCAGTGGTGTTTTTTTTAATTTTTTAGCATGTTTTCTGTTTTAAGATTTTGCCTTGCCACCCGCCCCCTCCCCTATCCCCCCCCCTCCCCACCCACTCACACACACACACACACACACATTCGATATGGAGAATCACGCCTATGATCACACCAAACATATGTAGTCTGTTGCTTAAGTGATCAGGAATTTCAAAATCAATTACTGCCTAGATTTTACCTTGCGATAGTGTTTCAAATTAATAATTCCAATTGAAGAGGTGATAATCTCTATTTGTTAGCATAAGTAGATTATTTGTATAGACAATTTTTTTTAAGCATATGTTAACAAATTGTGTACAAATAGATATATTTTTCAACGTACCCAGTACCCAGTCATCGTTTCTTGACCGCAATGCCAGCATTGCAGTCAAGATCATTGTCATCGTTGATTGGATCGTTCAGCAGGTCAGCGTTGTCAGGACTGAATGTATATCCAGGAATGGTCCTATAACTCTCTGGGAGTTGTATCAATTTGATTGACTACCATGGCCGTACGGTACCATCTTACTCAGAACGCGTGGGAGGTGGTGATTTTTTTGTCTTACTCGAAAATTTGTGACGAAGGTAAAATAGCAATGAATCTGTAAATAAACGTAAATTTTTGAGCAATGGTTTCACCAATTTTTTGGCTTTTGAGGGCTTGGGGGGGAGGGGGGAAGGAGAGAGAAATAAATTCATTTCCGAAAAAATTTCGGACAGGATTTTAGCCAATTTTTTGACAATTTTCGGAAAATTTTCTTCAAACTTTAAGAGCTTTTTTTAAAGCGGACAATTTAAAAAAAAAAATTTGACCAAAAAATTGAATTTTGAGCAAAATGTTTAATTATAGCCAAAATATTAAATTATAACAAAAATTAAAAATTTTGGACAAATTTTTTAATTTTGATCAAAAAATTAAAGTTTGACCAAAATGTTCAATTTTGGAACAATTAAAAAATTGTGAATCAAACCTTTTAAAGTTTGGACGTATCTTGTACCGAAAAGTTATGGTTACGTCCTTGTGATTCTAGGCCACTTTTTTGCATAAACGCAAACTGGCAAAAAGTTTACGATGGTCAATGTGGTTGCTAAAGCTTGGTAAGCCAGTACCGTAAAAAGGGTACCTCAAATCTTTTACAATTTGAGAGAAATCTTTTTCAAAAATTTACTCATTCTTATGCAAGTTTTCTTTATTTTGAGGCAATATTTCCGACATTTCTGAAAAATATTATGCTATTATCCGAAAACTAAAAATATTAAGCATTTTGATCTTGTTAGTTCATTTCCGAAAACTAAGAGATTTAAAATGAATAGACCTAAGCAAATTAATTTTTTTCTTTTTGGGCCAATTTTCGTAAAACTCTTTATCTTATCGGAATTTTTTTATCTTAATTAAGAAATATGGTCAATTTTCATAAATTGAGATTTGTTTGGTTTTTATTGCATCAAAATCATGGTATATGACCAATGTATATCGGACTCATAAACGTGCGTGCTGGCGTTCCTAAACCGAATGCATTCCTATTATTAACATCAAATGTTGCTGCTTGCTCGTTAAAAAAAATCTTCTGCAATTTTTGAGTAATGTCAAAAAATTTCAAACATTTTCAATGATTTTACCAAATTTCCCTACTACCTTTATTATAAAATATAAAAAAAATCCCCAATTTGACTATTTACAGAGTTTTTCTTTTTATGCAGCGAATTTAAATCTCGCTCAATTAGGAAAATTTGATACAAACGCAGTAGCAACAATCTTGGACAAAATTTGTTGAAACACTGAAACACAAATATATGCTTTTCATGAACCTACTTTTCTATGTTGTAAATCAATTAGAAATAAAAGCTGGAATTTTTCCTATTGCTCTTAGTCCCTATTCTATTTTTAATATTTTATAATTTTAAAGACATTGTTATAATTTCCCAATACCTCAATTATATTAACCGTCTTCCCCTCGCCTTCCCCTCCCATTTAATGTTGGCCATTAAATGTTGGCCCTGTGTTTTTTCCGGAAATGACGTTAAGAAAGAAATCAATAAACATTCAGCGATTAGGCTCAACGCTCGCAAGAGCCCAAGCCCACCGCAGCAGCGAGCACCACTGAACTTACATCAATAAGATTAGTAAATCTATTAATTAAGATTAATAAGAATAGTAAATCAATGCTGTTTTTGTTGTAAGGTCGTTTCAACTCTCTTTTTACAACTTAAAAAACTTGTATTTTGTAAACATTGTGGCATATTTTTCAAGACGCTTCCTGTTCCCACATCTTACTTCAATGCATTTACCAATCACGCCTCCCCCACCCCACCCCCTCCTCCTCGCCCTCCTTCCCCTCCTTTTGTCACAACTATTAATTTTATATAATTGCAAATTATCTTCAAGAATGTTCTGTGATTTAAAAAAAAAGCTTAGACAAAATTGGCTGAAACACTTAGTGAAAATATGGTGATGATTTTTATGAAGCTACTTTTCTATGTTGTAAATTATTCCACATTTATAGAAATCATAAATGCTGGATTTTTTTTCTATTGTTTCTTCAATCCCCATTCTTTCATTTGTAATTAGTGTATTTTATAATTTGAAGGTTTTTGTTATAGTTTCATTTACCTCCTATTACTGTATAAGGCTTTCTTGTAGGCGACAATATAGTAGTAGTATAGATTTGTCAGACTTGTTTATAAATGATAATATACCTGTCTTTAGCAGCTGCTAAAACACAAAAGGCTTCATATTACTAATTATGACAACACCTAAATCCTTTTCTGATCAATACAACTAAGATTTGAGCCATTCATGCAGTAATCAAAAGCCAAAATGCTCTGACCAAAATTAATCACTTTGCATTTATCAACATTGAATGACATCTGCCACGTTTGGGACTAAGAAACTAAGTTATCCACATCAGTTTGCAACAGTGAAGAATACCTAGGTATCAACACTGTACAGCAAATCAGTATTATCAGCAAATTTACAAACTCTGAAGCCAAGGGAAACATCAATATCGTTAATTGATTAATTAAGAAAAAAAGCGGACCCAATACCTAAAGAACACCAGAAAAGTAAAAAAGCGTTTTTAAAACATGTGTTATGTTTTGATAATATCAAAATGTGGTGTCATGATCCATCTATGTGGAAAGAAGAGGTCAAAATGTTTCTTTTTCCTTTGTTTTAATCAATTTTGTTTGAAAACTCGCTCGCTGCGTCGTGTTTGGTGTGTTACGACCTTATGACACACCGAATGCGACGCGGCGAGCGATTTTTTGAATAATCATACAGGAAACAAATATTATAAAATGCTCCCCCCTCCCCTTCCCTTCCCTTTCCTGTTCTTCCCTCCATAAAAAAAAAAAAATCGCAATTTTGTTTAATTTGGTGTTTTAGTAGACCTTGATCCATTTATATTGTGAAGTATTCGGAAGGACGTCATAATAGCGTTATTACTGTAAAAGCAAAGCATTTACATCTGGCAACCCACTTTTCTCCACTTATTTGCTTATAATTTTGTTTAAAAAATCCTTGCTATGGGTGTGCCCGACCACCCCCATTTTTTAAAATATTATTAGAGCATCTTTGGAATAGGGCCCCAAGGCAAGATGACGGGCTAAGAAGATGACGGGCTAAGAATCACCCCATAAAAATCCCAAACTAACACCACCACCACCCAAAAATTTAGAATAATAAATAAAAGACGCCCAGTAAAGAACTAATCCAATGTTGACTTTGAAATTGTGAACAGAATTGGTGGGTACTCAGGCAAAAAAACATTCCACTAATTAACAACTCTTTGCGAAAAGCTAAAACGACGAATCTGTGAGAAGTTTTGGTCAACTTCGAAATGGTTCTACGCGTCACATAAGGATTAGCTGAAAACATGCAAGAAATTACAGGAAGTCAAAGCGTCAACCACCAGATAGGCATTTAAAAGCCTGAAATTTACAAACTCTGAAGCCAAGGGAAACATCAATATCGTTAATTGATTAATTAAGAAAAAAAGCGCACTCTTCTCAACGCAAGAGTGGTCAAACCAAGAATTCGCAAGCTAGATTCAAAAGAGAGATTTCCTTACTTCGGGAATAAGTCTAGTGGCTGAACCTGCTCCAAAATAAGCTTATCCTTCTCATAAAAGGTACTCCAAACATTAAGAGCATACGCAAGGTGAGGCCTGACTAACTGCTTATACAAATTAAGCACAACCTCTCTAGCAAGAAAACAAAAATTTCTTTTAATTCAAACCAAGCATCTTATTTTCCCTTGCAGCTGCTAAAACAACAAAAGGCTTCATATTACTAGTAATGACAAAACCTAAATCCTTTTCTGATCAATACAACTAAGATTTGAACCATCCATGCAGTAATCAAAAGCCAAAATGCTCTGACCAAAAATTATTCACTTTGCATTGAACGACATCTGCCACGTTTGGGACTAAGAAACTAAGTTATCCAGATCAGTTTGCAACATACGTACACACGATTCGTGTGCTTTCAAACTTCGAATATTTCTTTTCTACAACATATTTATCAAATTTGCAACAATTTCTTGCACAAATACTCAAATGCACATATAGATTTGGCAAGGATGTCGGAAGAAACTTATGACAAATTTTGGTAAGGGCTTTTTCATTATTTAAGATTTTTAATAAGGATCCTAACCAAAACAAAGTATTTTAGTTCCAAGTAAGGGTTGCTGGAAGATGTTTGAATCCAAATTCGGGTAGCACGTACAGGATTTACTTTTTTTTAAAGTAATTAAGGTACGACAACATAACTTAAGTGACAATTTGTAATGTCTTCCCTAAAAATGTATTAAAACAAAGGAAAAAGAAACATTTTGACCTCTTCTTTCCATAGATGGATCATGACACCACATTTTGATATTATCAAAACATAACACATGTTTTAAAACTACGGTTTTTTTCTTTTCTGGAAAGTGGTGTTCCTCAGGGTCCTGTATTGGGTCCCGCTTCTTTTCTTAATTAATCAATTAACGATATTGATGTTTCCCTTGGCTTCAGGGTTTGTAAATTTGCTGATAATACTGATTTGCTGTACAGTGTTGATGATGCTAGGTATTCTTCACTTTTGCAAACTGATCTGGATAACTTAGTTTCTTAGTCCCAAACGTGGCAGATGTCGTTCAATGTTGATAAATGCAACAGCAATTTGGCTTTTGATTACTGCATGAATGGTTCAAATCTTAGTTGTTATTGATCAAGAAAAGGATTTAGGTGTTGTCATTACTAGTAATATGAAGCCTTTTGTGTTTTAGCAGCTGCAAGGGAAAATAAGATGCTTGGTTTGAATTATAAGAATTTTTTGTTTTCTTGCTAGAGAGGTTGTGCTTAATTTGTATAAAAGCAGCTAGTCAGGCCTCACCTTGCGTATGGCTTTTAATGTTTGGAGTACCTTTTATGAGAAGGATAAGCTTATTTTGGAGCAGGTTCAGCCACTAGACTTATTCCCGAAGTAAGGAATCTCTCTTTTGAATCTAGCTTGCGAATTCTTGGTTTGACCACTCTTGCGTTGAGAAGAGTGCGTGGCTTTTAAATTCCTATCTGGTGGTTGATGCTTTGACTTCCTGTAATTTCTTGCACGTTTTTAGTAATCCTCATGTGACGCGTAGAACCAGTTCGAAGTTGACCAAAGACTTCTCACATTCGTCGTTTTAGCTTTTCGCAAAGAGTTGTTAATAAGTGGAATGTTTTTTGCCTGAGTACCCATTAATTCTGTTCACAATTTCAAAGTCAACATTGGATTAGTTCTTTACTGGGCGTCTTTTATTTATTATTCTAAATTTTTGGGTGGTGGTGGTGTTAGTTTGGGATTTTTATGGGGTGATTCTTAGCCCGTCATCTTCTTAGCCCGTCATCTTGCCTTGTGGCCCCATTCCAAAGATGCTCTAATAATATTTTAAAAAATGGGGGTGGTCGGCACACCCATAGCAAGGATTTTTTAAACAAAATTATAAGCAAATAAGTGGAGAAAAGTGGGTTGCCAGATGTAAATGCTTTACTTTTACAGTAATAACGCTATTATGACGTCCTTCCAAATACTTGAATAATACTCCACAATATAAATGGATCAAGGTCTACTAAAACACCAAATTAAACAAAATTGCGATTTTTTATTTTTTTATTTTTATGGAGGGAAGAACAGGAAAGGGAAGGGAAGGGGAGGAGGGGAGGGGGAAGGGGAGGAGGGGTGGGGGGGGGGGGGGGAAGGGGAGCATTTTATAATATTTGTTTCCTGTATGATTATCTAAAAAATCGCTCGCCGCGTCGCATTCGGTGTGTCATAAGGTCGTAACACACCAAACACGACGCAGCGAGCGAGTTTTCAAACAAAATTGATTAAAACAAAGGAAAAAGAAACATTTTGACCTCTTCTTTCCACATAGATGGATCATGACACCACATTTTGATAATATGAAAACATAACACAAGTTTTAAAAACGCTTTTTTACTTTTCTGGAAAGTGGTGTTCCTCAGGGTCCTGTATTGGGTCCCGCTTCTTTTCTTAATTAATCAATTAACGATATTGATGTTTCCCTTGGTTTCAGGGTTTGTAAATTTGCTGATAATACTGATTTGCTGTACAGTGTTGATGATGCTAGGTATTCTTCACTGTTTCAAACTGATCTGGATAACTTAGTTTCTTAGATCCAAACGTGGCAGATGTCGTTCAATGTTGATATTTATCAACAAACTGATTAATTTTGGTCAGAGCATTTTGGCTTTTGAAATGGTTCAAATCTTAGTTGATCAAGAAAAGGATTCAGGTCAACACCTAGTAATCTGAAGCCTTTTGTGTTTAAGCAGCTGCAAGGGAAAATAAGAAGCTTGGTTTTTCTTGCTAGAGAGGTTGTCCTTTACTATAACAAGCTACCAAAAATTCATTAGTGGGTCAAAAAACTACGTGTCCTGCACTGACTCGTTGTAGACTGAACACACTCTAGGTTCTGAAGATTTGATTTCCTTCAGGCTCATGTTTTGCCCACATCTGAATAATTTGCATGGAATCCGTCACATTAGATAAATTGCTTTTTAGCCCCATCCGTTACACTTGTCGTTAAATTGTATTACACATGTTAAAAATCAGCTTTTATTTCTAATTGATTTACAACATAGTAGGTTCCTGAAAAGCCATATATTTGTGTTTCAGTGTTTCAACAAATTTTGTCCAAGATTGTAGCTACTGCGTTTGTATCAAATTTTCCTAACTGAGCGAGATTTAAATTCGCTGCATAAAAAGAAAAAATCTGGTAAATAGTCAAATTGGGATTTTTTTTAAAGGGTTGGTAGGGAAATTTGGTAAAATCATTGAAAATGTTTGAAATTTTTTGACATTGCTCAAAATTTGCAGAAGATTTTTTTAACGAGCAAGCAGCAACATTTGATGTTAATAATAGGAATGCGAAAGCTATTTCGGTTTAGGAACGCCAGCACGCACGTTTATGAGTCCGATACACATTGGTCATATACCATGATTTTGATGCAATAAAAACCACACAAATCTCAATTTATGAAAATTGACCATATTTCTTGATTAAGATAAAAAAATTCCGATAAGATAAAGAGTTTCCCGAAAATTGTCCCAAAAAGAAAAAAATCAATTTGCTTAGGCCTACTGTTATTCATTTTAAATCTCTTAGTTTTCGGAAATGAACTAACAAGATCAAAAATGCTTAATATTTTTAGTTTTCGAATAATAGCATAATATTTTCCAGAAATGTCGGAAATATTGCCTCAAAATAAAGAAAACTTGCATAAGTATGAGGAAAATTTTGAAAAAGATTTCCCTCAAATTGTAGAAGATTTAAGGTACCCTTTTTACAGTACTGGCTTACCAAGCTTTAGCAACCACATTGACCATCGTAAACTTTTTGCCAGTTTGCGTTTATGCAAAAAAGTGGCCTAGAATCACAAGGACGTAACCATAACTTTTCGGTACAAGATACGTCCAAACTTTAAAAGGTTCGATTCACAATTTTTTAATTGTTGCAAAATTGAACATTTTGGTCAAACTTTAATTTTTTGATCAAAATTAAAAATTTTGTTCAAAATTTTGAATTTTTGTTATAATTTAATATTTTGGCTATAATTGAACATTTTGCTTAAAATTGAATTTTTTGGTCAAAAAATTGTCCCGCTTTAAAAAAGATCTTAAAATTTGAAGAAAATTTTCCGAAAATTGTCAAAAAATTGGCTAAAATCCTGTCCGAAAATTTTTCGGAAATGAATTTATTTCTCTCTCCTTCCCCCCCCCCCAAGCCCTCAAAAGCCAAAAAATTGGTGAAACCATTGCTCAAAAATTTTATTTTACAGATTCATTGCTATTTTACCTTCGTCACAGATTTTCAAGTAAGACAAAAAAATCACCACCTCCCAAGCGTTCTGAGTAAGATGGTACCCGTACGGCCATGATAGTCAATCAAATTGATACAACTCCCAGAGAGCTATAGGACCATTCCTGGATATACATTCAGTCCTGAAAACGCTGACCTGCTGGACGATCCAATCAACGATGACAATGATCTTGACCGCAATGCCAGACTGGGTACGTTCAAAAATATATCTATTTGTACACAATTTGTTAACATATGCTTAAAAAAAATTGTCTATACAAATAATCTACTTATGCTAACAAATAGAGATTATCACCTCTTCAATTAGAATTACAATTTGAAACACTATCGCAAGGTAAAATCTAGGCAGTAATTGATTTTAAAATTCCTGATCACTTTAGCAACAGACTACATATGTTTGTGTTCATAGGCGTGATTCTCCATATCGAATGTGTGTGTGTGTGTGTGTGTGTGTGTGGGTGGGGAGGGGGTAGGGGGGGGCGGTGGCAAGGCAAAATCTTAAAACATAAAACATGCTAAAAAACAAAACAAAAACACCACTGATACAAAAACATATATATATATATATATACATTCGGAAAAAAAGTCTGAGGCAAATAGGCACTTGCCCCGACTTTTTTCCGCCTTTGTTTGTGTTCATAATAGATTAAAAAATCTAATTACTAGAGTATTTCCAGATTAACTGCATTTTCACAGCAAATCATTTTTTTTTATATAAGCGTTAAATTTGATAGAATGTTTAAATAATATTTTGATAACTTTGAATAGTGAATGTTATTCGCCTAATGAATTTGCAAACCTCTTGTATTCATTTAAAGCTGACGAAGAGGACACATTCTCCTTCACTTTATCATCAACACCATCAACTACAGGTGATGAAGTGGCTACGATTTCCAACGATTGTTTTGCCGAACGCACCACCGTGCAATTCCCACCAATACCACCTCCTTCTCCAGAAAAGATCTTCGCAGACGGTGAGAAAGTCTACCTCCCTTTAATGGGCTGTACAAAAATTCACCGCTAACAAGAAGGGTAACACATTGGCTTCAGCACAGCCTGCCAAAGAAGAGCGTTCGGAAAAGTCCAAAAGTTCTTTCTACAAGCATGTAGAAAGAAAATGATTAATTCAACTTCTGAGACATCCCAAATACACTACTGCCCTCATACATGCACTACTGCCCTCATACCATGCACTACTGCCCTCATACCATGCACTACTGCCCTCATACCATGCACTACTGCCCTCATACCATGCACTAATGCCCTCATACCATGCACTACTGCCCACATACCATGCACTACTGCCCTTATACCATGCACTACTGCCCTCATCCCAACACCGCCAAGAAAGCCAAAATTTATTGCTGACAGAGCATTCAACCAAGCATCAATTGGCCGACCACGTAGCTCAGTGGTCAGAGGCAGTAAAAGCAGCCACACATGTAAGGAAAATGCCTACGGTATATAGATATTTTAAGTATAGGATGTTATGGTCCTTTAAGACTCATGTCAGTATACCAACCATACCACAAGCTTAGCCAATAAATATTTGAAAGTCTCTTTTAAGTCTAAATCGAAATTCCCCTAAAGAGATTTTGTGGACAAATAAATCATTGTTGGCCTTTTGTCCATACACAGGTTTTAATTAAGGGGAGAAAGGTTCAAAACCTTCATTTGTTAAGGTTTTTAAGCTAAGCCATCAGAAAAAAATGTATCACCTCAGTATGCACAGGTGTGTGGTAATGTTTCAATAAATTTCTTAGCTATTCATCCCTTGAAAAAGTGTTTAAAATATTTGGGTTATTGTGTTTTTGGTGCAGAGAAATTACTAGCAGTTAGTTATAAGTAATAATAGGATAAGCGAAAGAGGCTGAGGTTATGGGTGGTCGGGTTAGTTTTGAAGTTCCTGAGGGCTCTTTTCCTGTTCTTGATGGCGGTTTTGCAGTCATCAGAGAACCAGGGGTTGGGGGGATGATTTGGGGGTTTTGGGAATTGAGCAGGTGGCGATGTTGATAGGGATATTACTGAAGTTTGACATGGGTTCCTCGTCCTCAAGGAGTTGTGGGAGAGGTGTGAGTCACAGAGGGTTTCGAAAAGGGGCCAGTCAGCCTTCTCGAGGTTCCAATTTAGGGTGTGGTCAGTGGGGGTTTGAAGGTTGGAGTGTATAAGAAGAGGGTAATGATCACTACCGCAGAGGTTAGCAGTGACTCTCCAGCTAAAATCAGGGAGGAGGTTGGGGGAACAAATAGACAGGCCAATACAGGTAAGGGAGCCTGTGGCAGGGTGAAGGTAGGTCGGGGAGTTAGCGTTGAGCAAGAAAAGGCTGTGCTGACGAAGAGTGTTCTCGATGAGCTTGCTCTGGGGGTGATGGTAACAGAGCCCCACAGAGGGTTGTGAGCGTTGAAGTCACCAAGAAGGATGAAGGGAGAGGGGAACTGAGAGATGAGGTTGTTAGGGCTGGTTGGCTGAATGTTGGTGTTGGGGGGGGGGGGGGAGAGATATAATTGGCCTTAAGAATCCTTATGTTCCATTGTATGATGTTGAAAATCTTATTTCTATCGTTTATGTTGCACGCCATAAGGAAGCAAAGGGTTATCTTGAGGAGGATCTGTTCGGTCTGAGTTGGTTAATTTTCTCTTAGGATTTGTCCCTATTTCTTTGAGAACGATTATTTTTGAAAGTTGGACGAGAAGTATGTTCGGTAACCGAACAATCCATGTTCTCTTCCGTGTGATTAGTGTGGGTGTGGCTTTGGATGGTGGACTGTTTGTTTATTGGTTGTTTCTTAGTTTGTTGATTGGGTGACTGTTACTGTTAGCCACGTTGGCTTGAGTTTGTTGGCATTAGATGTGTTGACGTAGGGGATGGCGGAAGTCTTTGAGGAGGAAGGAAGGTTAGGGGGAGAAGTGGTGGTGGTGGAGGTGGAGGTCGTTTGGGTAGTAGGTGTGGATTGTTTGTTGTCAATGGTGATGGGCTTAGGACTTGGTAAGAAAAGCCAGGTGAGGTCTGTTTGGGTATGCGAGTCAGTTTTTTTGTGTTAGGGGGCATTATTGATGTTGGAGGAGACTAGCTCGAGTAGGAAGGTTTAGTGAGCAGTGAAGCGAGAAATTAGTTCCTGGCCTCTGGGTATGTGATGTTGGGGTTAAGGGATTTAAGTTTGGGTATTTGTTTTTCTTGGAGCCAGGTGGGGCAGTCTTTAGAGAAGGAGGGATGGTTTGCTGGATGGGTACCGCTGCAATTCGTGCAGTGTGGGGTGCTGGTGCAGGAGGTGCTGTCATGGTCTAGGGCTCCACAGTTGACACAGCGCGCTTGGCTGCGGCAGGAGATTTTCCCATGGCCAAACCTCTGGCACTTATGGCATCGGAGGGGGTTTGGGATGTAAGGGGTGACTGGGATCCTTAAGTAGCTTGCTGTTATGTGGGAGGGGAGAGTTGGTGTGGAAAAAGTTAGGAAAATGGTGTTAGTGGGAGTTTCGGCACCGTCTCTCTTGAGGACGAGACGACGGGCTTCTGTGACATTTTGGTTGGTTAGTTCGTTTACGAGGTCTTTATCAGTAAGGTAGGCCAGATCCCTGGATCCTTCCACAACTCTACTGAAGTTTAGGGAACGGTGGGGGTGACAGTAACGTCGATACCTGTATTTGCTAGGGTTTTAATCTTGAGGAGGGTGGTAGCTTGAGTATCTCTGGTCCAGTGCACCGGGAGATTGCCGGATCTGAGGGTGGAGACGTTAGGGGAGAGGGAGGGGGGGTACTGACAAGGCCTTGGATTGCCTTGTGGATTAGGAATGGGGAAACTTTCTTCTTTATTTGTGGCCTGTATTATAAGAATTTTAGGGATTGGGGCTGAATATTGGTTAACAGTGGTAGTAGGTGGGTCACGGGGAGGAGAGGGAGGGTCAAGGCAAAAGCGTTTTGTCATCGTGAAAAAAAAAAAAAAAGGGCCGAGACCCGAGGCAGCTAGAAAAAAAGTCGCGGAACTACTATATTAGGACCGCTTTACTTGTACCGAAGGCGCAAAAGTCTGGTCAGAACGAAAAGGAACGAAAGGGAAAATGTAAAAGGAAACGATCTCACAGAGAACAAAAGCCCATCCACTGAGAAAAAATCTGAAAATGATGATATAAAACAAAATTTGTGCAAAGTAAAGTGAAAAACGGAGCGAAATATTTAAGAAATAAAAGAATCAGATAGAAGTCACGTCGCCCTCGTTGCACACGCTGTCGGAGATTTTGAGATCAGTACTCCCGTCAAGATGGCAATCCAAGATGGCGCCCCCCATATCGTTAGTTATTGTAAGATAACTCTATGATCCAAGATGGCGCCGCCCATATCGTTAGTTATCATAACATAATCCTATGTTTTTGAAGTGTGGGTTTCCTAACATTGAATTATTATATTATGTGGTTCATGATTTATATATAAATCTTTTAGGGTGTCAAGCCTTATTTTTCATTGTGCTATGACTATTTTTAGACTTGTAATCAGTACATCAGCTATGTGAGGAATACTTAATTGTTGATATTCTTTCTCTTTCAGACTGTGTAAGCCACCAGAAGTGTTTTATATGTGTTTTATGTGTGTAAAATTTGTGATAATATTACTCAGAATACAGAGTTTGTTGAACTTGAACGTGAACCTTAAAAGACGTTGTGTTTTTATCATAACTCTAAGCTAGTTATAAATTAGTAATCCACGACAGATTTGGCGTCAGAGGTGGGATGCCGCTTAGGCAGATTTAACCGTTCAGTGAGATAAAATTATTTTGTTGGTGTTGTTCGCCACTTGAAAATAAACAAATAAAACACTCCTGTGTGTGCTGGAACAACCGGCGTGTGGTTTTATCGTCCACCACTTGGCCGAGATAGCAGGGAAGCAGTCCCATAACAGTATTGTGACTCGGAATTTGATTCGAGGCTCTGTAAAACAATTACAAGTATGTCTATTGAAGATTTGACTAAAATTATTGCAGATTCTAATAAGGCCATAGCCGATAACTTGACGACGGCCTTAAAGGACTTAAGACTACACGTCCAGCCCAGAGCACGCCTGTCCAAATTTTTTGGGACCCCGCTTAAGTCAGGGGATCCGACCCTGAATGAATGGTTGGACGAATTGAACAGTCACACAAACCAGCTTAAACTATTCAAAGAAGAGACAGCCACTGTGATTATTGACCATTTAGGAGGCTCCGCCCGTGAGGGAATCCTGTGTTGTTCGGACATCATAAGGAAGGATGGCGACAAGGTCATCAAAGTTCTGCAAGAGAGATTTGGTCTACAGGAGACAGTCCAGTCTCTCAGTGCGGCGTTTCATGGAAGGAGCCAGCTCGATTGGGAAAGCTTGGCCGATTTCAGTAAGAGTTTGATGCGATTACACAACAGGATGGAAAAAAGCAGCATCGACCGCGGAGCGAGAGGCTCTAGAGAAATTGAGAGATGGAGCATTAAAAGGAAGATTCACTCGTGGGGCAAGAGATGCCACCGTCAAGAGGAATTTGCGTAGAATAGAAATGGCCTGCGGGAGTAAAGGTTTTAGGGAGATGAGAGAGGAGGTTCTCACCTTTTATAGGGACATGGAGCCGGTATATAAGAAGGGTTATGTTAGGGAGTCTGCGGTTGAAGTGAGCGTTGGTGGGTGCTCCTCTTTGGGGTCTGCCCATGATTTAGCTGCTCAGCACCCCCTGATTGTTGATCTAGTAAAGGGTCGGCAAGAAACCCAATTAGTTATAGACAAGCTATCCACTAAACTTGCTAATATAGAGACTAAGCTAGAGCGATTGTTATATTCTTCCAATGTTGAGGTTAAGGAGGTTGTTCGGGAGAATAATAGGAGTCCGAGTGGGGAATGTTCCGACTTGCCTTTAGGCTTCCCAGCAGGGTAGTCTGTTATTACTGTAAGAAGGTAGGGCATCTTCAGAAGAACTGCTTTAGACGTAAAAGGGAGCAGTGGAAGGCTGGGGGAGGTGCCGAGGGGACTCAGTCTCTTAGGTATGAGGGTGCTGTAGGTCTAAATCCACAAGCGCCTAGTTTTCAGAGTTTACCCTCCTCTGCTGCTAATGTGAGCAGCGTAGCGAGTGTTCCTGCACCCCCAGTGGATAAAACCTTGTTGGATAAGTTAGTCTGTAGAAGTCCTACTGATGTAATTGAAATTGCAGGGGTCCCCGTAGCATGTATGTTTGACACTGGGGCAGAGACCTTACTGATGTTGTCAACATTTTATGATCATCATTTTGGGGATAGAGTAGGTAGTCCCCAAAGCAATTGGGTCGTATTTTGAGGGTGTGTGGTGCGAATGGATAAGACATTCCTATAACGGGGTATGTGGAGTTGCCTGTGGTGTACAAAGGCTGCACAGCGACTGGTAGCTTTCTTATACAGGCTGAGGGAAGTGACCCTTGGGGTTCCCAACCTTACAAGTGCCCAGTTATCCTAGGTTGCAACATACTTAGGTCAATTAAAAGACAGATCCCCAATCCCGATGAGAAAGGGAGTAGCCAGTGGGCTTTTATTTCTGAGTATTTGGGAGAATGTAAGTCTGAACACCCATTGGGGGGCGATGTTAATTGTAATTCAGATCTGGATGTTTATTCTGGGATGGGTGTAGAGGTATTACAGCCTTGCGAGGCTAAGTTAATAGGCTGCTCAGTTAGAAGGGAATTAGGGCCAAGACCTCATTTATCTGCCTTCATGCAAAGATACGAGTGGTACTCCAGGGTTATTAATTCCAAGTGATTCACAGGAAGTGAAGGGGAAGTTTGGAGTACTAGGTGGATTTCAGAAAATAGTAGAAGCAGAACTTCAGATTATGGTTGAAAATCTAAAAAGGGAACCAGTAATCATTCCACCCTATACCAAATTGGCATCAGCTGCCAAAGCAGTTTGTGAACCCCAAATTGTTGTGGGACCTCAGGATGGTGGTGTGGTGGTTGATGTTAAAGAAGTGGTAACTGTTTCATTATGTAGTGGGTCACTTAGTGATGTAGACCCACGGACTGAAGAAAAAAAAATGGGTAAACAAGAGGATATCTCACATCCTCAGGGAGTCGGCCGTGACCAATGTGTAATAGGGGTTTTAGGTCCCCCCAACTCTGCTAATAGTTATCACATAAGTGAAGAAAGTAGGGAAGATAATGGTCACCCAAAGGTAGGGCTAAGTGGGTTTCCCCCAGGTGTCAGAGTTCAAGAGTTATCTGAGGAGGATAGGGCCAAATTTGCTGCATTGGTGCAGAAACATAGCAAGGTATCTTCTTGGTGTGACATGGATGTATGGTTTTGTAATAATATTGAGCATCAAATCCAAGTAGTTGACCTCAGACCCGTTAATTTGCCCAACAGGAGGGTTTACCCTCATCAAGTTTCGGAAGTAAAGAAACTTTTGCAAGACATGCTGGACAGGGTTAATATCAACCGTTCTACTAGCCCTTATGCCAGTCCCGTGGTTTTAAATAAAAAGAAAAGTGGGGAGTTGCGGTTTTGTATCGATTATAGGCAGTTAAATTCCAGGACCATTAAGGATTCCGTTCCCCTCCCCAGAGTAGAAGAAATACTGAAAGTCATGAGTGGAGCCAAGTACTTCACGTCTTTGGATCTAGCGCATGGCTATTTCCAAATAGCCATGAGCCCTGAGTCTGTGTCAAAGACTGCTTTCCGTGTGCTTATGGCCTCTTTGAGTTTACACGAATGCCTCAAGGGTTAGTGAACAGTCCTAGCACATTTGAGAGGGTCATGGAGGTTGTTATGGGGGATCTGAATCTTTTCCAGTTGGTGTTGTACTTGAATGATGTGCTGGTCTTTTCTCCTACGTTGGAAGAGCATCTTGAGACTCTGGACCAGGTGTTTCAGAGGCTCCAAAGTCATGGATTTAAGCTTAAAGGCAAGAAGTGTCAGTTCTTGTGTAGGAAGCTAAAGTTCCTTGGCCACGTGGTGAGCTCGGAAGGAGTATCTGTTGATGATGACAAGGTGTCACAAATCAAAACGTGGCCGGTTCCTCATAATGGGAGTCAGTTGGCTTCCTTTTTAGAGTAAGCTTCTTATTACAGAAGGTTTGTGCCTGGGTTCTTCCAGATTGCGTCTCCTCTGCATTGTTTACGGAGAGTTAAGGAGTTGAGAGAGTGGCTTTGGACAGCTGAGGCCGATCAAGCGCACAATTGTCTTAAAGAGAAATTGCGCGAGGCGCCAGTGTTGGCGTACTCTCGGTTTGACCAAGCCTTTGTATTGGAAATCGATGCCTCCCTTCAGGGCCTTGGAGCCTGTTTGTCCCAGTTCAGTGACGATGGAGGATTGCACCCTATCGCTTTCGCGAGCCGTACGCTTAAGGAATGCGGAGAATAAGTACGTCGATTATTCTAGTTTTAAGTTAGAGTTTCTGGCCCTCAAGTGGGCGGTCTCGGAGAAATTTAAGAGTTATCTTATAAGGGCCCATACCATTGTGTATACTGATAATAATCCCGTCCCATCTGCGTAAGGCGCGTTTGGGCGCTACAGAGCAGCTGTGGGCGGCACAATTGGCATCGTTCGATCAGGTACCGTACAGGAAAGTCGAATCGTTGCGCCGATGCTTTGAGCAGGCGGCCTGGTGATGATGGGAGTGAGAGTTTAGCCTCGAGTGAGATGCATATTGGTCCCCAGTGTCTGACTTTGCCTATCTCGGTAGCGGGGGTCACTGTCCCTTCTCTGGTAAGTTTCAGTCATATGGGTAGAGATGACGGTTGTAAGTCGAACACTTGTGGAGTACTTCCTTCTTTCTCCCTGGAAGATTTGTCTAGGTTACAGAGAAAGGATGATGAACTTGGGGTCATTTGGACTCTGAGAGATCGGGGCTATGACGTAGGACAAGAACTACCCCCAGATGTTGATGTCAAGAGAATTAGTGATTGGCTTAAGGAGTGGTCCAGGATCACTGAGAGGAGTGGGGTGTTATATAGGTCTTTAGATGACAGCGTGTTGGGTAGTTTCCATCAGTTGTTAGTCCCAATCTCTGTTAGGCCGTTGATTCTCACATGTGTTCATGATAATTGGGGTCACCAAGGTATGAATCGGACTTTAGGTCTGTTAAGGACTAGGTGTTATTGGCCAGGTATCCAAAGAGAGGTGAAGGAATATATTAGAAAGTGTTTCCATTGTACTGTGAGTAAGACACATACTCCAGTGTTGCGTCGTCCTATGGGCAATCTCTTGGCGTTTAAGCCATTTGAGCTGGTGGCGATAGATTTTCTTAAGTTAGATCAAGGAAATGGGGCCATCGAGGACGTCATGGTGATAACAGATGCTTTCACTAAGACGGCACAAGCCGTAGGTTGTAGGGATCAAACTGCCAGGGTCACAGTGAAGGCTCTTAGTGACCACTGGTTCAGCTATTATAGACTTCCTCGGAGGATCCATTCGGATCAAGGTCGGAATTTCGAAAGTGAATTATTCCGCGAGTTCTGTGTGTTGTATAACGTGAATAAGTCTCGTACCACAGCTTATAATCCTAAGGGCAACGGTCAGACCGAAAGATTCAATAAAACCTTACGTGGCTTGATTAGGTCTGTCCCGGTTCAGGATCGTCGTAAGTGGCCGGAATTGTTGAAGCATTTGGTCTTCATGTATAAGTCGACCCCTCATAGAGTCACTGGTGTTGCGCCATTTTGTTTGTTGTTCGGTCAGAAACCCCTCCTGCCGGTTGATCACTTTTTGTCTAAAGCCCCGGATAGTTGGGAGCAAGAATTTGTTCAAGAGCAGGCTGCCTTCCTCGAAAAGGCCCATAGCATTGTGGCTAAAAGGTTGCGGGCTGCTGCAGACAAAGAGAAGCTCCGTTATGATAAGAAGGTATTTCTAAAGCCTTTTTACATTGATCAGAGAGTTTTGACGAGGAAGTTTGTGTTTCGAGGGAGACATAAGTTGGAGAACAAGTACGCCTCAGATCCTTTTGTTATTGTGGGGTGTGATTTGGTAAATAATCTGTACGCCGTCCGCCCTTGGGCTGGCGGTGCTAAGCGTTGGGTCAGCAGAGATGTGTTGATTCCAGATCCTCGAGGGGATGATCCCCTTTCTTAGTTGAGGGAGTTCTTGATGAACTTATTCCGGATGGTAATGTTTCGGATGAGCACATGGACGAGGATGACTTCTTAGGTTCTCTTTTTCTTGCAGGTGAGAATAGAGTAGCACCCAGTACTCAAGATCTACGTCGGTCAAGCCGAGTAACCAAGGGTCGACATTCAAACCCTGAAAGACTTCCAAGATCGGTGTTGGATACTAATTAGTTTAGTGTTGTCATTTTCCATTGCATGCTTTTATCGAATTCCTCTTGTAGGTTGCCCCTCTGCTGGTCCACGAAGTGGACTCCTGACGAGAGGGAGGAGCTGAAAAGGGCCCCGTGACAGTGTCACTGCGACGTCGGAATCGTCGCCGGCTAGACGCACCCCGGCCCCGCTGAACGGGGGTTGAAGGGTGGCGACGAGCGGGAAGAGAAGAGCTTCTGAGTCTTCCGAAGATCGTCCTGGCGGCCAGCTTGGCGCGACAGAACATTTCGGAAGTGACCAGCAAATAGGTCCCGACCCTCAGCTGGCAACCGCCGAAGGTCCCCCTGAGTGACGGCAGAGAGTCCAAGGAGAGGGAGAATATTCTCGCGTCTCTCCCGGACCGTCTTAGTGGAGGCTCGGGCAAGTTGGTCGACTGTCGCGTCGAGCAAATCCGAGTCCAGTTACCAGAGGCAGGGTACGTGTAAGGACGTCGGCCGGAAGATGCCTGCGCAAGACCGAGTCTAAGCCTTCTGTTACCTATACGGCAAGGGCCTGGTACTTATAACCCCGTCGTACGGCCCGGTCGACAGCTAATAGGGAAGCTTCCTCCGCTGGACCGCAGGATCCAGAAATTTTGGAGCCTTGTCCAAGCCAGACACAGCTGCGGTGCCGCTCACCGGTTGGCGGAGGAGTTGCCACACTGCCTCCGGGATTCCGGGGGGCCATATGACCTCCCAAAAATCCGTAGGCCGGACCTGTGTGGCCCGATCAACGTCCCGGTTGAAGGCCGCCCAGTCCCTATCCGGGACCCTAGCCCAATGTCTAATCCTGTAAATCAGGGAGGCATCAATGGGGAAATTCTTAGCCGGTGGCGTAGCATCCCTTGGGGCTGAGCTTAGCAGTCTACGTTGAGACTGCGGGCCCGCCTCGACTAGGGGAGCCTCTGTGACCTTCAGTTTGATTTCCCGTGCCAGGAAATCCAAGAGCTGGGCGACCCGCTCCCCTTGTAAAAGGGGGTCCACCGGGGGGGAATGGCGGAAAGAGGACCTCGTCCGATATCCGGTAGGATACGGAGGCCATATCCGGTGCAAACGGCATCGTAAGATCGGCACTGGGGACGACTGGAACCGGGGCGGCGGGAGGAGTCCCCCGTACCGGGGGGTTCTCCCGCGCCGTATCCGAGACGTCCAGAAAATCGACTTCCTCTCCCGAGGGGTAGATGTCAAGGGCATCCTCCTCCAAGACCTCAGGGTCAGGGGGGTGCCAAGCCCCGGCAGTGGCAGCTGCCGGGGGGTGAGGAGCAGGGGTTGATAGCCTCCGCTCCAGAGCCTGTGACACCAAAGTCTCAAGTGTTTTCTTGAGTGTGTCCTGAAAAGCGGGATCCTCGAGGGGGTGGCCCCGACTTTTCTGCCGCTTCCTATGTCTCCTCCTATGCTCAGGGGAGGATGAGGAAGAGGATGAGGGAGAGGACCTGTGACGTCGACTCTGCCTCTCCTTGTGTGCACTGTCCCGATCCCTGTCCCTCCTCCGGGGTCTGCCTCGCTCTTCGGGAGACCCTAACGGGGAGACGGGAGGGGAGGGCTCCGACACAGTGTTAGGCACCACTGGAGTACGTGTTAGCGTACGCCTGCTCAGTTGAGGGGGCCCTTCAAGAGGTGCCCCGCTGAGAGTGGGCGGCGGCCGCCCCTTCCGGACGGGAGGTGGGTGCACTTTAAGCCTGGGTGGCGGCGGCGGGAAGGGGGGGAGACGAAGAGGGCCTATCGGACCGTCGCTTCTCCACTTTCTCCGCCGCTCTTTGAAAATACCGGTCGCGGTGGAGTCTGTGCTCCGACCACGCCGCTAGATCCCAATCGCTGCAAAGAGTACAGGGATTTGACTCGCAGCATAATCTGCACGCGTAACACGTGAGATGGATGTCACCGAGCGTAATTTAAAGAAGCGTTTGCACGCTCGCATCGCGGACATCCTGGGTGTGTAAAACATCGACACTCGGGGACCTGTCCTCCATGTCCATGATACTGGTGAAAATAAATACGGAACTTATAACGTTCAACGTAGACAGTCTTAAATGCGTTCACACGAGCTGTGGAACTGCGTAGCTAATGGCTACGGGACCAAGAAGAAAAATAGCTGCCAATGCTATACTTCTTGTCAAGAATGTCACCTGTCACCTGACCACGTAGCTTGTAGCTAGTGGGCGTATAACCGGATTAAACCGTACGATGTACGTCAACCCGTTAAATACAGACCCGTGTAAACACGGGCCGCGGAACCGTATGGAACCGTCCGCCCCGTAACAACGGGCCGTGGAACCGTATGGAACCGTCCAATGGAACCGTCTGCCCCGTAACATCGGGCCGCGGAACCGTATGGACCCCGGAACCGTATGGAACTGTCGCACGGAACCGCACAATGCCCGCAAATAGGGCTGCGGAACCGTCAGGGACCGTCCAACGGAACCGTATGGAACCATGTTTATGGAACCGGCCCCGGAACCGCACTATACCCGCAAATAGAGCTGCGGAACCGTCTGGGACCGTCCAACGGAACCTTATCGACCCGTCAATAGGATCTTACTACAACTTAGGTGACGCATATAGCTCCCCTAAGAGGTTATCTCTCTCTCTTACCGTTACAGCTCTAGGCGCAACGCCTCTAAGAGCGTAACCTTCTCAGTAAATTTCTTTTATATCTGAAAAGAGAAGAACATATATCCATGCGTACATACACAAATACGGCAAAGTAAGTATGATCTTACGGACACGCTAAAGAGAGACGAGGCATAGCAGTCTAAACAGAACATCAAAACTTTCTTAAACAGAAAAAAATTTTACTGAAAAAAATTTCTTAAGAGAAGAACGTATGTCCATGCGTACAAACCTAAATACGGCAGAGTAACTATGATCTTACGGACACGCTAAAGAGAGACGAGGCATAGCATTCTAAACAGAACAACAACACTTTCTACATACATACACACACACTCATACATACATAAGACAAGTGGACCGGAGGTTCCTGATGCTGACTGCATCAGAACCAAAAATAATAGAGACCAAAATTACATTTTTCTTCAATGTATTTTCATATCTTCATATTAACTGTACACCACAACATGAACTATTATTATTAGAAATCAACGGTCAGGAATGCGACGTAAAAAAGAAAACATTCCAATTGTTCAATACAAAACAGAATAACTATTTATCCATAATATAAATAAAACAATCTTCATCAGCAATTCGAAAATTAAATTTGAGCATAACGCCACCACCCTACGTAATATATTCTTTGTATATATGATACACCTAACTTTTTTTTTTTATAAGATACACGCAATAAAGAGCATTAGACTGCAATTAAAATTACTTATCAACAAACGTTTACATTGAAGGGAGACAATTTCCTACAACATGAGGTTCCAAATATCAAATAAATTATTTGGAAAACTATCATAAATGTACAAAATTATTACACTTTTTTTTAAATTTTTACAGATTAAAATATTTCCCTGTTTAAATAAAAGGCATCTGGTTTAAAAACTAAGAAAATGGAGACTACAAAAACACCTGTGGGTTATGCAAAGATACAGGAAATGTCGGTGAAGGTGAGGGAAACCGGTTTTGTTGAAATGAGTGATTTCATATGTCTACATGTCACATAAGCAAAGCGGTGTGGTTTGAGAGAACATATTAATTGAAGGCCTCATTATCTAGGGGGATAGATTCTGTTGAAATCAGAGAAACCGTAGAATAACAGATGCATACTATACTTCTAATGCCATGACAATGAAGAGCGATCTAATTATGCCTACTATACTTTTAATGCCATGACAATGTAGAGCGATTTAATTATGCATACTATACTTTTAATGCCATGTCAACGTAGAGCGATTTAATGATGCATACTATACTTCTAATGCCATGACAATGAAGAGCGATCTAATTATGCATACCACACTTCTAATGCCATGACAATGAAGAGCAATTTAATTATGCATACCAATCTTCTAATGCCATGACAAGAGCGATTTAATTATGCATACCACCTCTAATGCCACGACAATGAAGAGTGATTTAATTATGTGATGTAAATTTTATGTATCGTAACAAATTCTAACTATTGCTGAAATGAACAATGGAACTGGCACATCATGAAGAGTGCAATGATAAACGATGACAAATTGCAGATTTAAAGTTTCAAGCAAATTGCAGATTTGAGTAACTTCCACATTCAGTACTTAACAGAATTCCAACATGTCAATTCTGCAGATTTGGGTAACTTCCACATTCAGCACTTAACAGAATTCCAACATGTCAATTCTGCAGATTTGAGTAACTTCCACATTCAGCACTTAACAGAATTCCAACATGTCAATTCTTTTTCTAATGTTCCGTTCTTTTAAAAGGTCAAAATTTATGAGTTTTTGTTACTTGGTGCAAAAGAGGGTCGCTGGTAAATGGAAGGTCACAAAAAATTTCAGCATAAGACAAAGAGTGTAAATAGGCAATACATAGGAAATTGCATCAAATTTGAAAACTATACAGAATAGCAAAACTATTCAATTACAATACATGCTGAGGTATCTTTCAAATATCTAAGAGAAGAACTTACAAAGAAAATAACTAATCTTTGATCTTTTTGCACAAAAAAAAGAAGTAATTGCAGATACAGTGGGAGATGATTAATTATGATTGTTCTAGTTTTCACTTTTTTTTTCTTCTCCAAACGGGTGTACACTGGTAATGCCCTGTCCAGACACAGAACGAACTATATAAGGCATAGTTTATAGAGAACATTGAAAGAGCAAACGAGAGGAAATATATCGCATCAGATTAAGGGAGAATATGCATATTTATGAGCAATACAACATTCAATGAATGACAGCAACTTGCAGGATCACACTGATGACAAACACACACAACAAAAAGGTACCATACCCTGTGTGTAGTGGAAAGTTAATTCCTTTTAAACATAACTCTAGCTTTCACAAATTATTCAAATGGGTACAGACACATCAATCAAAAGTAAGGATTACGGCACTATAATTATATCAAATTGCTTTACGTTAACTGCAAATTTCTCGTCTAGCAATTTATCTAAATCTAAATGTTATATGAATTGAAATACCAAACAACTTGATATTTCAAGCAATGAAATATCCAATGAAATATCTGATGTCTATTTCCTACCTCCCCTCTGCTTTTGAAAGCTCTGGAATCAATGTAAACAGCGACGTCTAGTAGAGAGTGCCTTCAAAAATTTGAAAAGGCAAATTTTCTCAAATATAGATCTCTTATCTAGGTAGTAGGTTTGATTTGTGGCTAATAGGAGGTAAGTAAACCGTAGGCCCCCAGAAGCCTTCAATACGACGAGGTCTATTATTTTGATGAAGAAATATTCAATCTATTGCTTACAAACTATAAGCATTTCACCTTTGAACCCACAATGGTACTGCCCAAACCTTCCACTTTCAACCTTATTAAACTGACAATGCAAGTAAGCGCTTACTTTTCTTCATAAGTCTGAATACGAAATGACAAACTTGCTTTTAATGAATACTGCATGAAGAAATAAAATAAAATTAACTGATAAGGCAAAGAGAGATATGGGTAAAAAAATCAAGCCTTTTGTAAATCTCACTAGAGGGAAATACTAGCTTAGTTTTACCATTACCCACCATGAACAAGGTAAGTTTCCTTTAGAATGCCACTAATATTGAAGGAAGTTTTTGCTTTATAAAACATACACATACAAATATCACTTCAAATTCAAAAATCACAATCATATATCGTCTACATGTACACTCAAATTATCCTTCTCCAATCTCATGTTTACATTCAATAAAGAATTGACTGGGTATCTTGCATAGTAACAAGTTAGTGATTCTGCTACCAGGATACTAAAAATCATCTTCATACTTATTTAAGTCATGCCATGCCATAATGTCACTGCATTACTGATCATTTACATCCTAGATTTTCCCCAAAACCCCACAAATCAAAAAAGAAACCAAATTTCTAAAATGTAAAAGAAAATATTACATACAAAAAGTAGTACAGGTCAATTCTGAATATACAGGCTCTACTTTGCATACAATATTCAATTCAATATCTGTGCCTGTTTTTATTTCTAATTAATTACACATAACAATCAAATAAAAACAATTGATGAATGAATACTCCCTGTAACTCCCCTCATATGCCAAGAGAGTATTAAATGTGTATTAAACATCCACTGAGTCTGTACAACCGGTTGGCTGATCATTGTTATAAAAATCAGGAATTGAATTAAAATATTTCACCACCAATATTGTAATATGACATCAACTAGATTTAAATTGAAATTAAATATCAGAGTAGTCTACGTACCTTGTTTTGTTACATCTACCAACATATAGGCAGAAACTCAAACTTTTTTCTGAAATGAACACTAAAGAATTAAGAAACTACTTTCAATTGCATCTGTGAAAGTGTTTTTTTTGTTTTCAGTTGATAGAACAATTTCATATAAATCTATTTGCTACAATTACAAGATTACAAATAGCATATACAAGCTATCTAGGATGGAAGGATTTTATGGTTTTGAAACTAACAAGTCACATTCAGTATCAACTTTTTTTTACCTTTTTGTTTTACTGTTAAAATCAAAGAACGTTCAGTTATAAACAAAATTCCTGCTCAGCAGGAAATAAAGCTCACGCCACTAATAGCATTCATACCCTCTTTCGTGCTGCACCAATTAAAAGTAATACAAATATCTCATGAATTTTTCAAACAAATTATTGTGGAAACTTATCAGAACAGCGCCTTTCTTGCTTTGAGGTACATTTTTGGTTTGGCACAGTGCTACCTCAACTAAGGGCGTATCAACAATGGTTTGCATGGAAAAGAGAATGTAATGTAAGGAAGAATTTAGATCAGTATGGAACAGATATTTTTTCAATGTTGCCAGATAGAAAAGTAGGGTTCTTCTATTAATAAAAAAAAACCTTACATCTTGAAATTCTGAACATTCTAAAGCATTCTTAGAAGCCAAACTAAGACAAAAAGTTTTAATACTGTATACAAAAGGATCGGGGGAAAAAGTTTTGAAACTGCTACACAACATTTCTCCAATTTTCACCAATCTAAATTGAGATATAGTCCTCCATTCCTTATCAAGTAAATAAGACTACTTAACCAACCCATACAAATTAAAAGCACATGTGCCTCTCTGCATAACAAAAACTTCTAAAGGCAAAATTAAGGCAAAGATTTAAATGTCTATATATACTTTATCATTCAAACTTTATTTTGCATAACCCAAGATATTAATATTTTGTGTTCAAGCATAAAAAAGCCACTAAATTTGGTTTAACTGAAACTACCCCCAATTTAATCCAGCGGATTTGTTGAAGCATGAAACTTTGCATAGTTCTTGGTCATGCCCTAAGAATAAATTTCAGATGTGGAGCTATGGAAAATTCAATTTCTAGTTGCCATAATTTTGACCAATTTTCTCACATATAACCAGTGGCGGATCCAAGGTTTTCATGGAGGATCCACCATATGACCTCTTACACTTCACCAATTTGTTTTACATTCATCTTAAGGCAAAAAGTCATAAAATTAATGAAATAGAAGTCGTCATGGCAACCGTTGTAATAGATCAATGTTCTATGTGCCGAATACAAATTTGAGGTGAACCTGGCATATTACTGACAAATGCTTAAACAGTTATGACTCACAAATATACATTCTTGTTGCTTAAATGATACTACACAAAATTATAAATTCATGCTGCTTATATGATGCTACACAAGGATGGCCCTAGCAGGGGGAGGGGATGTAAAGTGAAGCCCCTTGTCCGACTTTCAGTTTGTCATCTTTGAGCTAATTCTAGCATATATTATTAATGAATTCCAAAACAAAAACAGTTCTCTATATGAATGATTAAGAAATAAACAATCCATGGTACCTAAATGATACTAGAAGGGCAGCACTGGAGGGGTTAAGGCACCAGGGATGGCTTAGTCCCCTCTAAAAATAAGTAACATGTTTCTTGATTTTAAGCTCCATTCTTGTTTCTCGATTTTAAGTTCAATTCTGGAAAGTTGGGCCCTGTCGGACTAAGAATCTGAATGCCACATTGGCAATGCTGTTAAACATGTGGTGATAGGGGAGGGAGGGGGGGATGAGTTGATAGTGTGTCCGGAGACTTTTGACTAAACTGAAGGCTCTTTTTAGTGGCACAAAGTTAACGGTGGTCAGTTGGAAGCTGGTGGTTGGGAACTGTCATGGTTGATACTTGATAAGAGTTCTATCATGAAGTGGATGGCGATGATTTTAAACTTGAATGTGTCATGAATAACCGGTTGTTGTGACAATGAATGAAGAAGAGATACACAATTTGATCATAAAGGTCACATCAGGAGGCTTGACAAAGATGTAAAAACACTTCTTGGGTAATTTTTCCTTGCAGTATTAAACTATAGGTTTTGTATGAGAGAAAAAGGTGAGATTATCATCAGGAAAGACCAGCATGCGACCTGTGTTGTTTGGGCTGACGGTGTTGATTGCAATGACAGTTGACCGTTGTGGTGTTACGGTCGGGAAATTGGTGATTTCAGTGTTGACTGCAATATCAGTTAAAAGTGTGATGGATTCCGTGTGGTGCTAGCCAGCTTGGCAACTTACGAGATTGTACTTATTTTTAGCTCGTTGGCTTGGCATGGTTGTAGGTGTGAAAGTGACAACACCTTCGTTTATTTAGGTCTTTGCATTCTTGGGAGTCCATTTCTTTGCAATAATAGCAGTGGTAATATGCAGATGGAAAGGCCGAAATGGTTCTACGTCGTGTATATGATCTTTGGTTTGAGCTTTTTGGTGGTATGTGAGATGAATCTGTTGATAGCTATCACTTGGATTATTTACTGGAAATGGGTTGATAAAGTATCCAAATACACTTCTTCGTTGGTACCTTCTTAAAATCGAAGGACTTAATGAGTTGGTGGTTTGTTATTATGCGCTCGCATGATGAGCGTAGGTAAGTGTTGACAGTAAGGAGTCTAAAACGTGAAGGCAACTTATCAAACAATGCACGACAATCAATTATGATGTGTCTTTGGCTCTTTTAGAACACTTTGTTACATTGTTATGCAACCTAATAAGTCCAACAAGAAGAGAAGATAAAGCATGCCTGCAGTTTTTCACAGAGAAGGGCAGTTGTATGGGACTTCTTTCTCAGTCCAAAGCAGTTCTTAATCAGCGCATCAGGACAACTGAATATCAAGCATTGTTGGGGTCAAGTTCTTCTCTTAGCAACAGAACTTCCTTCATTCAAAGAATGGGGATAGTAAAACCAATGTTAAATGGCTGGAGCCCATTGTGGTCAACCCTGCAAACAGCGAGTCATTCCTGTCATTAACTCCTAACTTATTCAGAGAATGCAAAAGAAAATTTGTGTTTGTTGAATAGAATTTTGCCAAAATAACAATCCACCACCAATTAATTCTACCGTGATGATTTGCAAGTGAGTATTTCTTTAGGACATATTTCATTGTCAAAGAACTAATGCTTGAAACATACTTTTTAGTTAATTCTGCATTTTGATTGGTTAATCTTGAAATTTTTCCTCTGTGCGAACCTGATACAGAAACTTTATTTCCTGAATATATGTTAGGGTTAAATATCCAGTATTATTTTCTCTCTTAAATAACCGGTCATGACCATCTATACTATAATAACAATTAAGATTTACATAATTATTTAGCAGATACCTACAAAGGTGGCTTGTCTCAAATGCCAAGGACATTGTTATTGTACAGTTTCAGTGGACCATGGCGATGTACTGTAAATCTGACCACCATTGATTTTCCCTCATTCCTAAATATTAAATTTTGTGGAGAAAAGACAGAAATAAAGGCAACATTAGTTGATCACTTTTCACATTCTCCTACAACTCATAAAAATTGTTTAAATTTTGTTGCAGGCCAATTCATAGGTGTTACCTAACATACTCTTAATGCAATCGACATATGAACGATTTTAGCAGAGGCGTGATTTCATAGCAACAATGGGACATTATCTGCATGAAATGGGTTTACCAGGAGTCTACATCTACAAAGTGTTGATCATCATCATTCTCCTTACATGCATCTTCCTGGTCTCAAAAGTATGAGAGCATCGCCAATGAGATTTCAGAAATCAAACAAACCAATTTACAAATCATGGTTTGATATGAGTATCATTATCATTTCCACCAAATAAATAAAGTATTGGATTTTTAAATGTTCGCAAAAGAAAAAAAATCCCTATACATATGTGGTTGTCAAGACAACTTAAATTTCTGATGGTATAATCAGATCTGAAACTGATCAATACGATACTTGTGTAATTGTTTTCAGTTGGATGCAATACAAATTTAAACATTTTTTTGTCAAAAATTTGATGAGAAATTCAAATTATCAAATAACGGTATTCAGCACAGAAACATTGATTTATTACAACATTTGCCATGACAAGTTCTATTTGATTAACTGTAGGACTTTTTGCTTTCAGATGAATGCAAAACCATTGGTCAAGTGTAACAGATCAAATGCCTCTCCTGTGAATTATCTTGGATCCGCCACTGGTTATATAAGAAAAAAATTGACGAAATTTATAGAAAATGGTTGCCATGGCAACCAAAGGTTTAATTTTCGATGGCTCTACATCTAGAATTTATTCTTTGGGCATGACCAACAACTGTTCCAAATTTCATGCTTTTATCAAAATGTGAACAATTTCATAAAATTATGGCCCTTAAAGCAGGTAAAATAATCGCAATTGTACCCTCTGGAACGCACTAACTAAATTAAGAAAAATAATGAAACGTATTTAATTGACAAATTACATGAACTACAGAAAATCAAGTACATAGCAGAATAATAAGAAAGTGCTTTAGAATTTCAATATGGAAATCTTTAACACGTTTGGATTGCATGGGGGTAGTATAAAAAGATACCATTTAGTAGCGTTATGTATTGAGATAGGGAGAGTAAATGTGCAAAATTAGGTCCACTTATCATCAAGTGTAGACAACATATCAGAGCAAGTTACATTCACTTTATGTTACCAACACAGCAACATGAAAGAATAACCTGCGAACACTTTCTTTGGAAAGAAATTTCACTCAATTCACAAGGTTTGCGTATCGCCATCAGTTATCAATATCTTTCTTTAAATGAGAGCAATGTAGCAATAAAAAAACTTGCTACGCAATGCTAAAATATTTATACCCTAGCAGAGTACAAAAATTGATCAAAGAAACACACTATCCACATCAGCGATTTGAGAAAATAAGATTATCATTAGCACAGCTGCTTACAAGAAAATAATACGACTTTCTTGAGAACAAGACATTTTGTTACCAAAAGCCCCGTACTTAGATTTTGGAGCACAATGAAAATTAATCGATGAATTTTCTCACTGGGTGACAAAAAAATAAATGAATCAAACACATTTCCACCTTCAGTCAGCATGTCGAGAACTGATCCACAATTGGCGTAGAGGTATCCCACGGTCATGGGACATTTTGGAGGGAAAAACTTTGCAAGTGAACTACGGTGAGAGATAAGAAATGTCTAATAAATTTTTGATTGCAATATAAATACCTACAGTGTGATACTTGAGCGGAACACAAGAAGACATTTAAGAGCCAATATATGTTGTTCACCCTCTGTGATACATCGCGCGTCAGCAGATGTGACATCGCATGGAATACCTATCTAGCACCGTCACTTCCAGGCACCAAGCTGGTGCTCCTTTGCAAAGATAACTGTAGTAAGTATTTTGCTGACCAGCTAAACGTGGACTTTACGAACTCAACCACTACCCTAATAACAATGCTATGACTGGGACAGTGTGAGACTTTCATTGAGAAGGACATGATGAATGATCAGGATATTTTGGTGATAATAAAGGAGAAAACCATTTGATGGATTTAAAACAATTTTCCTGCCTTCATATTTCTGTAGGCTGAGAGTCGACTGGTGCCATAACTTCCTTCAATCACCATTACAGCACCAATATTTAAGTGAAGCCATCAAGCGCTAATTTCGCGTCTTAAATTTAGCAGAGTTCCATTTGGAATGATTACAACACTGATAAATGTAAACGTATATAAATCCTGAGTGATGAAAGACCACTGTTAATACACAACTACCACAAGAAAAACTTCAAAAATCAGGTTATTTTCTACCGGAAAAAAAAAATATATAAAGAATAACAGGTCACCGTATAGTTTACTAATCCACATGCATTTCAAACATTAGTTTGAAGAAACAAAACACGTGTCTTCTTTAAAAAGTGTTCGGCAGTTAACTCTTAAATACATGACCATATAAACGTTAACAAGCATGCATAATCAATAAATCAATAAAGTGATAAAAAATTTACAATATATGAATTCATTTACAAAGTAGCATAGATGATCTGAGTACAAGTCTTTAATTTACTTTCTTCAAAGGTGCTACAAGACTTAATTCCTCTTTTAATAATTAAAACACATTTTCTCCTCAATTTTGCTAAAGATAAATATTACTGAAGAAAAAAAAAGTGCAGATGAAAAGCTGAATTTGATTTCAATTATTTCTATAAAAAACATATTCTGACTTGTCTACAACCTTTCAACATGGCCTGACATTTTGAAGCAGTGTTAACTTTTTCTTCTCAAGAGTAAAAAAAACAACTTCACAGCTTTTAATTTCCAGATATATTCCTCTCTTCTGCTAACAGCTTTCCTTTCAATACAGACAGATACAGGAGAAACAGGTGAGTACAATCTAAATTTACAATTTCAAGCACAGTACGTTTGTTGTATTTAGGAGAAAACCGCCCCTATTTCCATGCAAAAACTTAGCTAGTCTTCTTCCCTCTATTTTTGCCAGTTTTGCATTTCAAGTTGAGCAAAAGAGAAAAATGTTTGAGGGAAATGATCACCTGATCCGAGAAGAGCTCAAATTTCTTATTTGAAGGCATTACACATAACCTGCACTGTGATCAATTATGAGTCACTTAATTGCACACAAGATGCAACAAATCTTTATCACTGCCATTTTCAACACTCCTAAACATCACAAAAACAGACTTGCTACATTTCTATTGAGGGATGAAAATGTTGAATAAAAATGGTATTCATGTCCATAAGCTACATCATTTTTTGTTTTCTTCTTCTAATGTCAATGTTTCTAATCATTCAGGCAGTACAGTGGGCTCATCTTGCAAGGTACTGACCTCTCTCGACATTCAAACATCAAATGTTGGAAAAACCTCAAGATACCATGATTGAAATGAAATTCAGTGGTTTCTAAAGAATAAAAACTAGAAAAATAAGAAGTAAGGTATATCACTGTCTTCATCCTTTGTGTGCAAATCTTGTTTCTTATAACCCACAATGATTCTTTCTAAATTCAAATCTATCTACAGAAATCTGTCTACGAGCTGAGAGAGAGGGGAATTTGACTATAAACAGTTCTTTGTTAATTGGATTTTATAATAAATGTCTATTCGTGACAATGATTTTCTAGCATCGCAAAACAAACATTCTATGCATACACTGAAAAATCAAATATATACTGAAAAATCAAATTCAACATCTAGGATTTGTTTCTGATCCCAACAAAATTGTTTTTGTTTTCTGTTCTTGACCAGAGTTGATTTGTGTTACTGCTTATCACTGTGATGTAATAAATTATCTTCGGCTATAATCTTTAATCACTTCAACAATCTAACTCTTGAGAGACAAAAATGTTCCTTACACATAAATGGTTTAATGCAACTGAATAGGCTAGGTTTTCTGTTCTAATTGGTGCAAAACATTCAGCAAGATCAGTCAATTTCTTCATGTCATGCAATGTCTCAGTCTGGGGCCCTCACATCAACATTTTAATATCTTTATGTTCATAATTATTTATTATATTCAACAATCTTTACTAATGGCATCCAATGTCTTGCAAAAAATATTGCAAATTGTTTTGAGTCCATGCACTTTTGATAAATGCTTGAAGAATATGTTAGTGACAGAGCTGCAAGGGGAAAAAATGCATTACTTAAAATGAAGATGTCATTAACCGATTTTAAATCAATCATATTTTGCTATCATTAAATATTGTTATCGTCATCAACAACTTTCATTTACTTTTGAACATCTTAATCTTTCCATTTAACACTACTCTTTTTTCGTTAAACTACTGCAAAACTAACAATGCAGTGAAACAACACACTTTACAACCAAAACCTTGTAAAGGCCTATGAAACACTATTGCAATATTTATTGTTCAGCGGTCCCTTTGTTACGAAAGAGCCTTTTCGAAGTCTTTTTCGTGCTTTGAACTCAACCATCCATCTGATCCAATTATTACTATAAAAACTCTCATACAGTCAATGCTAAATATTGTCTATCTTAAAACCAAATCTTCTTCCTCTTCTCATCCAACCCATTTTTTTTTTCTTTTTCTGATCACTTGTTTCTTAACCATCATATTGAGTATGTAACATGCAACGTGGTGACTACTTTTCCATGTAAAATATGAACATATTATATGATTACAATGTATGTCAAATCTAACTGCAAACATTTGTTTCGTACAGCACTGTTTACGAAAACTGGAACAAATTCCGTCGTTGAAATCCAGCTCGGCTGAAGCCACAATCCTTGCTTTCCATCTCCAATTGAGTTATTTCTACAAACCACCATTTCCACTTTTTTTATATGTATAATTCCTTGTGCATCTAGCACTTTCTGCTGATGTTAATAAATACATTAATATATGGTAGTGCTTTCTTCCTGAACAGCGTTACATCACAATGTGGTTTCCAGGGATGGAAACGCCGCTGTGGGGGCGTTCCCTTCTTCTGGTTTATTAGCTTCGATGTCATAACTCTCTCCCGGTGCCGGTGCCATGAACTCGTGTATCGAGCTGCTCAGACTTTTGCGTTCTATGTGATGCTGCAGACCTGACTGGAAGGCATGTACCACTCGAATCTGGAGGAGGTAGTTAAGGGAGAAAAAAAATTATACTGACTGAAATGTTAATTTAACATCATACTTAAACTATGTTATATCATCATCTACATTAGAAAGTACAATGTACAATGAAGAACCACTGCATGTAAAATAAGAGCACAATTTTGTTCATATCACAGGTGTGCAACAACTTGCATTTCCAGATATGATGACACCGAAAATATCTTAAACAAAAAAAGGAAAACAAAAAATAAGCAAAGGGAAATCAAAATATTCATAGAGAAACTATTAATAACCAAAGCAGCAGCCAGGACTGCCTCATCATCATCAAACATGTCAAGCTTTGATGAAAACTTTCAATTTCATCAATCTTAAAAATTAACATGAGTGGCTTGAAAGTCTGAGTGGACTGTTCTATAATTGCATCTTTAGAATATATAAGCACCCAAACAAAAGTGAGAGCAAATTTCCACCTGAGTGTGATGCATGCATCAATTTTTGCTCCAGTGCAAAACAATCACCAATGCCTGCTTAAGTAAATTACAGCTCTAAGTGTTCTATTTTTCATTGCACTAAGAAAAACCTGATGAAAAGGAACCTGCAAAAATCGATTTGCTGATAATTTAAAATCTAAATGTACCCACTCACTAAATAAAGTTAACTTTTAGTGAGTAATGCTGATGGCAAATTACAACTAAATTCTTTTCCATTTCACACAGATACTAGTAGATATCAGGTTTTAAGAATCAAACACCTTCGTCTATCATGAAGGCACTGCAGGAAAACTTTGCAGTCTTTTAAAAAAATTTTTTTTAACTGAAAAGACCGAGTGATAAATAGTCCTTCACATTTACTATTCAGTAATGCTATTTTCGATATCGTCATGATTCAACCGACCCAATGTTGATGTCACAACATTTAGGGTCTTTGCCGCAATATATTGTCTACATGTCGCAAAACCCTAAAAAGAACATTGAATTTTTATATGTATATATATATTTTTTTACCAGTTCACGGGATATTGATTGACAAGCAGCACGGAAAGGAATATAATATAACTTTTAATACATAGTGATTACATATCTCACACAAATATATCTCATGTGAGATCCTTGATGTTTTTTAACAAAGGGTTCACATGATCAGGTGATGCAAAACAATGACTGGTTGTCTTTCATTTTATTCTAGTTTGTTTGTTTGATGAGGGCTCAACGGCACCACAGCAACAAAGGTCAAATTGTGCCTGATTCTCCTGCCAAGATTAACAACAATGCCTCACATGAAATGAGCAAATATCACAAGTTTTTGGAATATTCTTGATATGATATGATATGAAATGATATGCAGTTTACAAATATCTAATGCATGAAAAAACACTTTTCTAATAGTGAAAAGTAAACTAGCAAACTAGCAATATCATTGACATTTACAACAAGAAATATTCTGGAATTAATAATTCTTTTAATCTGATTTTACCAACATCTACAAATATGTGAAGAATATATTTTTCACAACCAAATTGTCTGCATGAAACAATAAGGTTTAAGAAATGTGAGCATGTGCATGTACACTGCATGACCTAGCAAGGTTTCAGACATGTATTAAAGCATGTGTAAATTTAAGCCAATAGGGTTTGAGAATAAGTCCATCTCACATGTTTGACCTAGAAACTTAAGGGGACCAATTAAGCATAGACGTAAGAAACTAACGAATACGGCGTGAGATGCATAAGGATGGTCCACCCGATGTAATCAGGTCAGGGAAACATGAGCAGAAATGAATTCTGTGTGCCTGATATGAGTGACTAAGACTGAAAACTAGAAAGAAACATATGAAATTTGTTACAAGTATTCTCTTGATATTCCACATGCTTATAATGCATGTTTTCACTATCACCTTGACATTAATTAACCTGTCTGAGTTAGATGATTGACAGCTTTTTCAACCAATCACCACATTAATTTACCTAGCAACAAAATCTGTGTAAGTGGGGCAAAAATCCTACAGGTACAGTACAGCTAGCTAGCGGCGAACGCTCATGTAGTCGATGCAATTTACTATACAAAACAAATTTCTGCACACACAGACTGAGTGACGGCAAAATGGGGAACAAAAATTGCGCTTTGTCAATCTGATTGTTGTTACCCAGAACAGTTAGCAAACTAAATTTTGTTTAAGTATTTTGCTAAAAAATATAAAGAGCCAGAGAAGTGCAATAAATGGACCAAAGGTTGCGGCAGGCCTTGCGAACATCTAATGTATATGCATTGGTCATGCATGATTGCGGATTTGAGGATTGTTTGCCCCACCTAGTTTCCGCGTTGCTATGGTGTGTGCGGCTTATTTTGTAACTCAGAGATGTTAATTGCCACAGTATCTCATTATAAAGAAAGAATTCCTAAGCCTTTACAAAAATGGACATTTCTGGCTTTTTCTGCACTTATAAAGGTTTGCACAGATCAAAACATTCGACAGATTAATATGCAAAACATTGCTCAATAATGTTTTAGATCTTTCTAAGATTCACTAGGCCTTTACCCTCAAAATCCTACATTAAAAACAACTTTAAAAGTAAAAGCATTAGTTCCAAGACCTGTTAAAATTTCTAAAGGATTAGTTCAGTGGTGAAACAAGTCTATTCTATATGAAAGAGGACTTTAAAAGAAACAAAATGGTGAAGAAAGCATTAAAAATCTTATTCCCTTCAGGAGATATCTAAGTTTAAAGTTTGGCAGGCATCATTTAAAAACGTCTGAAATCAGAATAGTAGTGGTGTCATAGCCTCAGATTCTTCAAAGTCTTTATGTATTCAATTATATTTCGTCCTGCGATTTTGCAACCTAAAAACCATAAGATATATCAAAAAAGTAGTAAAACTGAATCTAGGAAGGGTATTTATAATATACCACCTGAAGAAAGTTTGAGGGATAATATTTTCAACAGTGAATCAATTAAATAAACTTTCTTTTAAAATACATTAACAATTGCTAAGAATGTGAGGATGAAGTACCAACTTTCCATAGTAGACTTACCACACCAGTCATTTCTACACAGATAAGACAAGAGCTTTCAACTTGAATATCTCCTTAATGGAATTTAGATTTTGGAACACTCTCTTCACCATTTTGTTTTTTCTGAAGTCACCTTTTATTATAAGATGGACATGCTTGACTACTGAACTAATCCTTTAAAAACAATATCCATTTTTTCTGTGCTGTCATATCCCTTTGCAAATTGAAGCCAACAAGATGGCAATCTTCACATTGATCAGACACTATGAGGAATTAATAACTATTGTCATTACCATGACAATTTATATCACCACCTTTTATCAAAAGAGTAACAACCATTGAAACATGCTTGCAGTCTCACAATCGCATAACACAGTTACATGCAATTAGTGGCACAGAGCTTGAAAAGAAAATTATGAAGAAAAGAGACATCTGTGCTACTCAATGTACCAGTGATGTGGCATCATTCGCAGAGATCTTGTCAGATTGCAAATGATTTTATCTCAAAAACAGAATTAATATTCCTTTTACAGAAACAAACAGCAATATAAAACCTTTCGCAAACATTAACAATGAGAAATAAAAACCATTTAAAATGCAAAATTCAGCTTTGCATAAATTACTGTTCAAACACGAACTTTAAGTCAAATATGAAGAAGAAAAAAAAATTGAGCCAAGTAAATACACACATTTCATCATTTTGATCTACCTTATCAAGATGGTAAATGACATTCTGAGTGAGCATAGGTTTTCTCTTGACTATAAAAACAGCAATGTATATGCACCAAACTTCTCAATCCATGCTTACTGATTAAAAATGGGTTGCAACGTTTACTGCATTCCTTATACACTCGGGATATGAGATTAAAGTAGACATTGAGTACAATAAGTTGAAGAAAAGATTTAAAAACATTCGCAGTAACTTCCACATGCAAATTAATTTGGCATTTTTTTTAAAAACTATCAAGTAATCCAACCGTTCATAAAATTGTGCTCCTATGACACATTATGAAAACAAAAATATATTAAGCATCGTTACAAATCACACATTTATAATTACAAACAGTATCTTTATATACGACAGAAGAGGTTTGGTGGATGCCGATAAACAATTCTGCCTTACATTGTGACAATCTTCAAATGTACATGATAGTTCAGTACATATAGTATGAACATCACTATTATACAGTATATGATAAAACTTTATTACACAATAATCAACCATTGATCCTGTTCAGTTTCCAATATATAAAAAATTCCACAAGAACAATTGAATAACTTTATTTTATTTCCACAAATACAGAAGAAAAAAAGACTGTTGAACTTCATCACCAGCATGAACTATTTTCAACACTTTTATGGTATATATATATATATATATATATATATATATATATATATATATATATATATATATATATATATATATATATATATATATATATATATATATATATATATATACATATATATATATATATATATAGATAGATATATATATAGATATATATAGATATATATAGATATATATATATTTATAGATATATATATATATATTGATATAAAGATATATATATAGCTTGTTGCAAATCAGCTGTTACAAATTTGTTGATGAAATTTGGATCATAAGACTTGTTGAAATTCCTTATTGAACAGTTTTTGAATTTTGCAAAATAGCAGCAGTAATTAAAATAATATGACAATTAAAGTTTGATATGAATAAGTTAATAATACGTTCAAAGGTTATTTTTGAAAATGAAGAAGCGGAAATGAAATGCCTTCTTTGATCTAAGTCATCCTCCCTCTAATAATGCTTGTACCAGAAGAGTGTTTTTATTCAAATAAGTTGTAAGATAATGTTTAACAAAATCAACTGGTCTTCATACAAAATTACACATTTTCTTGAAAATTTAGATTCAAAAGGAAAATTCAAATGGTTTCAATATTTAAATGGTTTCAAACTAACAAATGCATAGCTGCATTTGGAATATATTAATATATTAATTTTCGATCATAATTAAGACAATTTAGTAAATGTTTCCACTCATATAATTTTTAAATCTACTCTTTTTTGGTGACATATTATTGCCAAGAAAATTGATAAGAAAAAATAGAAAAATATGATATAAGAAATCGTGTATGATAATCCCAGGAATTACCACCTTCTACTACAAGTGAAAAATAAATCTACTTCAGCGACGTTAGTAAGGATACATTCTCATCTAATGATCAAATCAATCCAAGAATGACTATTCAGTTAATAATGTTTCACACTTTCACGAAAAGCAACATTTACTAAAAATCACAATGGTTGAAGAGGGGTAAACACTGGGAGATTATAAAAACACAAAATAACGTATGGTGCATGTCACTTGGGGTCACTTTTTCCATAAAAATGAAAATCACTCGCTACAACAAAATTTTCTACTCACTGCCTGGGACTTTAAGAGTGTTCCCCAAGATGGAGAAAAATCAAAGCGATGGATGGATGATGGGCAAGAGTGGAGAAAAAAATGAGACAAAAATGAGAAGCAAATAAGGAGAACATCAACCTCGGTAGTTAGGGCTGACTTTTTTGGTCTTAAAGCTAAGACAGTATGAAGATGCTTAAAAGTTGAAGGTATTTCTAAAACTACAAAGTGTTATTAAATAAAAAGCATTTTCAAACTTGTGAGAAAAGAACTCCTTATTTAATCAATGTCAGCATAGCTTTCTCGGAAATTGATGGATGTGCTTAACGCAGACAAAACAAAGTACACACATCCCACTGAACGCAGAGACAGAAAACTTGCCTTTGTTAGTGGCATTATACTACACCTTTTGCAGCTCAAGTATGGAAAACAAGAGCTTCAAGTCGAAACAAGATTTGTCATAAAATTCATAAAGAGCTGGCCATATCAAACCAAGCAGTATTTAAACAAACAATCACAGCAATTGATTAATTCCAAGGCCAACTTTTAAGCCTATAACCATTTTCAACATTTGTTTAATGGCCTGTTTATCTATTATTATTATTATCATTACTATTATTATTATCATTTTCTTCCTTCAAATTATGCAAAGTTTGTAATGCAAGTTTGGTTTTCAGTAGAGTTATGGCTAACTAGTCCAAGCCAGTCAGAACCAGAAAAGATTTGGATAAATGGATAGTTGGATAGATAAGTCATGTTTGCATGAATTTAAAGCATGGACCACTACAGATATGAGGGAGATGAAGTTCTCTTGATATGAATGAATACAGTATATGTAATGTATGTGTCTCACATTTTATATGAACTTGTGAGAAATCTTTTTTAATGTCCTCTACTGTCGGAGCCAGTACACACCAAACAAGACGCGGCAAGCAAATTTTTAAACAAAATTGAATCAAACAAAAGGAAAGAAACATTTTGACCTCTTGGGATTCAGAATTAGATCGTCATCGTATGACTTTGCAGATGATAAGTGGAAATTGATTCAAATGGCGTTTTTACTCCCATTAAAGCAAAAATTGCGTCGCGACAGAAAATCGCGCCCCATTCAAGCGAATTTCTCCACATTTAAACAAAACAGCATTTCTAGCAAATTTTTCAGAATCGGCAGAAAATCCTCAATTGTAAATATTAGCATAAGCAAAAAGTCAAAGCATCTTATATTTGTTTCCTGACTTGATTACCTAAAAAAATCGCTTGCCGCATCGCCTTCGGTGTGCACTGGCTGTAATTTTGCCCTAAATCAGACTCATGTTTTGGATAACGGAAATGCTCTTACATGTGAAGTTCAGCTTAAGTGAGAGATTACTGTATCAATAAATGCAAAATATTGCAAGCAAATTGTTCAGACTTTTTGTAATTTTTCTTTTAAACTGCCTCTGCAGTTCAGCAGTCTGGCATTTTTTTTTTTTTTTTTTTTTGTATCATATAGTCTCTATTACCAAGTTACTGCTGTAAATTCAAACTATTAAGTTTTTTCAGGAAAAGGTAAAAAATATCTTGTGAAAAATAGTGGCCATGTAAAAACTAGAGCAGCAAATCTTTTATTCTTCATGTTAATTTCTGACGTCACTGCCTTTTGAGCTAAAAAGAATCGCTTGTTGATTTTCAAAACTTGACAATCCTTCATCATATAAATTCTATCCATTTCCATACTTACTTAAAAATGAATTTTATGATCGATGAATTCACTACAATTCTATTTACCTTAGTTGTAAATCACAACATGTGATCTAAACCTACTTCAGAGCATCGGTGAATGCACAATAACAAAAAAGTATACAACTTTTTAAGCAGAAGCTAACCAATATCTTGGATTATTAACAACAAAAAAGGAACATAGAATACAAGAAATGTCCCGTAAAGTAATATTATACATCACATTTTTTGTATTTCACCTCAAACAAGCGACGGCAATCTTAATAATGACATAAAATTGAAAAATGTCGAAATAGCTTGTGATTGGCTGATAAAAATGATTTATGTTATTTGATTAATTGATGATCATGTTGTAAAGTTACCATAAGGTAAAGAAAGCATGACATTTGAAACCAACCCTTCTCTACACGACTAAGTTGCAATATTTGGTTCAGTTGGGAATAATTCTAAAATTTCCCCCCGTTTTAAAAAAGGAGTCGAAAATTTTCCCACAAAAATCGTGACGGAAATAATATTAATGTTGTAAAAATATCTTTATATGCTTTTGCCATTTAATGTACTGTTCATCACACAATTACACAAGGACGTTTTAAGACTCAAGAAATCTATAATAAAAAAATATATATATACAATTTTAAATGAAAAAATATTTTCTTCCAGCAAATTCTTATTTTTCCCATTGTTACATATGCCCGAACCATACATTTTTTTTCCAGATCTGATTTGACCTTTTTTACGAATCCATTTTAAATGAGATACTATAAAAGTGCCGTCACTTTTTTTTTCAATTGAAATATAAGAATTAAAATTTGAAGAGCAAAAGCTCAACTGATGAAATGAATTGAATTCCCTGAAAATGTTATTTAGAAACTATGAGAATAAAAACAAAATTCCTGCTTAAAGAGGCGCTTATTCGGTAAAACTCTTAAAATCCTCTTTCATGTTGCTTTCATACGCTAATATAATGTGCGTCTTACATGAAGGTAACACGCGAGTGTATTGTTGCTTAATACGTTTCCCTCAGCAATTGCAGCTGCTTAGTTTGGCAACAAAAGGATAATACCCCCAGCAGTTGATTGGTCGAAGTACTGAAGTAATCATGTTCGGCTAAAATCGTGTTGAAATGGTCTATAGATTATTGATTATTGTTATTAAAATACTCATGGTCTCAAAATCACATATGTTATAATATATGACAACCAAAATGTTTTATTTAAAAAATAAAAAATAACATCAAAATGTCAAGTTAAAGAAGCACTAGTTCCAAAAGTGAGGGCGCTTGTTTTTGTAAATTTCACAGATATATCATCCACTACAGATCGATAAGCTTCATGCCTCCATAGCCCACAGACAACATGAGGGCAAAGGTTACATGAATATTTATATCAACCAAAAAATTGCTAACACGCAGGTGTTAGATAATCATTAAAAAAAAAAATTGGGGAACCCCTAAAATACGCCCACTTTTTTCGGTCTCCCTTTTTATACCCTCACTTTTCAGTGCCCCTTTAGGAACTGGGATGAAAATCAGAGAATAACTAAAATAAAAAAAAATAAAAAAATCTTCACATATGAATTTTAGTTGAAAAGGAAAATCTGACTTATTCACTTGGTTAATATATATATATATAAACATGGTAACGTCATGGATGGAATCAGACTGGTATACCTTCACTATTAAATAACCACAAATCGTTTAAATCATATTCATCAAGTATTGGTGAAATTATGTGAAATGTTGAGCTGCAGCAACAATTTCCAAAGGAAAATTTCATCCGTGTTTTTCACTTCGTTATTTTCTAAAGTATTCGCAACTTTTTCTTTCATAATCTAATATTAATAGTTTAGGAAAATGAGTACAAATTAAAAAAAATGCCCACTTGTTTGAAGGTCTTGGCTACATGTTCACTGTACTCAATATCAGTATCAAAACATTTGTCACAATCACAGATAAATGAATTTCAAATTGATCTCTTCAAAATGGAAGGTGCCTGCCTTGTAAGTGTGTCACTAGTCCCGACTCCTCATGACATCATACAACGATTTCAAACATGATGTCTCGGAACAATTATCAGAATTCAAAATGGCTACTTACAACCTGTCTTACTGTCCTAGAAAAGTATTCAAAGAGGAAGGAAATAAATTTAAATGTCAAAGGTCACATCAAGGTTCTGCTAAAAATTATACAACAGGTTTGTGCGAAAGAAATGATGTGCAAAAGTGATGTTTGTTCTAAAACAAAATAAAAACTAAATTTAAAATGAAAAAAAATAATTAATCACGAAAAAATCCCCAAATGTAAGAAGCACAGTTACTATGCACAGTAAAGTAAGAAACAATAATATCAGTCATGCTGTTAGTAACTGAACTGTAAAAACATCTTTCAGCACCAACACAATTGCGACAAAAAGACATGCCGAGAAGCAACTAAATCAAGAGTTACTGCGGTACACCCACAACAGGTGGTGGTGATATAAACAGAAACAAAAACTTGATTTTTATCATGATTCAATTCAAAGGTAATAAAAAAAAAAATGTATTTTTTTAAATCCATAAGAGGAAATCAAATTCTACAAGTTTATCAAATTGAACAATGAATCAATCAAGTGCGTTCTCTAGCTTGGTTGATCTTGGATCATTTTAGCAGAATATCCTCCACGGGGTATAATTTCACCTTTCCCTTATGCACTTAATTTATACATCATTGTCTTTAGGAATGAAGCCAAGTTTGATCCAATTTAAAGGCAAGGCATCTTCCCATAAATACATTCAGAAGTGAACACTGCCATGCTTGCAACGTCACTTCCTGTTTTCGATTTTTCCTACTGATCACGAGAAATCTGCGATGTTATTGATCACACATCTGTTGGACCGAACACAAGGGCCTACAATTTATTATCGAAAACATCACAGTAAAATTGAAAACTAGAAGTGACTTTACCAGCACGGCAGCGTTCACTTCCGAATTTATTTATGAGACGATACATCCTTTAAAGGCATCAACTGTGTTAACAAGTAGTTTACTGGTTTCTTTCCAATTTTTATTTTTTCTCTCTCTCCTTGAAAATAGCACTATATTTGCAACAACTATTATATTTCAAATTAACAAAGTTTATTTTTATTTTTTTCCTTTTTCCAAGATAAGTTAATTATATAGACCTCTTAGTGAAATGTCCACATGGTCAAAAATCAAAATCAATTTAAATAAGTATGAATAATGAGTGAATAACCAATCAGAACAAAAGAATTAGAATCAGAATTATAAAATTAGAGAAAAATAGATTTTCCAATATGCCTATGAAAACTGCTCATAATACATGCATAGTTTCTACAGTTATTTTTTCCCAAGTAAAATATTCTGAGTATCTACTGTATAATAAATACAAAGCCCAAATTCTGCTTTTCAACCAAAGTTCATTCAAACACTTAGCATAAAATTCAAAACAACAAATATTATTTCCTTTATGTAGTTTAAAACCAAGGTATTCTACAAACTTACAACCATCTCGATTGGTCGCAACTAAAGGTAACATAAATAAAAAGGAAATGTTTGGAATTCACACAAAATAATCTAGCTCAGAGTTGGAATTAATAATAAAATTTCCCACAGTTCTAAATAACGTTGTCAAAAATCTTCCACTGAAAAATAGTGACAGAAATAATATCAATGTAACAAATGCCTCTTTACATGCTTCTCTTTCACAATTTAATCAATGTACTATTTATCGCACAACTACATGGGGGACGTTTTTAGAATACATATTTACCACAGAGAAAAAAACAATTAATGAAAAATATTACTTGTTGCGAATTCCCATTTTCCTGCAGTTATAATCGCAGGAACCTCAATTTTTTCCAGTGTTGATCTAGCCTTTGTAGTGCTTTTGTCATATTTCTACAGTTCCATTAAAAAGATTAGTCCAGTGCTCAAAGAGCTGAAAGACTTAAATTTTTCAGCTAACTCTGAAATGCACATTTTTTCTACAATGTCTTAGCAAGCGCAGTTGATTCTGTGCTGTAAAATAGTTTTGACAACACCTCTCATGTTTAATCAAACAACTTTTTTTTTTTAAATCCACCTCTTGAAATATGACTAATTTTCAAGTAATATTTTACCCTTCCTGGAAAACATCCTAAGAATTTAATTTATGCATAAAACAATCATGTGTCCTCCATAGACCGAATGAACCAAAATTGATCATATTGTCTTTTTTCCTGCAATTGTAAAGAAATTTCACTTGAATCTTTTGAAGGGTGAAAATTATTTAAAAGTGGCAACAAGGAACTGCTCCTTATATGAGAAAACCATGTGATCATCATATGATTTGTTCTGTTACAAAAACTTCACTCATTTTAATTCCTTTCTGCTTTCCTGCTCCTTCACGTCAGGTTGTGAACTAAATAATTTACTGCAGACAAATGTTTACTTTATGCCACCTAACTCCTACTACCTCACCCCAAGTCCTACTTCAACTTCCACTACTTCACCCCCCAACTCCTACAACCTTATCCCATCCTAACTCCTATCCCACCAAACCCTACTACGCCACTCCTACAGTCACAACTCCTACTCCTAAAATCACAACTCCTACTCCAACTCCTACCCCAACTCCTACTACCCCAACAAACTCCTATGACCCAACCCAACTACTACTACCCCACCTCCTACCAACCAACTCCTACTACCTCACCTCAACTCCTACTACCTTATCCCAACTCCTACTACCTCATCCCAGCTCCTACTACCTCACCCCAACTTCTACTACCCCACTCCAACTCCTACTACCTCACTCCAACTCCTACTTACCCCACCTTAACTCCTACTACCCCACCTCAACTCTTACTACCCCACCTCAACTCCTACTACCCCACCCCAACTACTACTAAACCCCACCCCAACTACTACTATACCCCACCCAACTCCTACTACCCCACCCCAACTACTACTATACCCCACCCAACTCCTACTACCCTACGTCAACTCCTACTACCCCACCCAAACTACTACTACACCAAATCTAACTACTACTATAACCCATCCAACTCTTACTACCCCACAACAACTCCGAATACTCTGCCCCACCTCCAAATACCTCACCCCATTTCCAATTCCTGACAAATATGGTGATAAAATTATCTAAACCTAATACAAATTCAAAATGCGCAAAACCAAACAAGTTAAGCCTAGTCTTTCCTTCTTCAAAAAAAAAAATTGTAATATATGCTTCCCAACTTAATTCTTCCAACATTTTTTTCAGACTTGAACCAAGCATTGTTACATAAATTGTGTTACACCATTGTATTACATAAATTGTTACACCATTGTGTTACATAAATTATATTGTTGGCATAAATAATATAACACTTCAAACGACATTCATATATATATATCCATGTGTCAAACAAACATCAAACAGCTTTTTTTAACAGTTAAAATAATCTTTGAAAAATAAATGAAAAAGGAAGATCGGGAAGCCTGCCCTCACCTACACTTTCCGAGGAGGAAATTCATATGAATTTTCTGAAAATAATATGTTTCTTAAAATAATAGGTTAACATCCTCCAAAACTTTTGTGCAGCGGTTTAACCCGTGCTACCAAAGAGCTTGTCTTTCGACACTGCCAGTCAATATTATATTCATACAAATTTGTACAAAAAATTAGTCTGAGAAGTGTTTACAATTGACTGGGCAGTTTCCCATGCATAACTGAAAGAAGGACCAACGATTTCAATCCGTTATAATAAGCAGATAAGAAACATCCAACTTATCATGCAACTCATGTTAATGCTTTACAGAAAATCTTCTTCGTATCAAAATCATCAACAGCATTATTCTGATATGTATTCCACACATAACAATGACAAGCCGATCTTTACAGAATTATGTCCCTGTAAAATCATATGGCTGTTAACCCTCATATTTCTGTGCCGCTTTTCCTGACGAACATTTTTGAAAAAAAATTAACCGTTCCAAAATAAAAAGGAAGAGATTTTATCTCAAATGAAAGTCAGATTTTAACACACAAAAAAAAAGTTTTGTAGATTATTATGTAAATGCCATAAATTGAAAATAAAAGAGAGGTAACAAGTTGCAAAGCATTAACATAATGCACATATGATGCAAAAACAATATTTGAGGAAATGGGTAGCATTATTAAAGAAAACAAATGCATAATTGAATATACCGGAAGTTCAACTTGTGGCGATAGATATTGCTGTGGCGCATGCAAGAGAAGTAAGATATGATTTTCAGTTTTATACGTAAAAAAAAATACTGCTTTGATTATGCTCACTAAGCTCCAGCATAATATGGGATAATCAATAATTTATTTGATTTTTTATTGATTTGAGTGTTTCTGAATTATAACGTTCTGCTATTACATTCTTCCAAGCAATGCAATGGGCCATAATTCCTGGGAGGACAGGGGTCCCCCTCCCCCGGAGTTTTCAACATTTAAAAAATACTTAGATACTGTTGTTAAAAACGCTGTTCCCCCCCCCCTACTTTGTGGAGCAATAGAGTATGTCACAATGTCCCCTACTCTTATTGCAGTGGAAGTATATACAACACAAAGTGTGGTATAAGTGCAAGATGCAGGTGGTCTAATACCAGCACACGCATTTTATTAACTGGCAAGGATGTACTTAGCTAATGGTTCTATTCAATTCCTTTTTTATTATGAAATTCTTTCAGGTAATTCACCCAAAAAAATCTGCTATCAAGACACCAACAAAGATCTACATTGCTTTGTTAAGTTAGTGAACTAAATATCATCCACTACTATAAAAATAAGAAAGCATTCGATACATACTAAGCTTATGAAATCATTAATGTAAATTCAAAGAAAACCCAAAGCATTTAAAAGAATCCATAGAAGGACAATCATAATCAATTTCAAAATTGAAAACAGAAGGTGCGTTATTGAAAGAAAAAAAATGTTAAAATCAATTTTGATAATCATTCATTGTAAGTGGCATTGCAAAAAATAGTTTCTTTGTGATTCCTGTTGCACAGGGTTGTAAATAATTAATGCTTGCGCTTTAGATACAAGTGTTAACACTGAATATTCATGAGAAGAAACAATCCCATCATCATTATTCATTACAGCAAAATATTGCTCCAAAGATGTTGCAATTTCAGATTCTTCTTCTTCTTCATAGCACCTTCTTATAACTTGGAATCAAGGCATACTTAGTGTCTATGACAATTTATCTTTTTACGAGACAATTTAAACATATGTGAATTCAAGTAAGCTCTTAATGATATAAATACTGTGTACACAAACTTGTCATTTTCAAGAAAGCAAAGTCAGTAGCAGTAATTTGAAAAAAAAAAAACATATCTTTTGATGAATGTGAGAGAAAATGCAGCAAAAGTCTTATTCTATATTAAAAAAAAAAGAAAATTGTTAAGACTGCAGCAACGGAAATTATAAAATGTCATATTACAAAGTTAAGAGTTTACAACTCAGCATCGCAAGGCAGGCTCCATCGTAACTTACCTGCTGTTGTAAGCGTGTAAGACCTCGCATCCAGAGAATCTGGGCACGCTTCCTCTCTGCCCTGAGGTCGGGTCTGTCTGTGTCTTCAATCTCTGTGATGGCTGGAAGTTGTTCGTTGTCATCTGATTTGCCGTAGACACAGAGCCGCGGCATCAAGTTGGTGGGAATGGTGGTTATCACTTGATGCCAGACCAGAGATCCTATTCCGAAAAATATACACCAGAACCATTCACTTATGTGAAGGCCAGTCGTGCTGAAGAATACAGTTCCAAATTCTATTAGTAGTACCTAAGGGAAATAATAATATGAAATACATTACACACACCACCTCTTGTACATTTTTGACAGTGTGAATGTTCATATAACCTATTGCTTAAAAAAAGAAGCTGGCAGTCAAAAAATTAGGGCATGTTTTTCTTGAGTCTCATGAATATAGTAACACATGGTTTATACATGTGATGACACTAAAAACCTTTTGACATAAATGGTGAAATTAATCATAATTATTTGCTATAAATACTTGAGCAACTTTTCAACGACAAAGAGTATCAAAAACTAGACCTGTGATATTTCAAAATTCCATTGACTTAGCGAAAAGAACACCTTAATTTTTGACCCAAAGCTCCTCAGCAAGGCAAGGGCACTTAAAAAGGTTCTACTTTCATGAACATGATCATAAGTTTCCTTATATGGAATAATCCTTTGTTAATCCTTACTCTACCAGCACTTCTTTAAAAATGCGCTCGGGAGGCGGGGCCAAAGATGGGGCACCCAAAACGGCGATAATATCACCGCGTGGTAGAGTAAGGGTTAATGAAGGCATGATTATTGAAAGGTCTTCTGTCCTCCAAACAGCAGAGTTGGGCCCGTTCCGCTTCAGTGACCTGCTGGGCCCCCGCTGGGATCATGCTGCCTATATTTTCAAGTTGGCGCATTTGTCGCAGGTTGTTTAACCCTTACTCTACCAGAACTTTTTTGAAAATGCGCCTGGTAGGCGGGCCAAAGATGGGGCACCCAAAACGGCGATAATATCGACGCGTGGTAGAGTAAGAGTTAATGAAGGCATGATTATTGAAGGGTCCTCTGTCCTCCAGGCAGCAGAGTCGGGCCCGTTCCAGTTCAGTGAGGCATGATTATTGAAGAGTCCTCTGTCCTCCAGGCAGCCGAGTCAGGCCCATTCCGGTTCAGTGACCTGCTGGGCCGCCCGCTGGGATCATGCTGCCTATATTTTCGAGTTGGCGCATTTGTCGTGGGTTGATGACCCTTACTTTACCAGCACTTTTTTGAAAATGCGCTTGAAAGCGGGGCCAAAGATGGGACACCCAAAACGGCGCTAATATCGCTGCGTGGTAGAGTAAGAGTTAATTATTGTGCAAATATCTCAAAACTGTAGGGACTTTAAATTCAATATAAAATATTCCTAGCAACATTTTAACCTTTTTCAAGTGACAAATGAAATTTGGATTCAAAGGGCAGTTTTACGCAAACCACCACAACAGAAAATCACTCTCCACCAAACCAACATTTTCTACATCTGGCACATAATTAACATTTCTAGGAAACCTGCCATTATCATCGAAAAGCTTCAATAGGAAATTCTGTCATATGTAAGTGAAAAGTAAAACTATTTCTTTTAAATCTGATTTTCTATCAAATAAATAGCTTGCTGCGTTTGAGGTGCAACGATTTACTGAGAATGATTCATACCACACCTGTGTAAATATAGTGCCTATAACAACAGCTACGAAAACAGGATTAGTGTGTACACCAGTAAAAACGTTTCTCTCCCCGTGGACCTTCCTGGCATTTATTTCATTAAATATCTGCATGAATACAAAAGTGTTAAAGATGATAGTAAAATGGGTCGTGGGGGGCCCTGATGGTCCATTCCCAATGCCAGTATCCACGTCGAACAATTTATGACCTAGAAAGAAAACAAAAGAAAAAACATTAATGAAATACTAATAAAATCATTTATATTAAAAAAAGGAAATGTCTCGTCCCTTTAATACATTCAGAAGTGAACGCACCTGTATTAGTAATGTCACTTTTAGTTTTCAATTTCCCTTATTGACCACGAGAAATCTGCAATGTTATTGATCACACATCCGCAGGACCAAGCATAGGGGCCTACATTTGTATCGATAACATCACAGATTTCTCGCAATCAATAAGGAACATTGAAAACCGAAAGTGATGTTACTAGTACGACGGCGTTCACTTCTGAATATATTTATGGGACAATACCTTTCCATTAAAAGGGAAAAAAACAAATCAACAGAATGGTATGTTCAATAATTACCAACATGCTGTTCAAAATACTTTTGAAAAGAAAAATTGAATCGAATCAACTTGAAAAAACATGTCATGTTGCGTACATCTCGTTCATTTCCCGACTGCCGTTTTTGGCCATTTTAAGCAGTTCAGTAACAAGACAATTGATCAATATTGACCTTTAATGTCACTCATGCACGGTAAATATAAATATTGAGTGAAAACATTGTTTACAGAACCAATCAGTCCATGAACAATAAGAACAGCTGTTATATAAAACTTGTTGGCATAGCAATGAGGAAAGTGGGAATATCTGCATGTTTTTAAGCATGTGTACACGATATGGTGGATGAAAACAAGCTTGATACAGTTATAGGGATTATCACAACAATCTTTCTACAGAATTGGCATGAAAGTGACTGCAAATGATTTTGCTGGATTATGAACCTTTTTCTATATAACAATATTAAATACCAAACAAATGCTTCAGTTTAATTCAAAGTGAACTAGAATAATGCAAATATTTCATTTCATGAGCTAAATCTACATGTGCAAAATATATTATTACAACACATCATAAAACATATCACAACACATAAAACATCAAATCACAAAACATATTTGTCAATATCTATTGACAAATATGTTTTGTGATTTGAAATGACCATTTAAATACATTTTTTATATTCAAATATACAATATAAATATATATTGATAATATATACAAATAGATACTATATATATATATATATTTATATATATTTACATATATATATATATATATATACACACATATTATATACATATATATATATATATGATATATATATATATGATATATACAAAAAATGACACATAAAAAAATATATAATATATTAAGAGTTCCAACTATTACGCTGTAATGGGTTCTGCCGATTATCGATCACAATTTGTCGCAATCGACCCGATTCCGATCCGATTTCAATTATTTTTTCTGAAAATTTGTGGTACTATGAATGGAGGTATCTTTCACTTTAATTCGCCAAATTTAGCACTACTTGATAAATGGGCCGAGGCTTGGCCCGATAAACAATGCTACAGTGTATTGTTAGATAAATCTGCATTGCAGTTAAACGAATGGAAATTCGGCCACTAAAACTTTTAGGCTATTAAACAAAATTCTCAGCTTTTTTCACTCATATGTTCTAATGTTTGAAAAATCAATTAAAAAAAATAATAATTAAGAAATAATGAATAATAATAATAATATTTGATTGGCAATCCATGGATACTTTACCATTCCCGACAGCCATTATCGGCCAGATTAGAGTGGCAAAAAGATTATCGTTGGCACTCTATATAAATATATATTATATATATATTATATATATATATTATATATATATATATATATATATATACATATATATAGATATATATATATATATATATATATATATTTATATATATATATATGTATATATATATATATAATATATATATACACACATATATATATACATACATACATACACATATATATACACACACACATATATATTTATATATCTATACACATACATATATATATATACATACATATATACATACATATATACACATATATATATACATATATATATATATATATATTTATATATATATACATACATACATACACGCACACACACACCCTTACATGCATACATACATACATACATACATATATGTAAATATAAAATAAACAACTTACCTGCATAAAGAATTACAAATATAACAATTATTTGGTAAAAACTATGCAAAATAATATTTTTGATCATTAGTCTTGAGATGAGGGGTTTGGTCCTGCCGTATGGCTTTCTCGTGAGCAGCGCATCTGTAGGTAGCTCTGTCGCCAGGGCTAGAGATGCGAAGGCGTCCATGATCAGATTCACCCACAACATCTGAATAGCTCGAAGTGGACTGTCCTGTATGTTTTAAAGAAAGACAACAAGACACAAAAATTGAACAAAGGTATATTACCTTCAACCAAGAATTATTTTCTGAGGGATGATTGACACTGCAAAAGAATAACTGGTGTTTTGCATAATTAATTCTTTTTTTTTTTTTTTTGCAGTCATATATCATACGTTATCATCAAATCAAAAACACAAGAGTACTATTAAATAATAGTGAATGCAGATAACATAAAATGGTCACAGGTAACTGCTCGCATAGTCAGTGTTCAAAGCTATCATACATTTAACCAACATAAAAAGAAAACATACAATGCATTTGACTGCACATCATATATACAGCAACCAGACCCTTAGTATTCAGAAAGCCACAGTGCTGAAAGGCACTTTTAAAATTTTCAACAGCTATTGTAGAAGTAGCGTTCTTTTGGCATACAATACTTTCCACCTGGAGAAAATACTTCAACTTATACAAGAATTTATTAACCCTTACTCTATCATGCGGCAATAATATCGCCATTTAAAACCACCTTTTTCTAAAAATAAAATTGGGACCTTACCAAAGTCCTATAGGAGTAATCTTAGTATCATTTTAATCATTTTTATCACTCAAATCTTTCTTTCACAAAATGTAACTTTTTTATAGTAGTCATATTACAGATTTTTGAAGAAAAAAAACCAGCTTGAAAATGGGTAAAACTCCAACTTGCTAAAAATATGACAGAAAAATATATTTTTTTTTCTTTTCTACTTCTAAATCTTACAATAACTTATAGATCACATTTTTGCTTCAAAATCAAACATGCAAATCCTAAGACATGATAGTATTGATTTCTGGTCTAAGTTTGATAAGCCCTACCTGCAATCTTTTGTTCTAGAGAATTTTCTTTAAAATTTCATGAATTTTTTGCCATTTTTGACCCTATTATTTAATTATTCAAAAAAATTCTGGACCAAAACGGTACATCGCATATGCTTCATTAAACCACTGTTCGAAACTACTTGCAATTTCACTTCATTTGATATATGAATAAAAGCATACTCCCTCTATTTAGATCCCTTGCTATAATGATTAATTTCACCACATCACATCCAATGATTATGTAGAATAGTGGTAGCGAACGCGACTAGCATGTGACCGCACCAAGATTGATTCCCGCTGAGACACTACACTGTAATTGTTCTGATGCGGTTTTTAGGGGTCATTTGACTAAAATCATTTTAAGTGTTTTTTTCTTTCCCTTCTTGCTAAAACTCGTAGATTTGGTAAGGAAATGTTATAAAGAATCTAAATATGTAACACAAATTTTTGTTTTCACTATTCACAAGAAATTATACTCGTGCAAAGATTGACCTATTTGTTGACCAAATTTACACCCAAAATTGCTTAATTTGCATATATTTGTCCAATTTTTTCTGATTTGGCTTTCCATTAACTCAAAAGATCAATATCTAAAGCTTCCATTCAAACCAAATTTGTAATGTTAAAAGTTTGTCAAAAATGCATATGAAAAAAAGTTACGAAAATCGGGCTTGCTTTTTTTCAAACCCCTGATAGAGTAAGGGTTAACAATTGGCATAATATCACACATCTTCTTTTGATAAATAAAATATTTCATATGAAAAATAAGAAAATTGTATAGACGTTTTAAATACAACTTGTAACACCAAAACACCTCCTTTTTAGGCAGGACAAATTGAGACCAAAGATCTTCTGCTTGACATTCAGAATAAATTTGAAATGACATTCCACTCCCAGAAAGGATGCACAAGGATCATTACCATTACAGAAAGTAGATGGGTATGCTCTTAATTGCATCTAAAACAGCATATAATTAGTACAGAGAATTCTATGAATAAAATAATACTGAAAGTATCAAGTTTACAATCCCTCAAAGAATGGAATTTTGATAGGCGACATGAGCGTCACTGAAAGCACAATAGGTATTCCATTTCTTAATGCAGGTAGGTGGGACTGCTATTCCCTGGACCGGTCGCATACAGATACGAGAGGTGGAAAATATATCACAAACAATATCAAATAAAGAAGGCTCTACAAGATCAACGCTAATATAATTAAGAATTCGTTTCCAACGTCTTGGGATGGCAGAAATTATCCCATAATAGCTAGTAAGAGGGCAGATCGAATGTTAAACTTACTTTTAAAAGAAGTTAAAGGCAAAGGCTTATCATTCATATCATGAAGATCCTTAACAAAAATAACACCTTTCTCATACTACGATTTATAAAAAAAAGTTTTACTATCAATTTTGATCAAAGAATTATTCCAAATAACTTGATTACTAATATTTGTAGACACATCACTGAAAGTACACCTTGATCAGACTTTGCAAACATTCATGATTAACTCGTTATCGATGAAATTGTCAGTAAGGTTGTAATTACATTGAAAGAGTAAGACTTTTCCAAAAGGGCATAGATGATAATTATATAAGAAACTTCCAGAGAGAATCTGAGTTATCTAGAAACCGTTTAACCCAAGTACACTTCAAGCATTGGAGAAAACTAGGCAGACGAATAGTAGCACTGACACCACCGCCACTAAAATGATTAATGATAACACTACATTTAACCTTATTTGGATTTCCGGACCAAATAAAATTAAAGAAATCTTTCTCTACCTGATATAAAAAAAGTACGAAGGATCAGGCAAAACTTGGAATAAAAAAAACAAGCTAAGAGAGTGCTAAAACTTTTTAACATTACTTATTTTGCCAATTGAGGTCAGGTCACGCTGTGACTACAAATGAAGGAAATGTTTCAAATGAGAAAGCTTGGGAGTACAGTTGAACTTAAATAGCTGATCTTTATCATGAGAAAAATAATTCCTCAAGCTATAACAGGGCCTGTTGTCTAGTGTTAACCATACAAATTCCGAAAGTCTAAAATATTCTGAACTAACACACCCAGAGGAAACAGCATAGACTTATCAATATTTACCTTCAGACCTAAACTTTTTTCAAAATATTAAAAATCTGAATGACTTGCGAGAGTGACTCAAAGCTTTTGTCAAGGAAAAGGGTTGTATCATCCGCGTACTGCATTAGTTCAACATTGGTACCAAAAATAGAAATCCCTTCAATTTATGCTTAGGAGCTAAAATCTCAGCACATATAAGGAAGATAGAAGGACACCGCTGCCAGACACCCCTTGTAATCTTTAAAGTAGCAGATGAGTCACCATTATTCATAAGACAGGCACTGTTATCAAAATAAAGCCTTAATCCACTAACTCAAGCTTTCTCCAAAATTAAAAAACTTTAAGACACTCAAAAATAAAATCCCATTCCACTCTGTTGAAAGCATTTTCAAAATCAACTAAAAACATAATATCCTTATCATCAAGGTTCGAATAGTAGTCAACGAGATCAAGAATAAACCGGATATTTTCACCACTACAACAATTTTTGATGAAGCCTGTCTGATACAGACCGATTACACTTTTCAAAATCCAATCCCTTTAACTCTTAAGGCTATTGCCTTAGCACAAATTTTACAGTCAGTATTTAACAATGCAAGTGGACGATTACTCTTAAGAGAAACAGTGTCTCTGGAATAAAAGTTATAATAGCACAACTTTAATAACTCTACAAGTGAGCATTATCATAGGAAAAATTTAAGGCATCAGTTACGAAATCCCCTATCAGAGGTCAAAAACGCTTATAAAAATCGGCTGTCAGGTCATTGCTACAGGGGGCCTTACCATTAGGAAAAGTAAATAACTTTTTACACTCATCGGCAGAAAGGCGACCTTCACATGCGTTTGCATCAGTAATACTAAGGTTTTATTGTTTGTTATGGTCTAAATTTTTTTGTCAAAGTAACACCCCTATTATACAGCTTCTCATATAAACATTTCAATTTATTCAAAATGACCTTATTCTCAGTACAAATATTACCGTCACCGTTCTTAAGCTTGTGAATGACATTTTAATCTCTGTTACGTCTCCCCCCCCCATTCTTTACCCAGCGAGCTTTAGATTTAACAATCAACCCTTGCAATTTAAAATCATATCAATGTTGTAACTTACTTCTAGCCCCTTGAAGACTTTCAAGCATGTCAGGTGTACTCAAAGGATAACAAGAACGTTCAAGAATAGAAATACAAGGAAGTAAAGCCAACTCATGCTGACACCTTTTATTAGCTTTGGATTTAGAATACTTAATAAATAACATGCTAACATTGAAAATGCTTTCTTTGGGTACAATCATCCTCTGTTCTCCTAAAATAACTTTTAGAATTTAACATCATAAAAGTTCATGTCGAAATACAAAACACAAACAAACAATACACTTTGACACCATAACTGCGTTAGATGGACATTCTGGACCAACATGGAAATACGTTTCAAAAATACTTAAATCACGCCTAGAAACCCCAGGGCTTCTGGGGGAAAGGCCAATACCAGAACTTGGCCCCTGGATTTGACACAATGATATGCTACCAAAATCAAGAGCTGACCTAAACACCTTGAAATAATTCAGTGGTCAAGCACGACAGTCTATACATGACAAGGACATTTAAACCAACAAAGTGGCAAAGACAGCATTCAAAAATCATATACCATTAAAGAAGATATTTAAGTTGAAATTTCTCATTTGGGTAGATATGACAGAATCATATACCATTATTAAAGGAGATATTTAAGTTGAACTTTCTCATTTGGGTAGAAATGACAGAAATCATATACTATTATTGAAGGAGATATTTAAGTTAAAAATTTTCTGAACCTTTAATCCTTTAAAGACTCACACTTATAGTGCAGGCTCCAACAAATGCAACTGTCACTGCTACCAAGTTGACGGTCAGCTGGAACTGAAGGAATTTTGCAATGCTGTCATAAACATTACGCCCCCACATGACAGCTTTTACGATGCTGGTGAAGTTGTCATCTGTTAAAATGATATCTGAAGCCTCTTTGGCTACATCAGTTCCAGCAATGCCCTGAAGAAAAAAGAAAAAAAAACGTGCACCAATTAGATATAGAGTGTGGTACAAGTTTCTTTATTTTCAGGTACACAGGGGCCTAGATGAGCCCTGTTGCACCTTCTAATCTGAGTCATCTCTATTATGGTCCCAATTCTTCAAAGTTTAAACAAAAAGCTTACTATTTACAAATATATGAATTTATTCAACTGTTACGATTACTACCTTAATGCAAATTGAAACTTTAAATAACATATTTATTCTATATTGAAACTACAATGAATGCAGGTAACAAATCTACTATGTAAGTGTAACAAGGGCTAGGTGAGATCTGTAAGTGAGATCTTAATATGAGTGATATACTATTGTAGATAATGTGCTGAACTATTGAATATGATAATGGGTATCAGGTTACGTACTCAATAATGCTAGTGTCTCATACCCATGGTTGGGAGTTTTCCTTAGTTGTCATACCCCATCAGTTTCCACATAAATTCAAGTGATGAATGATTATTGTATATCAAGATTCCATAAATATTGTACCCAAAGTGATACCAATCCTGATGCCCTTTGCTATGTATTATCTCACTGTGATTAGTATTAATTTGAGGAATCTACCTTTGGTGAATGATTCTGTTTAACAAAGCCATCTGTTCTTATCAAACAAGGTTTAGTTAAGTAAGTCTTGAGGACATACCTCCCCCCCCCCCACACACCCATATTTTAAGACCTGCAGTCAGATTACAAGGTAGTTACTAGTTATAGGTTACTGAGAGCTGTGTAGTTATATGAAAGCATGTATGCATTGAGTGTGTTCTATTTGTCATGAAAAAGATGTTAATATAGAGAGCTTGTGTGATTCCTTGACTCAAAACTTTGTTGTCTGTCTCATCTATTTTGCAGCCTTGCAAGCTCACTTACGCACACCAACGGTTAAATAAAAAAGAACCAAGCTTAGCATAAGCGAACATGGCATACCATGGCAAACCCGACATCAGCTTTTTTCAAGGCCGGTGCGTCATTGGTACCATCCCCTGTAACGGCTACCACTTCTCGGTTGGGGCTCAGCTTGCTGTCGATGATACCCTTAACAAGGGTGTGCTTGTCTGTCGGGGATGACCTTGCCAATACCCTCAGGTTGGGCCAGATTTTGTCCAACTGACTTTGTTGAATCTAAATGGGAGATTAAAAATCAATCAAGAATTTTTTTTAGATATTGAAGATGAGGAAATTATAAATGATATTTTCATGCAGAAAACAATGTGTTAAATTAATTCAACTCATTTTAGGAACTACCACACTAGGTTATTTTCGATATCTTTTATTCGATAAATGAAGAATTATACTTTTCTTAAAGTAACTTATTAAAAAAATGAATCCGTTTTAAATCTTAACCTCTAACACCTACCAAATAACTGTAAGGAAAATTTATTGCGAGAGACTGTGTCCATTGATTTAAAAACTGCAATCCTGATAATTTTGTTACAATTACCTTTTACTAAGTGTCATTTCGGTCAAAGGAAGAACATGTTGTGTTCTCATTTGCATTTAACGCATTAGGTCTAAAATCTCTAATTTATGTCATACAAACCTTCCCAAAATTGTCCCTTATTCTTCTGTTAAATTCTCTTCCTTCCATGACCAAGAAGTTTTGGTCTGGTTTCAGGATACCACATTTTGTGGCAATGGATCGTGCAGTGTTCACGTTGTCCCCGGTAACCATTCTGACAGTGATACCTGCCTGCTGACACTGCTCAATAGCTCTTGGCACCTAGGAGAAGACAAAGAGGATTAATTAGGTAGGTAGCTCAGGTATTTTACTTCCTTTTCTTAACAGTTACGGTTACGACATGTTCAAAGCCATTTGATAAACCAGTTGTGAAGCACTGGTGAATGACGTCCATGGAATGAACCTGAGACCTCTAGCATGCCAAGATGAAGTTATAACCGCTGAATCACATAGGTCCAAATCATGAAAAGAATAATGTGATACTCAATGGGGAGGAGATCTCTGACTGCTCGTGATCAAATCTTGGTTGCTCATGGACTATGATAGCATTGTTCAATTATGATTGCATTCAGTGTGATAAGCATTCAAAAGTCTTTCCAAAGAATTACATTATCATCAACTAGAAATTGCAGCATCACCAATGGGGTTCTCTCCTGCTTGTGACTTTACAAGAGGTGAAGAAAACCAGGAGTGATTTGCTCCTTTCTCAATCTGTGACACGCAAGAGATATTAACGGGACACTCAAGAAAATCAAGCAAGGAAGATGGACCCCAATCTTAAATTGCCTACCAAGGCTCTGACTAAAGTATTTTCTTGGCCACAAATTTAATTAGGCAAAATAAGCTGACATAATGAGCATTTTTAAATGATCTTTTGTCCTTGTACAGGAAGAAATCTGCCTTGAGGTAAGCCCCCAGGGTATTTGAGAGCAATGCCTTCACACAGCGAATTTGCATTCCTAATTTTAAACACTTGTTATTGATGTAATTCGTGAAGAATGAAAGAAATTAGAAGAAAGATTAATTTATCTGATGAAGAAAACAATATATTCAACCCTTACTCTAGCAGAGCATTTGAGATTACAAGTGTTATTTTAGAGAACTTTTTGGAAAGGGGGCTTTTTCACAAATTTATTTTCATTTTCTACAGTAACAAGTTAATGTTATTTATTTGAAAGCTAAGATTTTGGACTTTACATTGGTTTGCATAATTCTGCGGTCAAATATGCAAATTTATGCAAATGAGGTCATTATTGCGGATTATTAAATGTCCTAAACTGTTATCTTTGTAATATTCTGCTCTCTTGTGGTTGATTACAAAAAAAAATATTAATAAAATTTATGAATTGTTGAAAGAAGGACCTTTCATTTGATACTACTCTTGATTTTTTTGGAGCACGGAAAAAATTTAAACGTCAATTTAAAAAAAATTGAACTTTTTGACCTAAAAATTGACCTCTGATTTTGCCAATGATCTCTGATAGGATTGGTAATATGCTTTCCTATAAACATGCATTGTTTCTTTTTATGATGCACAAAACCAATATAATATAAAAAGGAAATGTTTACACCATTATTTCAATGAAATGTTATGCAAATGATATGCAAATTAGCTAATTGACCTTATTTATCGAGCAAGGACTTGAATTTATCACTTTATGACCCAATTTCAGTCATTGGAAGCTTTGAAAATACTTTGATTTATTTGGGTTATGCTGAATGTCTTTTAGAGACTTACTTCTGTTGATTCCATTAGGAATTCTTGGTAAAAGGTACTCAAAAATGGTTCAGAGCATCAGTAATCATGTTGACGTTGCCAAACTTGGTATCCTTTACTGACAGTTGGTACCACACATGAAATGTCAACAAACTTGTCCAAATACAGGAAAATACTTATGAGAAGTACAATTTCATCTGTTTCCAAGGAAGTACAGGAGGGGGAGGGGTGCTGGGATGAGTTTTCTGGCTTTTATATATTGGGAGGAGGGACCAGAGGTAATGCTATCCCCCCAAAATATGGCTCCCTTCCAGGACCCAAATTGCTTTAAAATAAAGGATTTCCCTCTAAATGCATCTCTTGCTCCTAATGTGGGTCTCTTGCCCCCAACATGTGTTTCTTTCCCCCAACATGGGACCCTTTTCCCTTAACATTTTAATCCTACTCCACTGTACCACAACCTGACAACATGGACATGTTATATGGTTAGATATGAACAATACCACTTGTCTACAATATATATATATATAAAAAACAATCAGAATTTAATTTCCAAGCAATTTTTCAAAAATATGTATTTTGGGGGATATTTTAAACAAAAAGTGAAATTTCTGAATGTTTGGACAAAATCTACTGAAAAAAGTGTGTATAGACCCCCTCAAAAATACAATATTATGAAAGATCTTCTCAGATCTTTGCAATGAAACTATTCGTACCCCTATAGGATTTTGGTAAGGTCCCAATTCTATTTTTAGAAAAAAGGTGGTTTGAAAACCCTCATGGTAGAGTAAGGGTTAATAGGATTGCTCTCTTCTGTGGGATGAAGGACTTTAAAGAGAATGGTCAAGATATTTAAAATTGGTACAAACATCCCTTAATGAATGTGCACATGAAATTTCAGTTGAATCATTGGCATCAAAATGTATTTGCATAGAACAAAAAACACACTAAATACACAAGCACTCCTGGGGTCACAATATAGTTCATCCAAAACTATAAAATCACATACTGTGCTCAGTTAACTGCTTTATAAGGTTAAACAGCACCACGCCAGTGATGGTCAAAGTGTGCCAGAAATTAAATTTATGTCAGAGGTGAAAAGATGTAGAGGAGACAGTGTGGAGTGTAGAAAGTAGGTATGGTATAAGAAGCTTAGATATAGTTATTAGTAGTTGGGAGTGATGGAGGAGAAAAATTAAATCATTTGGAGGGTGGAGGGGGAAATCAAATTATTCGGAGGGGGTGGGAGAAAAATTAAATTATTTGGGGGGGGGGAAGCGGAGGAGTTTTTGTGGAAGAGATCAGTAATGTAGTTGAGGGAAGCTGTGGGTGGGGAAGGTAAGGAGCTGGCAATTCTATCAAGTTTTCGAGGGATCCCATTCACATTCTGCGCCGTACCTACCTCAGGCCTAACAGGATCCTCAATTCCAACAATTGCTACACAAACGAGATTGCAAACGATGTTGTTCTCCTCTTCCCACTCTATCTGCTCTCCACCCGGAAAGTCCCTGTATGCCAGGCAGATGGTTCTGAGGCCGTTGGATGCCATCGGCTCGATCACTTCATTCACCATCTTTTCCTTGTCCTTGAGGGTGAACACCTGTTCCTTGCCCTCCTCATCTAAAATCCTGGTGCACCTATACAAAACATAAAAAGTTTCAAGATTTTTGAGATAACAAGTTTCAAAGTGATAAGCTTAATGTCATTAGATAGCTGGGAAGACTAATTTTAGAGCATACTATCGCTCTGGCAATCAATAATGGAGCTCTGTTTCGCTAACTCATAGCTAACATTAGGCATAGCTGACATTAGTGTGGATCCTTGCAAAATTAAGCAAAAACACTATAATTTAGCTGGGATTATTTACTTGAAGGATTAAATACAAGTAAATGGGTCACTAAATTCCGAAGTGATTAACATGAATTTAGAATGAAACTTTACCGATCAACTTTTAATTTGTAGTAAAACAGTGTCCATATACCTATTTCGCAAAATCTCGATTCCATGTTGTGAGGTTGTGGTGCAGTGGAGAAGGATTGAAATTTTAAGGAGAAAGGGTCCCATGTTGTGGGAAAGAGACACATGTTGGGCAAGAGACCTATGTTGGGGGCAAGAGACCCATGGTGGGGGCCAAGCAGCCCCATTTAGGGGGGAAATCCTTTTCTTTGAAGCAATTTGGATCCTGGAAGAGGGCCATGTTTTTGGGGATGGCATTACTCCTGGTTTCCCTCCCAATATAAAAAAAACCCAGATCCTCTCTCCCCCTCAACCCCTGTATTTCCTTGGAAACAGTTGAAATTTTATTTCTCTAAAGGAATTTCCTGTATTTGAACAAATTTGTTGACATTTCATATGCAGTACCAACTGTCACTGAAGGATACCAATTTTGGCAATGTCAACATGATTACTGATGCTCTGAACCATTTTTGAGTACCTTTTCACTAAGAATTCCTCTTGGAATCAACAAAAGTAAGTTTCTACAAGACATTTAGCATAACCTGAATAAATGAAAGTATTTTCAAAGCTTCCAATGACTGAAATTAGGTCATAAACTGAAAATTTCACGCCTGCGCATAAAAAATGAGGTAAATTTTCCAATTTACATATCATTTGCGTAACATTTTATTGAAATATAGGTGTAAATATTTCCTTTTTATATTATATTAGTTTTGTCCATCATAGAAACGAACAATGCATGTTTATAGGAAAGTATAGTGCCAAATCCAATCAGATAGACCATTGGCACAATCAAAGGTCAATTTTTAGGTCAGAAAGGTAAACAAATCTAAAATGAACTTTTCCTTGTTCCTAAAAAATAATAAGAGTACTATCAAATGAAAAGTTTTTTTTCAACAATTCATAAATTCTATCAATATGTTTTTCTTCTCATTAGCCACAAGAGAGCAGAATATCACAAAGATAGCAGTTTAGGACATCTAATAATCTATATTAATGGCCCCATTTGCAATCAAATATAACATAAACTTATTACATTAGAAATGAAAATAAATTTGTAAAAAAGCCCCATATCCAAAAAGTTCCCTAAAATAACACTTGTAATCTCAAATGCTCTGGTAGAGTAAGGCACCATAAATATTTGATGAAGAGGGGCTAATTCTGTCTGAAAAAGAATTTGTCATGCTAATAACACCCTACTGTAACAGAAATTCTCACTATTTCAAAAACTGAATTCGGGGAATAAATGTAAAGTATCAAAAAATTACATCGAGATTTGGAGTTGTCTCACACATAACAAATGCGGCATACATCATAAGATCCTGTAACTTTGAGCAACACAACTCACAAATTGAAGGTTTTTTATTTTATTAAAAATTCATCAAGATTCTCTCTTCTTTTTTTTTTTGCAGACCACAGACCTTTAAAAAACATTCAAAGTTTTACACATCCATGAAATTGCCATCTTCATCACTTACTTCTTCATTACAATTTCCGAGGCTCCTTTGGAATAAAGTCGGAAACCTCCTTTTTCGTTAGGTAGTGCCGTACTCATTGATTTTCTTGTAGAGTTGAAGGTGTATACACAAGCAAACCTTTCAGCAGGCCACCGTTCTCGAATCACTAGATATTCATGGCCCAGTCGATGGACCAGACCTAGTAGGGCGCACTCTGTTTTGTTTCCAACTTGACGTGGGAGTCCTCCTTCTTCCGAGGGCTGCAAATATAAGTACATTTTTTTGCATTGTGGGTAATTTCGCAGAATCAAATGTCAAAAGACAATTATATCAATATGAGTAAGTTTTCATCATGTACTTCTTATGGATCTCGAGATATTTGTTAGATAGATTTTTAGAGCCAATTGGGAAAATTTGGTTGGTCATATACCTCTGCTTGCAAATTGAAAGTTTTCATCTCTTGAGATGTCCTCTGTTGGAGGAACCTTGATTTTGCCAAATATATCAACAAGGTGTCCAGCAGTGGCTGGATCGATCTTGTGTGTGCACTTGATAAGAAGAAGAAGCTAGACCCAAGATTACAAACAACTGATCACAAGCTATCACACATACTGTGGGGGAAGCATTCAGAATCAGGTAAGGGGAACAGAAATACAATGATTTAGTTGCTTATTAATACCGAGAAATCTCTCATCAGCCTTTAGAAACTATCCTTCCCCCTCACTCTTTTTAATTGTACTTGTAATTTTCATGCTTGAAAAAAAATTGGTACAGAGATGTAACCTTCATACAATTGAAACAATTTGCAAAATGATTAATAGTTATATAATACTTTAGGATTGGTTCAGGGGTCAAGCAAGTCTATCTGATATGAAAAAAAGGACTTTAAAAGAAATAAAATAATAAAGAAAGCATTAAAAAATCTTATTCCGTTAAGGAGATATCTAAATTTAAAGCTTGGCATCATTTGTGTAGAAACGACTGAAATCAGACTACTTGTAAAAGCCATAGCCTCACATTCCTCAGTCTTTATGTATTCTATCATATTCTATCCTACCATTTTGTGGCTTAATTAGAACGGTAAATACCGTCATGGTTCGCATGCCCATGCAAATTGACACCCATATCATATGACCCGACCAATTATAAAAATGGCATCTCACACTAAGTCCCACATGGCATCCAATAACCCACATGGCATTCTACCATATCTACCACATAGCATGCTACCCCATGTCCCACATGACATCCCATCCCATCCATTGTCCTACATGGTATTCCATAATATGTCCCACAGGGCATCCCATCCTATGACCCACATGGCATTCCATCCTATACCCCACATGGATCACATCCTATGTCCCAAATGACATCCCACCCATGTCCCACATGACATCCGATCCCATGCCTTGTCCGAGATGGCATTCCACCATACCTCCCACATGGCATTCCACCATATCTCCCACATGGCATTCCACCATATCTCCCACATGGCATTCCACCATATCTCCCACATGGCATTCCACCATATTTCCCACATGGCATTCCACCATATCTCCCACATGGCATTCCACCATATCTCCCACATGGCATTCCACCATATCTCCCACATGGCATTCCACCATATCTCCCACATGGCATTCCACCATATCTCCCACATGGCATTCCACCATACAGTATGTCTCACATGGTATTCCACTATATGACCCACATGGCATCCCACCCTATGACCCACATGGCATCCCACCCTATGTCCCGAATGGATCCCATCCTACATGTATGTCCTAAAATTAATCCAACCATATGTACCACATGACATCCCTCCCTATGTCCCGCATGGCATCCCTCCCTGTGTCCTGCATCAGTGGCTTCGCACCTGATGCCCCACATGGCATCTTACCTTATGTCCCACCATATGTTCCACATGGTATCCTTCCCAATGTCCCAATGACATCCTACTTTATGTCCCACATGGCATTACATCCCATGTCCCCATACCTTATGTCCCACATAGCCTCCTACCCTATGTCACACATGGCATCCTCCCCTATGTCACACATGACATCCCAACACATGTCACACTGTATTACTCATGGCATCCCATCATGTCCCACATGGCATTTCACCCTGTTCCACATGGCATCCTACCCCATGTCCCACATGGCATCCCATAGGCTCCATAAGAAGTCTCATCCAAGCTATCACAGTCCCTGATTAAGCATACTATGTATGAAAGTGTCAGTTCATATAATAACTTATATGCAAATGTTTGTTTAATAAGAAAAAAAAAAGGCAGAGTCAAATAAATATGCCTGATATAGCCTTTAGTGTATACCACATGGTATATACTATATCATATGTCCCGCATGGCCCTCATAGCATCCCTTCCTATGTCCATATGCATTCACATCCTGTCACACTCCTTGACTAAACATATACTAAATGAAAAAAAGTCTGGTCACTTCATATACCGCAGCAACTTTATGCAAATGTCCACAATAATAAAGGTAGAGTTTAATAATCGTGCCTGATACAATTGTTGGTGCCTAAATATTTTAAAGAATCTTAAGGATTTCAAATCTAGAGTGCTACAAGAAAAATGCTTGAGGATCTCTAAAGAATATTGGAAAATTATATAATTTTACAGTTATCATCTAAGGAAATATCAAATGTTTCAGTCTTCAATCCTGTCCTAAGGATCTCTGAAAAACTTGAACATTTTGTAAGGAAATTCTAACCTTCCATAAGAATATCTGAAAAAAACTTTTAACATTTTCTCAGGAAGTCTGAAGAAACTAACATTTTCTGAGGAATTTTCAAAAAACTTTAACATTTCTGAAGAATTCTCAGGAAAAAACTTTGGACTGACAAAATCGCCATTACATAGTTTCGCATTATGCTTTGCATGCGAACCAAAAACCATGGGATATGTCAAAGCTACAACGGTAAATACCGTCATGGTTCGCATGCCCATCAAGTTGATACCCATATCATATGACTCTGCCAATTATAAAAATGGCATGTCCAGCATGGCATTCCACCATATATCCTACATGGCATCCACCCTGTTCCATATGGCATCCCACCCCATGTCCCACATGGCATCCCACCCCATGTACCACATGACATCCCATAGGCTCCATACGAAGTCTCATCCTAGCTATCAGTCTCTGATTGACCATACTATGTATAAGGTGTCAGCTCATGTAATAACTTATACGCAAATGAGTTGTTTAATACGAAAAAAAGGTGGAGTCGAATATTTATGCCTGATATAGACCTTGGTGTATACCACATGGTATTTATTATATCATATGTCCCGCATGGCCCTTATCCATGTCCCACATGGCATCCCTCCCTATGTCCATAGGCAATCACATCCTGTCACACTCCCTGACTGAGCATACTAAATCAAAAAGTCTGGTCAGTTCATATACTGTGGCAACTTAATGTAAATGACCACAATAATAAAGGCAGAGTTTAATAATCATGCCTATTACAATCGTTGGTGCCCAAATATTTTAAAGAATTTAAAGGATTCTCATCTCCAGTGCTATGAGAGAGACGCATGAGGATCTCTGAAGATAATTGGAAAATTATATCATTTTACAGTTATCATCTAAGGAAGATCAAATGTTTTGTCTTAAGTGTCTCCGAACAACTTTAACATTTTATAAGGAAATTCTAACGTTCCTGATAAAGATATCTAAAGGAACTTAAAACTTTTTCGAAAACTGTGGACAGCCGGACGTCCGGACGGCCAGAATCACCATTACATAGGTTCACATTATGCTTCGCATGCGGACCAAAAAAGTAGTAAAACTGAATCTAGGAAGGGTATTTATAATATACAACCTAGAAAAATAATCTAAATAGTGAAATTTTTTAATAAACTTTCCTTAAAATACATTAACAATTGTTAAGAATATAAGGATAAAGACGCCAATTTTCCAAAGTAGACTTACTGCACCAGTCACAGATAAGACGCTTTTATCACCATGTTGTTTCTTTGGAAGTCCTCTTTGCGATAAGATGGAATGCTTGACCACTGAATTAATCCTTTAAAGGAGATGTCTCTACTTATTTTAAGAGGTCAGTCGGTGGAAAAACCAATGAGCTTGGAAATGTTCCATCACAAAATTTGCAAAATCTGCTTTTCATCCGACGAAGTACTTAACTGATGTTTATGGCACCCGTAGGCAAAATGGAAATATAAAAAAATCCAGAAATGCTTACCAGTATTCTGGAGGTGTAACTGCTGTTTATTGATATGTTATCCACCAGAATGTCCACCATGTTGTGGTCCAAATTGTCGTTGTCCGTGGGTAATTCCCCCTCCTTGTAGAAATGCTTTCCAAACATCATCTCCACAACTGTCATACGATTGGTCGTTAAAGTACCAGTTTTATCAGAGCAGATGGCGGTTGCATTACCCATGGTTTCACATGCGTCCAAGTGACGCACCAAGTTATTATCTTTTAACATTTTCTATAAAGAATCAAAATATTGATGAATGTGGTTAGATTATCTCAGAATTTGAAGAGAAGATATAAAATTGATCGAGAAGAATTAACACTTAAACAAATCATTTTAGACCAGAGCATGGTCATCACACAAATGAAAGCAATGTTAGCACCATAGCAAGCATCATTATGGCAAGCACCATCATCATCATCATAGCGAGCACCATTATCATGTTGATGGTCATCAATGGTATCACACAAATAAAAACAATGTTAGCACCACAGCAAGTATCATCACGGCGAGCACCATCATCATGGCGAGCACCATCATCATGGCGAGCACCATCATCATAGCGAGCACCATCATGACAAGCATCATCATCATGGCAAGCACCATCATCATCATGGCGAGCACCATCATCGTGTTGATGGTCTTCAATGGTATCACACAAATGAAAACAATGTTAGCACCATAGCAAGCATCATTATGGTGAGCACCATCATCATGGCGATCACCATCATCATTGCAACACCATCATCATGGCAAGTATCATCATCATCATAGTGAGCATCATCATCACAGTGTGCATCATCATCATCATGGCGAGCACCATCTTTGCAAGCATCATCACCATCATGGCGAGCATCATCACTATCATGGCGAGCATCATCACCATCATGGCGAGCATCATCATGGCGGGCATCATCATCAAGGCGAGCATCATCACCATCATCATGGCGAGCATCATCATCATCATCAAGGCGAACATCATCACCATCATGGCGAGCATCATCACCATCATCAAGGCGGACATCATCACCATCATCAAGGCGGGCATCATCACCATTATCAAGGCGAGCATCATCACCATCAGTAAGGCGAGGACCATCATCAAGGCGAGCATCATCACCATCATCAAGGCGGGCATCATCACCATCATCAAGGCGGGCATCATCACCATCATCATGGCGGGCATCATCACCATCAACAAGGCAAGCATCATCACCATCATCAAGGCGGGCATCATCACCATCATCCAGGCGAGCACCATCATCCAGGCGAGCACCATCATCAAGGCGGACATCATCACCATCATCAAGGCGGGCATCATCACCATTATCAAGGCGAGCATCATCACCATCAGTAAGGCGAGGACCATCATCAAGGCGAGCATCATCACCATCATCAAGGCGGGCATCATCACCATCATCAAGGCGGGCATCATCACCATCATCATGGCGGGCATCATCACCATCAACAAGGCAAGCATCATCACCATCATCAAGGCGGGCATCATCACCATCATCCAGGCGAGCACCATCATCCAGGCGAGCACCATCATCAAGGCGAGCATCATCACCATCATCAAGGCGAGCACCATCATCAAGGCGAGCATCATCACCATCATCAAGGCGGGCATCATCACCATCATCAAGGCGGGCATCATCACCATCATCAAGGCAAGCATCATCACCATCATCAAGGCGAGCATCATCACCATCATCAAGGCGAGCACCATCATCAAGGCGAGCATCATCACCATCATCAAGGCGAGCACCATCACCATCATCAAGGCGAGCATCATCACCATCATGAAGGCGAGCATCATCACCATCATCAAGGCGAGCATCATCACCATCATCAAGGCGAGCACCATCACCATCATCAAGGCGAGCACCATCATCAAGGCGAGCACCATCACCATCATCAAGGCAGGCATCATCACCATCATCAAGGCGAGCATCATCACCATCATCAAGGCGAGCACCATCACCATCATCAAGGCGAGCACCATCATCAAGGCGAGCATCACCACCATCATCAAGGCGAGCATCATCACCATCATCAAGGCAAGCACCATCATCAAGGCGAGCATCATCACCATCATCAAGGCAAGCACCATCACCATCATCAAGGCGAGCACCATCATCAAGGCGAGCATCATCACCATCATCAAGGCGAGCACCATCACCATCATCAAGGCGAGCACCATCACTGTCATCAAGGCAGGCATCATCACCATCATCAAGGCGGGCATCATCACCATCATCAAGGCGAGCATCATCACCATCATCAAGGCAAGCACCATCATCAAGGCAAGCACCATCATCAAGGCGAGCATCATCACCATCATCAAGGCGAGCATCATCACCATCATCAAGGCAAGCACCATCATCAAGGCGGGCATCATCACCATCATCAAGGCGAGCACCATCACCATCATCAAGGCGAGCACCATCACCATCATCAAGGCGAGCACCATCACTGTCATCAAGGCGGGCATCATCACCATCATTAAGGCGGGCATCATCATCATGGCGAGCATCATCACCATCATCAAGGCAGGCATCATCAAGGCGTGCATCATCACCATCATCAAGGCGGGCATCATCACCATCATCAAGGCGGGCATCATCACCATCATCATGGCGGGCATCATCACCATCATCAGGGCGAGCATCATTACCATCATCAAGGCGAGCATCATTACCATCATTAAGGCGAGCACCATCACCATCATCAAGGCGGGCATCATCACCATCATCAAGGCGGGCATCATCACCATCAACAAGGCAGGCATATCACCATCATCATGGCGGGCATCATGACCATCATGGCGTGCATCATGACCATCATGGCGGGCATTATCACCATCATCATGGCGGGCATCATGACCATCATGGCGGGCATCATGACCATCATGGCGGGCATCATGACCATCATGGCGGGCATCATGACCATCATGGCGGGCATCATGACCATCATGGCGGGCATCATGACCATCATGGCGGGCATCATGACCATCATGGCGGGCATCATGACCATCATGGCGGGCATCATGACCATCATGGCGGGCATCATGACCATCATGGCGGGCATCATGACCATCATGGCGGGCATCATGACCATCATGGCGGGCATCATGACCATCATGGCTGGCATCATGACCATCATGGCGGGCATCATGACCATCATGGCGGGCATCATGACCATCATGGCGGGCATCATGACCATCATGGCGGGCATCATGACGGGCATCATGACCATCATGGCGGGCATCATGACCATCATGGCTGGCATCATGACCATCATGGCGGGCATCATGACCATCATGGCGGGCATCATGACCATCATGGCGGGCATCATCACCATCATGGTGGGCATCATCACTATCATGGCGGGCATCATTATGTAAAGCACATTATCATGGCGAGCATCATTATCATGGCGAGCATCATCATCATGGTGAGCATCATCATCATGGTGAGCATCATCATCATGGCAAGCATCATAATAGTGAGTATTATCATAGCAAATATCAAGTTTACAACATGACAGCAAGCAACATGACAACAAGCAACATGACAACAAGCATCATCGCAACAAGCATCATCGCAACAAGCAACATGACAACAAGCTACATGACAACAAGCATCATGACAACAAGCATCATGACAACAACAATTATCACAACAAGCATCATCACAACACCCACTATCACACCAAGCATCATCACACCAAGCATCATCACACCAAGCATCATTACACCAAGCATCATCCCACCAAGCATCATCCCACCAAGCATCATCACACCAAGCATCATCACACCAAGCATCATTACACCAAGCATCATCCCACCAAGCATCATCCCACCAAGCATCATTACACCAAGCATCATCACAACAAGGAACATCACAACAAGGAACATCACAACAAGGAACATCACAACAAGGAACATCACAACAAGGAACATCACAACAAGGATCATCGCAACAAGGATCATCGCAACAAGCATCATCGCAACAAGCATCATCGCAACAAGCATCATCGCAACAAGCATCATGGCAGCAAGCATCATGACAGCAAGCATCATGACAGCAAGCAACATCACATCAAGCAACATGACAACAACATCATCACAACATCATCACAACAAGCATAACAACACGCATCATCACAACACGCATCATCACAACAGGCATCATCACAACAGGCATTATCACAACAGGCATCATCACACCAAGCACCATCACAACAAGCATCATCACAACAAGCATCATCACAACAAGCATCATCACAACAAGCATCATCACAACAAGCATCATCACAACAAGCATCATCACAACAAGCATCATCACAACAAACAATATCACAACAAACATCCATATTATAATTTACACCAACCTTCACAGAATATGCAAGGGAAATAGTAACAGCCAAGGGAAGGCCTTCCGGTACAGCTACAACAAGAACTGTGATCCCAATGATGAAGAAATCCACAAAATCCTGCAGGTGATTGGTGCTCCATGCCTGCTTCTGTACAATGTAGGTCTCAATGCTAAACCTGATGATAAGACTGAGGGAAGTCAGTACAGCTATTGAGCACCCTGAAAGGAAACAGAAAAACAATCATAAAATACTCCACAATTTATGCCAAAATGTTTCTAATTCTTTTAAGGAACACAAGCTTACATGTTTTAATGTACATTGTATAAATCATGTACTGCACATGAACACATGATCGACTGGCTAGTTTAACTGATGAGCAACAGCTTCCCAGCCAAAAGGTTGTGGGTTAAATCCCTGATCGAGTCATACCAAAGACTTAAAAAAGAAATGAGACCTGCTGCCCTCTCACTTGGTTCTCAGCATAAGGAATTGGAACAGGATAATAGTATAGGCATGGGCGGCCTTTGGTGGCTGCCGTCGTTCTATTGCTTTGAGCATGCACTTGCATGGATAAAACGCTATATAAGAACACAGTATTATCATTATTATCAATGCAGTAGAGAAAGCAAGTGGTGTATGCTTATAGCTAACTTTAAAAATATCTTTATTCTCTGAAGAACTATTAAAATGGAAAAAACACTTTCACATGCAAATTGCAAACATTCATAATATTATAAATAAGAAAACTACTTTTGTTTTTACCTAAGAATTGCTTTTCAAAACATCAGCTCCCCAGTTTGGTTTCTTACCCCGGGCATATGATATAACTTAATACGTGCCTACTCTGATAACAATTGACTTCAACAATGTGTTAAATTTGAAAATAGCATGCAACATCGTTAATCTATCCATTTTCCTACTCACTTCAACCGATCTCTTATATTACTCTCAGTAAGTGGTTCGGTGCTACACACAAGAATGGCTATATATTAAAAGTACTTTAGTAAGGACACGATGCAATGTAAAACAACTAAAAGTCAAGAGCTGAATTTGGAGAACAGATGAGCTTAATACTGAAAATAAGCATTTACTCTCCTGCAAAAACAAAACCACTCAACATTACATTTGTATTCATTTTCATTTCATGTTATAGGTATATTCTGTTTTATAGTGAACTCAAAAGACTTGTTGACCTCCCAAAAAGGAAAGGGAAAAGGAAATAAATCTGTTTTGCCCCCAAACTATTACTCTCCCATCTAAATATCAGCACAATCACTGGACACTTTTCCAAATGCTTTCAGCAAATCTCAAAGAAATAAAACCTTTTTTGTTGTTGTCATTTTACATTCTTCTTTTGTGTCATTATACATTCTTTCTTGTTTGTCATTTTACATTATTTCTTGTTTGTCATTTTACATTCTTTATCTATTAACATTTAATATTCTTTCTTGTTTGTTATTTTTATTCTTTCTTGTTTGTCATTTATCATTCCTTTTTAATTTTTTTCATTTTACATTCTTTCTTGTTTTGAATTTTACATTCTTTACTTTTTGTCACTTTACATTCTTTTTTTGTTGTCATTTTACTGAAGGAGAAAAAAACAAAAAACTGTCAACTACACTTTTAACCAACTTCAAATTGTTGACATTATTTAAATAGTGTCCAGTCTCAATCTTAATATGTTTCCAAAGAAGAAAAAAAGGCAATGTCTTCAAGGAGAACAAGTTTGCCAAAATCTAAATTAATAAATGTATGGGCCATATTTCACATGACGATTTACTTCAAATTACATTAACTGTAATCCCAAACAGGCCTTATGATATCTACACATGCTACATGTTGTAGCATGTGTAGCGCCTACTGGTTGCACTTTTAAATGCTCTCACAGTTTATCACTGTTTTTGTATGTATTCTTAGACTTTCTGTTTTTCAACTTCTACCAACTTCATTTGATTCAAGTCAGGATTACTTTGGACTAATTATTTCACATTTTCATGTGAAGTTTTTGGAGATATTTTGGTGAAAGATTTTCCATTTTCATTCCCAAGGAACTTAAGGAAGCCTAAAGCTTAGGCCCTTTTTCAGAACATTGCATGTCTGAGGGATTACCCAACCATCTATTTTATTGATCCAGTCTCAGCTGCCTGAACTTGTTCTCACTCATGGCAATTGTTAATTTCTCAACTTGCTACCTAAATCCTATTGTTGGTGATTATAACTATGCCTAATCTATCCTATTCTATTGAGGAGCTTTTACAATTGAGACCTACTGTTACTCAGAGACTTGATAGGAATGTTTACTCTTCACTTAGGAAATTGGGGATCTGCTCGGTTAATCCAACAAAAAGAGGATATCGTGCTTTCTCCAAAAAGCAATCTCCTATATCTCGTATTGTGACTAACAGAGCACAAAGACTCCTAAGCACAATTGGTGCTGCAAACCACCAAAACCTTATAAAGATTCCTTCTGTTTCCAACAACTCATTTGCATCTAACGTTAAATTTTCTGTATGAAATGCCAATTCTGTGAAAAATAAAGTTCCTTCTGTTTGTGACTATGTTGTGTCAAACAAAATTGACATATTTGCTATAACTGAAACCTGGTTTACTGGTGATGTTCGTGATTCCCATGCCACTGCAGACATACGTAATACTCTGCTTGATCATGCCCTCTACCATATACCTAGATTGTCAAAAGGTGGGGGAGGTGTTTGTATTATACTGCGTAAAGGTTTTAATGCAAGGCAAAACTGTCACAAATCTTTCAAATCATTCAAAATCATTGACCTAACCATCTGTTCAAATGGTATTTCCATTAGACTTGTTCTTATTTATCGCCCACCACCAAACAAAAAGAACAAGCTCACTTCTGCCATATTTATGTGTGAATTCTCCACACTTCTTGAAACCCTGACGACATGTCCTGGCCACCTGCTTATAGCAGGGGATTTTAATTTTCACGTTGATGATTGTAAAAACCGTGATGCTATAGCTTTTTTAGATTTACTGGATTCTGCTGGTCTGCAGCAGCACATTAACGTTGTTACGCATTGCAAGGGACATACCCTTGATCTTATTATTACACATAAGGATGATCGTCTGCTTTCAAATGTTAATGTCAACCTTGAACTTCCATCTGACCATGCTGTCTTATCTTGTCACATTGGGCTTAAGCGCCCTCCTCCAACCAAGCGAACAATTCACCACCGTGACTATAAAAACATTGTACTTGATGATCTCAAGCGTGACATCCAATTGTCGTCCCTGTACACGGATCCCTCATCAAATGCTGAAGAATTAACCTTACAATATGAACACGTCTTAAAGAATCTCATTAATAAGCATGCACCTGAGAAGTCCCGATCAGTCACTTTACGACCTCATGCCCCTTGGTTTTCTGACTCATTGCATGAAGCTAAGCTACAGCGAAGACGTGCTGAACGAAAATGGAAGAAAACCTCTGAGTACCGTGAACTTCTTGACTCGGCCAAATGTGACTATCACTCTACACAAATTGCAACCTGCGATCAGCGTAAATTGTTTAAACTTGTTGATTCCATGTGCGTTGCTAAGTCCAACTCTCCATTGCCTAGCCATGACTGCCCACAAAAGTTAGCAGAGGACTTTGGGGACTTCTTTGAGAACAAAATTATTTTGCTTCGTTCTCAACTGGATAATGTGACACCCCCATCAATGCCTGTGGACCCAAAACCATATATCACTAGCACATGCTCACATTTTCTTGATAAATTTTGTCAACTGAGTGATGCGGATGTACGTAAAATGATCCTGCAGATGCCAAACAAATCATGTTCAATTGATCCCTTACCAACTTGGATCCTGAAGGATTGTCTTGACGAGCTATTGCCAGTTTTGTCAAAGATTGTAAACATGTCACTGAGTTCTGGCACTTTCCCATCAACCTTAAAATCTGCCATTGTCACTCCTACCATCAAAAAACCGTCCCTGGACACAGAAATTCTCCAAAACTATCGTCCCATTTCCAACTTAAAATTTCTTGCAAAATTGATAGAAAAGGCTGTTTCTTTGCAACTACAAGACTACTTGTGTGCCAACTCACTACAAAACTCCCTCCAATCTGCCTACCGCAAGAATCACTCAACAGAAACTGCCGTGTTACGCATTTACAATGATCTTCTCCTTGCTACTGATGACCACAAAGAGTCACTTCTTGTCCTCCTCGACCTTAGTGCAGCATTTGACACTATTGACCATCAAATTCTGTTTAATAGACTGCATACTGTGTACGGTTTGGATGGAATCACTCTCAATTGGATGAAATCATATTTTGCAAACCGCTCGCAGGTTGTAACCATTAAAGATAAAAACTCTTCACCCCAGTATCTTGACTATGGAGTGCCTCAAGGATCAGTAATCGGACCACCTGTTTTTACATACTATACTTCCCCTATGGAAAGCATTATCACATCTCATGGCCTGCATGGGATGATTTATGCAGATGCACAGGTTTATGTGTCAATGAAAAGAAACGAAAAAGATCAGAGTATTGCAAAGCTTGAATCGTGTGTAGAGGAAATCAAGATATGGTGTGCAGACAACAAACCAATTCTTAATGATAGTAAAACTGAAGTAATTCATATTTCGTCACGTTTTCTAAGCACTACTCCAGTTTCCTCTGTTATGATTGGTAATTCATGTATATCTCCTGTTTCCTGTGTTAAAGACCTGGGTGTTATTTTTGATGATAAGCTTACACTGTTGCCACATGTAAATAATATATGCCGCTCCGCTTCACTTGCCATCAGAAAAATCAGCCAAATTCGTAAATATCTTGATCAAAAGTCGACCGAGACACTTATTCGTGCATTTGTATCATCCAGACTTGATTGTTGCAACAGTATCTTATTTGGACTTTCTTCTCAACAAATCTCAAAGCTTCAGCGCATTCAAAACACTGCTGCCAGATTAGTTACTCTCACAAGTAAGAAATCTCACATTAAACCCATCCTCCACCAACTTCATTGGCTTCCTATATGTGAAAGAATAAAGTACAAGCTTCTCACCCTCACATACAAAGCCATCCATGGTCTTGCTCCAAATTATATTTCCAACTTAATCACGTTACAATTACCAACTCGCTCACTTGGATCTAACAGTGCTATTCTCCTAAAGCCGCCAAAAATTAACACCAAGACTTACGGTGAACGTTCTTTTCAATCTGCAGCCCCTAAACTCTGGAACATTCTCCCAATCTACATCAGAAATGCCCCTACTTTAGATATCTTTAAGAGTGTATTGAAAACACACCTTTTCATGAGTTCCCCTCATTGGACCTTGTAACTTTATCCTGCTTGTATCTTTTTAAGTATGGTTTTTTGTTCTCTTACTGTTTGTATCTTAAGGTTTTCTCATGTTATATTTGTTTATGTAAAGCGCATTGAGACCGTTTGGTATAATGCGCTATATAAAAATGTATTATTATTATTATTATCTTCCAAAGACATCTTTACATTGACTGTAGTCCCAAAAAGGCCTTGTGGTATGATATCTTTCAAAGACATCTACCAAGGAGTTCAACTCACAAATAAAATTGTTGGCATATATTTGTCCTTGAGTAGAATTAATGCATGCTAGTCTTGGAAAGATATATGTATGTTGTTCTGTGAGTCATTCTATACAATACACTGCCTGTGTTGTCATAATGTCCTTCTTCAATCTCAATATAAGAGGTGCAGTGGTTAAGGAGTCATGTTCGTATGCAAAAGGTACAGAGTCCAATCAGCTGTAAAATGAGTACCAACACTGCTGGGGGGTGGCATCCTATCCTGGGGAGAGTCATGTGCTCACATCTGCTTACGCCAAGGAAACTGGGAATCAGAGTATGAATTTAACACTCAAGTAAATAGATCACATATAACAACAGTATAGTACAACATGCTTTCTCATGTTGAGCCTATCCATTCGCCATAGATCATATATAACAATTGTATAGTACAACATGCTTTCTCATGTTGAGCCTATCCATTCGCTACTCAATAAATAGATCACATATAACAACTGTATAGTACAACATGCTTTCTCGTGTTGAGCCTATCCATTCTCCACTCAAGTAAATAGATCACATATAACAATTGTATGGTACAACATGCTTTCTCATGTTGAGCCTATCCATTCGCCACTCAAGTAAATAGATCACATATAACATCAGTATAGTACAACATGCTTTCTCATGTTGAGCCTATCCATTCGCCACTCAAGTAAATAGATCACATATAACAATTGTATAGCACAACATGCTTTCTCATGTTGAGCCTATCCATTCGCCACTCAAGTAAATAGATTACATATAACAATTGCATAGTACAACAGGCTTTCTCATGTTGAGGTTATCCATTCGCCACTTAAGTAAACAGATCACATATAACGACTGTATAGTACAACATGCTTTCTCATGTCGAGCCTATCCATTCGCTACTCAATAAATAGATCACATATAACAACTGTATAGTACAACATGCTTTATCATGTTGAGCCTATCCATTCGCCACTCAAGTAAATAGATCACATATAACGACTGTATAGTACAACATGCTTTCTCATGTTGAGCCTATGCATGAAATAAATAGATAACATGTAATTATCAACTTTACTTGAGGTTTTACAATGTGATCCCTAGTTGAGGAAAAATCCTGGGCAATTTTTTTAAAACTGTAGTTTCCTATTCAATGGCAGTAATTTACCTTTAGATGGGTCCCAGATAATCAGTGAAGTTACCTTTAAGTTTTTGTTCCCATTCCCTTATGAAGCAATACGTTTTTTTCTTTTTCTTCTAATAACCCCGAGGCCTACATTCATAGTCCAGGCTGTACATCAGTAAATTCCATCAGTCTAAATACCATCAGGCCTCAAATTGTATTTCTGCAAAATTGGTAGACGGTTTACAAAAAGGCTTCTCAATGACCTAAATGCTAATCTATACTTTCTAAAGCTAAATAAGACACCTTACATGGTCTCTCTCGGTCATTAGCATTAAGGCCCTCCTGATGAGCAATGGCTTAAGTCATATTTTGAGAAGCTTAATGTAAATATCAACTACGCTTGGTTATGTATGCTTAAACGCAGTAATACAAGGTGAGAAGGGAGGTTTTCATACAAAGGGGTCCACAACGCTAAAATGAAACTTATCAAATAATATTATTTTGGAGGTGATTGGGCGTAAATGATTCAGTGGTTAAACATGTGATGTAAGCTTGCTAGGATAACAGGTAGAAAGTTTCAACAATTAGGTTTAAGTTGATTACTGATTAAGTTTTATGCTGTCTATAATATTTAATTTCTTGTTTTATTTATCTACTTTTTTTTTTTTTATCTATTCTTTTATGCTTTTATATTGTCCTGCAAATGTTTTTAATTCTTTTTGTTGTTTGATATTGTATATTAAAAGTTTGTCTATGTATTATCAATTTTATTGTAAAGCGCTTCGATCCACAGGAGAGGCGCTATATAAATAACTTCAATAATAATAATAATAATAATAACAATTTCGAGGCCTAGGCGAGCACTTAGAGTAGATTTTTTCTAAAACAAAAAGCAGCATTTCCCACCAAAATCAATGAACCATTCACAGGCATTCCTTTCTCCTTAGTCTAATAATACAGTAATAAGTATTTTATCATTTTTTTTCTCCATCAGACGTAATGTATCACACAAACTCTAACCACGCTGCATTGTAACACCTGTGATGCATCGAAACACCTGTGATGCATCGAAACACCTGTGATGCATCGAAACACCTGTGATGCATCGAAACACCTGTGATGCATCGAAACACCTGTGATGCATCGAAACACCTGTGATGCATCGAAACACCTGTGATGCATCGAAACACCTGTGATGCATCGAAACACCTGTGATGCATCAAACACCTGTGATGCATCGAAACACCTGTGATGCATCGAAACACCTGTGATGCATCGAAACACCTGTGATGCATCGAAACACCTGTGATGCATCGAAACACCTGTGATGCATCGAAACACCTGTGATGCATCGAAACACCTGTGATGCATCGAAACACCTGTGATGCATCGAAACACCTGTGATGCATCGAAACACCTGTGATGCATCGAAACACCTGTGATGCATCGAAACACCTGTGATGCATCGAAACACCTGTGATGCATCGAAACACCTGTGATGCATCGAAACACCTGTGATGCATCGAAACACCTGTGATGCATCGAAACACCTGTGATGCATCGAAACACCTGTGATGCATCGAAACACCTGTGATGCATCAAACACCTGTGATGCATCGAAACACCTGTGATGCATCGAAACACCTGTGATGCATCGAAACACCTGTGATGCATCGAAACACCTGTGATGCATCGAAACACCTGTGATGCATCGCAACACCGGTGATGCATCGCAACACCGGTGATGCATCGCAACACACGTGATGCATCGCAACACACGTGATGCATCGCAACACCTGTGATGCACTGAAACACCTGTGATGCACTGAAACACCTGTGATGCACTGAAACACCTGTGATGCACTGCAACACCTGTGATGCATTGCAACACCAGTGATGCATTAATTGCAACACCAATGGTGCATTAATTGCAACACCAATGGTGCATTAATTGCAACACCAATGGTGCATTAATTGCAACACCAATGGTGCATTAATTGCAACACCAATGGTGCATTAATTGCAACACCAATGGTGCATTAATTGCAACACCAATGGTGCATTAATTGCAACACCAATGGTGCATTAATTGCAACACCAATGGTGCATTAATTGCAACACCAATGGTGCATTAATTGCAACACCAATGGTGCATTAATTGCACCACCAATGGTGCATTAATTGCACCACCAATGGTGCATTAATTGCACCACCAATGATGCATTAATTGCACCACCAATGATGCATTAATTGCACCACCAATGATGCATTAATTGCAACACCAATGATGCATTAATTGCAACACCAATGATGCATTAATTGCAACACCAATGATGCATTAATTGCAACACCAATGATGCATTAATTGCAACACCAATGATGCATTAATTGCAACACCAATGATGCAACACCAATGATGCATTAATTGCAACACCAATGATGCATTAATTGCAACACCAATGATGCATTAATTGCAACACCAATGATGCATTAATTGCAACACCAATGATTATTGCAACACCAATGATGCATTGCAACACCAATGATGCATTGCAACACCAATGATGCATTGCAACACCAATGATGCATTGCAACACCAATGATGCATTGCAAACACCAATGATGCATTGCAACACCAATGATGCATTGCAACACCAATGATGCATTGCAACACCAATGATGCATTGCAACACCAATGATGCATTGCAACACCAATGATGCATTGCAACACCAATGATGCATTGCAACACCAATGATGCATTGCAACACCAATGATGCATTGCAACACCAATGATGCATTGCAACACCAATGATGCATTGCAACACCAATGATGCATTGCAACACCAATGATGCATTGCAACACCAATGATGCATTGCAACACCAATGATGCATTGCAACACCAATGATGCATTGCAACACCAATGATGCATTGCAACACCAATGATGCATTGCAACACCAATGATGCATTGCAACACCAATGATGCATGATGCATTGCAACACCAATGATGCATTGCAACACCAATGATGCATTGCAACACCAATGATGCATTGCAACACCAATGATGCATTGCAACACCAATGATGCATTGCAACACCAATGATGCATTGCAACACCAATGATGCATTGCAACACCAATGATGCATTGCAACACCAATGATGCATTGCAACACCAATGATGCATTGCAACACCAATGATGCATTGCAACACCAATGATGCATTGCATGCATTGCAACCAATGATGCATTGCAACACCAATGATGCATTGCAACACCAATGATGCATTGCAACACCAATGATGCATTGCAACACCAATGATGCATTAATTGCAACACCAATGATGCATTAATTGCAACACCAATGATGCATTAATTGCAACACCAATGATGCATTAATTGCAACACCAATGATGCATTAATTGCAACACCAATGATGCATTAATTGCAACACCAATGATGCATTAATTGCAACACCAATGATGCATTAATTGCAACACCAATGATGCATTAATTGCAACACCAATGATGCATTAATTGCAACACCAATGATGCATTGCAACACCAATGATGCATTGCAACACCAATGATGCATTGCAACACCAATGATGCATTGCAACACCAATGATGCATTGCAACACCAATGATGCATTGCACCAATGATGCATTGCAACACCAATGATGCATTGCAACACCAATGATGCATTGCAACACCAATGATGCATTGCAACACCAATGATGCATTGCAACACCAATGATGCATTGCAACACCAATGATGCATTGCAACACCAATGATGCATTGCAACACCAATGATGCATTGCAACACCAATGATGCATTGCAACACCAATGATGCATTGCAACACCAATGATGCATTGCAACACCAATGATGCATTGCAACACCAATGATGCATTGCAACACCAATGATGCATTGCAACACCAATGATGCATTGCAACACCAATGATGCATTGCAACACCAATGATGCATTGCAACACCAATGATGCATTGCAACACCAATGATGCATTGCAACACCAATGATGCATTGCAACACCAATGATGCATTGCAACACCAATGATGCATTGCAACACCAATGATGCATTGCAACACCAATGATGCATTGCAACACCAATGATGCATTGCAACACCAATGATGCATTGCAACACCAATGATGCATTGCAACACCAATGATGCATTGCAACACCAATGATGCATTGTACAACACCAATGATGCATTGCAACACCAATGATGCATTGCAACACCAATGATGCATTGCAACACCAATGATGCATTGCAACACCAATGATGCATTGCAACACCAATGATGCATTGCAACACCTATGATGCATTGCAACACCTATGATACATTGCAACACCTATGATGTATTGCAACACATATAATGCATTCCAACACACCTATGATGCACTGCAACACCTATGATGTATTGCAACATCTATGATGTATTGCAACATGTATGATGCATTGACACACCTATAATGCATTGACACACCTATAATGCATTGACACACCTATAATGCATTGACACACCTATAATGCATTGACACACCTATAATGCATTGACACACCTATAATGCATTGACACACCTATAATGCATTGACACACCTATTGACACACCTATATATAAAACTGCATGTCACTTTAGGCTTGTTTGATGAATTGGCAATATCTAATAATAATGTGATTTGATGTGTAATATCAGTCTCTGTATAGTTCTTTATAACTTAATAGAACAGCAGTAACAAATCTCCGCCATGGTTTTTATAGTATGAACTGGAGACAGAAATTTTACCTCTGGGCAATTCTGGCTATTTTAGACTCAAGCATGAAAGAAAAATGAACACTTAAACAATTGGCGATGCATTTTGAGTCCTGGATAGGCTGACCTGTCGGTAAATGACCCACTGAAGACACTGTTTGATGTGTACTTAAATCCTTTAAAAGGCCCTTAAGGCTACAGTTGAACCCTTGTGCAAAATTTGTCTGAAATATATTTTCTTAATGGGCAACAATAAAATTATAATTCTGATAATGAAAATTTCCTCTACTAAATGCCTAATCAAGTTCAGTCAATTCTGAATAATTTTCACTATTTCTAAACTATTCAAAGTTAATAATGAGGACATGTCCCAATAAATGGATTAAACAATATCATGGTGCTCTTTAAATCAATAACTGTGGCTGAAGAGCCATGTGGCTGAAGAGCCATGTGGCTGAAGAGCCATGTGGCTGAAGAGCCATGTGGCTGAAGAGCCATGTGGCTGAAGAGCCATGTGGCTGAAGAGCCATGTGGCTGAAGAGCCATGTGGCTGAAGAGCCATGTGGCTGAAGAGCCATGTGGCTGAAGAGCCATGTGGCTGAAGAGCCATGTGGCTGAAGAGCCATGTGGCTGAAGAGCCATGTGGCTGAAGAGCCATGTGGCTGAAGAGCCATGTGGCTGAAGAGCCATGTGGCTGAAGAGCCATGTGGCTGAAGAGCCATGTGGCTGAAGAGCCATGTGGCACATAGTTGTCCCATGCGCTTTCAATGGGAATATAAAATATAGCTGCTTACACGGTTTAATACCTTGCCAACTGGAAGTCCTATTCATTCCAAACATGTTATATTTATTTTGATTTCAGTCATGTGGAAACACATACAGTATGAAAGAACATGCTCACTTTCTTAACAGGAGAAGATGGTTAAATTAATTTCACCTCCATTTTGTTGCTTTTATTGAGGAATCTCAGAAATACTTCATTATTTGTATTTGTATACTTTACTATGCAAAAATAAACAAGACCCAACTTTGAGGGTTATTTCATTTTAATAGTTGCTAATATGTTTTGAACTAACTTTAGTATATTGTTTTGTATGTGGTGCCTTTCTTTTACAAAGAAAATCTAATTCAAATAATTACCAAAAGGTTGTGTAACTTCAAGATGATTATAAGTTTTTTACAGTTATCAATACATCATAAATATTTACAATTGTCATGGTCAAATCCATGATGGGATTAAAAAACCAATAAGTTTCTTTCCCAAATGAAAAATTACTGAAGACCTTGGGTGTGCGAAACATGGGAATCTTTACTGACGCCACACTCGACAAAAAGAAGCCTTTCATATAAGATGCCTGAGATGCATCTGTGGCATACAATGGTGGGATTATATACCCAACACAGCTGTCCTCAGAAGAAGTAAAACACCTAGTATAGAGTCATTGGTGATCAAAGCGCAGCTCCGCTGGTCTGGCCATGTAGTCCGCACTCTCTTATCTCTCTTATCCCAAAAGCACTAATGTTTGGTCAGCTGAAAGAAGGTGTGCGTAGCAGGAGAAGACCATACCTTTGTTACAAAGACTCCCTGAAAGCCAACCTCAAATCATGCGGCTTTAATCCTCAGACATGGCAGACTGAGGCACTGTCCAGAGCATCATGGCGCAGCTCCTAATACAATGCCGTTTCAAGATTTAAGGTGAACCAGATAGAAATGCTAAACAAAGAAATGTTCGCTCTGTAAATGTTGGCAACAAATATCTGTCAGTCAGAGTACAGTCTGTGATGATTGTGGTAAAGTGTGTCTATCCAGGATTGGTTTAATATCTCATTACATACCCACAAACAATTACAAGTTATTGGAGATGCTCATCCATTGTAAACGATGGGAGAACCAAGAAGAAGAAGAAATTTCTTTCAAAAATGAAAAATGAAAATTACCGAAGACCTTGGATGTGCAAAGTACACTACATAAAAACAAATAAAATATGAACAATGAAAACCTCATTGTATAGTATAATACACTCTTTGCACTTTTTTCTTTGCAGAAATCTGAATTACTTTTACATCCTTAAAGATATCCACTGTCCTTTCTAATAAAAACTAATAATCTAACAGCCTTGCAAATACAACTTTCTCTTTTCAAGGCAACATTTGCTTGTCAAGGGAAATCCTTGGAATTGTAAGACCTAATGTAGCTGCAAGCAATAAAATGCAGCATTATGCTTTTAATCTAGTTTGCTCATAAGAACAGACACTCTTTTCTCTTGTGTCAAATCAAAATCAAACCCTAAATTATTTCCTTTGGATTTGGATTTTTAGGGTCTGTAACTTCAAGACGCTTAATGTCTTTTAAAATATTAAACAATAAATTCTAAATATTCACAATTGCCATAGTCAAATCCATAATGGGATTAAAAAAACAAACAATAAGTTTCTTTCCCATATGAAAAATGAAAATTACCAAAGACCTTGGGTGTGCAAAGCACATTACATAAAATATGAATAATAATGAAAACCTCATTGTATAGTATAATACACCCTTTGCACTGTTTTCCTTTGCAGAAATCTGAATTACTGCCACATCCTCAAGGCTATAATTTTCTTTTCTATGATATTACTCCTTATGATATTACTCCACTGTCCTTCTGATAAAACCTAATCATAATCTTCATACTTTGGACTTTCATACACAACATTCTCTTTTAAAGGCAACATTTGCTTTTCAAGGGAAATCCTTGGTACTATAAGAGTTAGCTGCAGGCAACAAAACGCAGCATTCTGAGACCTTTAATCAGTCTTGCTTATAAGAACAGACGCTGTCTTCCCTTGTGTGGATCGCAGTTCACACATTTCAGCATTGACTTAGCATACTTCTTCAATCTTTTCGATTTAAGGGGGAGGTGAAAATCTCATCTACAAGTGAATCAAAATCCAACCTTACATTATTCATGAGTTTCATTTTAACTTCAAGATGCTTAATGTCTTTTACAGTTATCAATAAATCATCAATATTCGCAATTGTTAGTCAAATCCATGATCCAGGATTAAAAAAACAGTAAGTTTCTTTCAAAAATGAAAAATGAAAATTACTGACGACCTTGGGTGTGCAAAGCACACTACATAAAAACAAATAAAATATGAATAATGAAAACCACATTGTATAGTATAATACACCCTTTGCACTTTTTTCTTTGCAGAAATCTTAATTACTTTTACATCCTGCAGGACATAATTTTCTTGACTATGATTTAAATCCACTGTCCTTCTGATAAAAACTAATAATCTTCAAGTTTTGGACTTTTCAAATAGAACATTGTCTTTTTAAAGGCAAAAATTTGCTTTTGAAGGGAAATCCTTGGTACTACAAGAGCTAGCTGCAGGCAAGAAAATTTTCAAAATGCAGCCTTCTTGGGACTTCTAATCATTTTGTTCATAAGAACAGACATTGACTATGGATCGGAAGGTAAAAATGTTTCAGCATTATGAGTTTGACTTTTGACTTCTTCAATCTTTTCAATTTACAGGGGGAGGTAAAATCTCGTCTACAGACGAATTAAAATTAAAACTTACATTATTTCCATTGGATTTTGATCACTACACCACCTTAGAAGCAGAATGCTTCACATCAAATCACACCTTAGGATCTGTAAATTTGCTAAAAGGCAGCGTTATGAGACTTCTAAAAGTTTTGCTCATAAGAAGGGACGCTGTCTTCTCTTGTGCGGATTGGAAAGTGACAACATTTCAACATCAACTTTGACAGCTTCTTTAATCTTTTCAATTTGAGGGGGAGGTGAAAATCTTATCTACAGGCAAATCAAAATTTGACGTTACATATTTCCTTGGGATTTTAACCAGTATCCCACCTAAGAGGCCAAACGCTTGACATCAAATTTGAATCTTAGGATCTGGAAGTAAAGAATAGTATAGTAGGTCTACTGGAAATGACAGACATAACAGGGAAAATTTCACTAATATGTCGTGGGTGGGTGTGTGTGTGACAAAGAACTATGAAAAGAGGAGGAAAATAGTTATCTCAAAAACATGATGACTGTTCTTTTACAATCAAGTTGCTGAAACAGAAGCACCAGAAAAGTCTTCATGCCTCTCCCATTCCTACCAATCCATTCAAAAATTTACAATGATATTAGTGGTTTGTTCTAAAAAAGAATAACTTCAAATATCGTACTATCAAATATGCAAAACAGCTACTTTACTTAATGATGCTTTTTATGATTCCTACAATTTGGTTATTAGTTTTTTTCTTAAACAGACCCATTCAGAGGCCACAAATAAAACAATTCAAGTACTGAAAGCACTAGTGATAGGTTCGATTTATAGGTGTCATTTGTGTAATTGATATTTTTTTCCGAAAATCCACAATAACACATCAAAAAACTTCCTCAGATCTTCTTACTTTGTGTGGTTTTGAGGCAAGTACGGATCATTTTGGCAATCATTTTGCTTGCTGCGAAGTTTGTGTAAAAATACCATGTACACCACGATGTTCATTTATTTCTTACTTTTAGTCCATTTTACGGACTTACTGGTATTTTTGATGTCATACCTTGCAGGTCATAATTGATATTATTTTAATATTAAAATATCATCAAACATCTCTTTTGCAATTCAAAATACAATACAATTTTATGTTCCATGTTGTTTACATACACATTACAAAGTATATAATTTGTTAGAATTTTGACAAGTAAGCAATGATATCTCACCATACAACTGAGAGTAATAATACATAGAAATATCTCCGTAAATATATTTCATAATTTATGCATTTCCGAAAATTTTCCTTTATCTCACACTTTATATGAGTTTCTTCTTTTTAATGGTTTGGTTTGTTGATGTTTAACAGCACCGTGACAGTCAGAGTCAAATGAGCTGAGAGGGTGTTAATAAATAATTAAATACATAAAACACTGTAGAAAACTCTTTAAAAAGATAAAAATTGAAAGAAGGTATCGTAAACTACTTTATTATTGCAAAACATGATCAAAGAAAGAAGGAGTTAAAGTTTTGCAAAGTTTTTCAACTTCCGGTCGGTTCTGACAACTAAGTCTTCAAACAAGTTCAAACCCATCAAATAAAGGATTAGTTCAGGGATCAAGCATGTCCATCTTATATGAAAGAAGACTTCAAAAGAAACAAAATGGTGGAGAAAGCATCCAAATCTTATTCGTTAGGGAGATATTCAAGTTTAAAGCTCTGTCTTATCTGTGCAGAAATGACTGGTGTAATAAGTCTACTATAAAAAGTTGGAGTACTCATCCTCACATTCTTAACAATTGTTAATGTATTTTAAAGCCTTTTAACTATAATAATTTTTCCACTAATTAAATTATTTTCCCTCTACCTTTCTTCAGGTGGTACATGAATATTATAAATACCCTTCCTAGATTCAGTTTTAGTACTTTTTTGACATATCCCAAGCTTTTTAAGTCACAAAATCGCAGGACAAAATATGATAGAATACATAAAGAATTTGAGGAATCTAAGACTATGACATCACAACTGGTCTGGTTTCTACACAAATGATACCAAATTTTAAACTTAAATATCTCCTTAACGGAAAGCTTAACGGAAAGCTTAACGGAAAGCTTAAAGGAAAGCTTAACGGAAAACTTCTCTAAAGCAAAGTCTTATTAGAATGTATATTGTCTTAAATGTTCTCTTTATATCTTTGTTGGCATATTATCATTCAATCAGAAAATGATAAATCAGTGATACAATGTTATGGATGCAAAGATGCAATAAACATCACTATTTACAAAGCGTATCCTCAAAATCACTACCAAAACCCAAGCGTGGATTTGTATTTTGGCTAACAAACAATGTCTGTTGTTCCTTGGCATGCCCCTTTATTTATTTTCTGTCTTAAACCTTCCATATGGACGATGTTTTTCCTGTATCTAAAAAATATCACAAAAATGTAAACTTGAAAACTCCACTTAAAACTAGAAAATAACTTAATTATTAACGTGTTGTGATTATTAATGTGATTATTAATGTGATATTATCAATGTGATATTCAGGTGTTGTTCTTTCTTACCTGCATATCCAATCTGGATGGCAAGCTTTGTTAGCTTGCCCTGTAGTACAGATTTTCCTTCGTTCAATGTCACTTCCGGCTTTTCTTCTTCTTCAGGTGCTGGTGATGGGTGGTTGTTAGGAACATTTCCGGTTTCTCCCGGCATTGTGTCAGGTGTATCACCATCCAACAGCCCATCCACAGCATTCTTGCCTAAAAAAAAAAATAATAACAATAATAACAAAGAAAGTCATCTTTCTCCGTTTAATACGGTAGCTAGGGGTATGAAGGGAATGTCAATGAAGGGAATGTCAATAATATATGTAAAATGGACGACAGAACATTGACTTCCTGTTAATATATTTTCCGAACAAAACTTAGTCCAAAAAAAATTCTACAAAGAAAATGGTTTCATTAAAGCAAAACAAGATCAGCGAAATCTCATCATGCAAAAATTACAATTCCTTCAAGATTACCGTAACTTCAAACTGAATGCATTTCACACATGTCCTCGGGGTTCATTCCTGTTCTTACGCACAATTTATGCAAATGATGCCATTAAGGATGAACACCAAATCATGCACGGCTGCTGGTTCAATTTTGGTTTGATGATTCTCTAAAGCCGTCATCGTCATTTCTCTACACATATCATAGAATGTGAGAATACACTTAAAAGGTTTTCAGTTAGTGCATGCAAATGAAAGAATGAGCGCTTGAAGTCTTAAAAATAATGTCACAAAACTGTAACAGTTCACAGTAAAAAACATTTCAATGCATTTTAAATATAACACGGTAAAAAGTTGTTCAGGTGTTGTAATACTGTAGCAATTTAAAATTTGAATATAAGATGGCTGACTATTTCGTGGCTTTAAATTAGATTGCCAAAACTATATAACAAGTACTCGCAACCACTATAAAACATGCTATCAATACTTCTAGGCAGTATTCCTGTGTATCTTCACTTGCAATTCAAAGGGGGGCTCCTTTAAGAAACCAAACAAAAAATTAGTAACTACATCAACTGAGGTGCAGTGTCGCAGTAGTCATTGGAGTCATGATCGTATTCGAAAGCTACCGGGTTTAATTCCCATGGTGAGTGCTGCATTTTGTCCCTGAGCAGGACACTTTACTATACTTGCTTTAGTCCAATCAGCTATCGAAAAACAGTTAGTTTACATAAGCAATTTTCTAGTTGTCCCATTTTAAGGTCACAAAATATTGTGTTATTTATGCTAATTAGGCATCTAAGTTTTAAAATGCTGTAAAATGATTAATTTTTAACAGATTTTGATATAACTTTTTGCTGTTTGTATGGTTTGTAGTACACTTTCAACTGATTACTACCTGTCCAAGAATCTTTAATGTTATACCTATCAGTCACAAATAAATGGTTAATATCTGTGATAGTAAAGAGTAAATGAATATTATTATTTACAACAAAGAGGAAATAAATGATATGATCATGCTACTTTTCCTTTACTATTTTCTCTGAATTTGTGTCTGCTCTCAGAAACAACAGACATGACTATACCCTTATACTTACCCTTCCTTTAAATCATACAACCAAACCATATTTTTGTCATACCTAATTTCTGAACATGCATGATTACATAGGTACTATTATAATCAAGCATAAGGACAAAATTTAAAATACTTCCAAACAAATGTCAAAATCTGTGTTTCTATACAGATCATGTATATGGAGAATGAATGCATTCCAACGAAACTGTCTATGGAAAATATTAGAAGTTTGATGGCCAAGTGTAATACCAAACAATGACTTGTAAAGAAAGACAAAGATAGTACCGACAGGCACAACAATTCGTGAGAGAAGATGGAGGAAAATTGAACATATTTTACCGGGAGATGAAACCAATAATTCAAGGTTAGTTTTGACCTGGACGCCAGATGGGCGAAGAAAACATGGCAGACCAAAGACAGTACGGAGGTGAATGGTAGATAAGGAGAGAGAGATGCTCGGATTGAGGAGCTGGAATCAAGTCAATGGAGTGGCACAAGACAGGAAGAGATGATTCTCTGTGCTGAAGGCTTTAATCTCCACTTGAGGAGAAGGGAGCATTGAGTGAGTGAATGTAAGCTTATTTGGACAAAATGGAGAGAGGTTAAGCAAATTTACACTGTTCAATTAAAGGGAACATAAAGTCATGACATAATCCTTATTTCATATGATAGATTTAAAAATAGTAGATCTTCTTACCAAGTTTCATACCTCCTGAAGCAATCTATACATAATTTTTGTAATTATTAAGATCTTTAATGCTACCATTATGGAAGCCGCCATTTTGATTTTAAAACAAGTAGCGAATGATATCATCAAACCAACAGGATGTTAGAATGCTAGTCAGTTCCTAGCCTCAACCAACTCCCACCTAGGTCACTATTCTTACTGCTACAACGTTGTCAGGTGACAATTGTCAAGTGACACCCCATGTGATAGAAAACTGTGTCATCGGGTGATCGGTTTCGCGAAAACTGCAAATTTTTTAAAGTAAGCGGAGATCTGACTGAAGTAAATGATGTAACGCCACCTCATTAACGCGAGGCCGGGAACTGACTGAATGCTTTGTATTTTTTTTTTATAATCTATCTCAAGTTTTTTATCTTATAAAAATTATTTTCCTTTTGTTAAAGGTAAAGGACATTTTGGGGTAAACATGAAATTATCAAAACATGCTGTTAAAACTTTGTGTCACAATAAAAACTTAAATAAGATTTATAAAGAAATACATTATAAATCTTGTCCCCGTTGTCTCTTTTGGGGAATTGTATCATATCATAAACAAGATTTCAATACAGAATTGAACAAAATGGCAGCCTCCATGTGTCAACTTCAAACAGGAATAACTTGAGATATAGGAATAAGATTTTGACTTGCTGTTTTTTGGAAGTTGATTTAGATTTTGATCCTCTATCACATGAAATAAGGATTGTATCAGACTTTGTCTCTTTTCAAGAAACATGCCCATTAATTTAAATTGATCCAATCGAGAAGTATTAAAGAAACAAACAGGTGAAAAACCATGTTGATATCTCACTACCCTTTTGAGCTACTACACTTTCAAAGATTTTACCAATGTGTTGAAAAGAAATTGGCACACGGTGCACTGTGTGACATCATACTTGCACACCAAAGAAGATGTTTATGAATTTCTTTGAAAATTAAGTCTTTGTTCTAATTATTGAATTGGTGTACGATACAAGAACATGCTTTTCTCATTTGTTCATGCCCATTTGCTCACTCTAATCCTGTTTGTTTCTTTGATAATCATCTGCCATGCACATGAAGTCCTTTAAAGTATATCAGAATAGTTGAAGTTATTCCTTCACTTACACTTATTAGAAAAGGCTTTTAAACCTTACTCTACCACGCAGTAATATTATCGTCGTTTTGGGAGCCCCGTCTTTGACTCTGCCTCCGAAGCACATTTTCAAAACAGTGCTGGTAGAGTAAAGGTTAATCAAGTTGCGACAAGTATGCCAACTCAAAATTATATGCAGCATGGTCCCAATAGGCGGCCCACCAGGTCACTAAAACGGAACGAGCCAGACTTGGCTGCTCGGAAGACAGAGGACCCTTCAATAATCAGCCTTTGCTTAACCCTTACTCTACCACGCAGCGATATTATCACTGTTTTGGGTGCCCCGTCTTTGACTCCGCCTCACAGGCACATTTTCAAAAAAGTGCTGGTAGAGTTAGGATTAAGCATCATCCTGGTTAAATATTGGATAAGTGTCTTTGTTTTTCAAACCACCTCCACGAACTAGTAACTTTCAGTTTCCTGATGTAAATGACCGAGTCAGAATGTGCAAATACTCACGTGAAAAATTAAAGGTAATTATTCAATCCTATGGCAAAAGTCCATCAATTCTAACAAATTTGAATTTTACTGTTTCAAATATCACTGATGTTTTAAGGACACACAAAAGCACTGACAATAAGGAAAATATAAAAGAGTTAGGGAGTTATTAACCATCTTTTATGTTAACCACATTACAACAATATATAACTTATATAGTACTTATTTTTTACCTTCAGAATTGACTGTCCCATCTTCAGCATCCACCTCAAGCTTTTGTCCTTTCTCACCTTTGATGTCCAAAAGAAGAGAGAATATTTGGCCAGTCTGAGAGTTGAGCCCTACAGCTGTCACCACCATCTTGCCACTTCCCTCTAGAACGTGGGAACCTGTGTTGACCAATAAGAGAATAGATGGTTCATCAGCCATGAATGAATATGTACAGCAAGTGGCCCAGAGTTTGGGCGAAAGTTCGTGCACAAGTTCGTGCACCACTATATTTCTCCTACTTCAACAAAAGATAACATCACATTCTTAATTTCACCTGTTAATTTGAGATATTTTAAATAAAACTTGACTGCATTTTCAATAAATAAACACTTTGGAAATGAATGTTTTTCACATTTTTTCTTCCCGTGTTTTCGTTCGAACCTTTTTTACACTTTAGTGGTACAGCTGCTGAATGTTGCAAATGATTATCATTTTGGTGTACAAACTTTGGGGTATTCACGGTTTTGCTGAAACATACAAAACTACTTTTTCTTTGATGAATGTCTGGATAAGTATATATCAAGCTTCTGTAAATTTATTATGAAAATAGGAGAAATCAAAGAATTTATTTAATATTCTGACAACCAAAACAATTAATTTTTTCATAAAAAAAAAAATCAAATTTAATTCCTTAGCTGTACGCTCTTTGGGGCCATTTATAGCTCTTAAAACGCTTGGCCTTTATTTCTCTTTGAGGATTCCAAAAAGCTCCGGCCAGCTAGAAACCCTTCTCAATTGAAACTATCTTAAAATGTGGATGTGTTTGTTCAGTTAGGTAGGATTCAAAATCATAAGATTCAGAATCATAATATTCCCACCCCCCCTTCCCTCACACCAAAAAACAATTTAATAACCAATTTAAACTAGAATGGTAGTAAATACTGTCATGGTTCACATGCCAATGCAAATTGACACCCATATCATATGACCTGGCCAATTACAAAAAATAATCATGCTCATTTATTCCTCTACCCATGCCACTTTATGTGAATGTACACCATTCATAATTTAAGTTCATAGCACACAAGTATATTATGCAAATAGTCTAATTAATATGCACATTACACCATTAAGTGTGAACAATGCTCTTCACCTAAATGATCACCACACCCACCTTAATTTAAGAGATATCATAGATACAAATATGTTTATTGTTATGTAGATAAACTAATTAGTATGCAAATGCATCCCCATTACTTGCTCAACTGAATAGTATCAATGCCCTTTACCACTGTGCTAAATTGGATTAATGTACACCATTCATAACTTAGATTATGATCTCGGGTCCAACATTTTGCTGCAAAGTCTATTGTTATGCAAATAACCTAATTAATATGCACACTACACTTCACCATTAAGTGTATTACACTTCACTATTAAAAGTGAACAACTAATTTTCTTCATATATATGATCATTTGTGTAGAAATCACCACACGCACTTTAATTTAAGGGATACCATAGATACATATTTTCATTGTTATGCAAATAAGCTAATTAGCATGCACACACATCCCCCAATCATGCTCAACTGAATATTACCAACACTCTCTACCACTGTGCCAAATTACACGAATGTACAACATTCATAACTTGAGTTATGAGCTCATGTTAAATATTTGTGGATGCTGCCGCCGCCGCCACCACCATGATCCTTATGTTTCTTCATCCTGCTTTGCAGGTGAGACAATGTGGCACACAAACAATAATTATACATATATACTAACCATACACCAACCAATCCATACACACATCCAAATAACATCTTTGGCTTAATTTTTATTTCAATTATCATAAGCTTTATCATGTTCTAAATCAGACAATAAAACATACGTCTTAGCGATAGTGACAATCAAATGTATGTCTTAGCTTTACAGTGTTTGACTGCAGCAACCTCTGCTTTCAGATTCATCCCCTTTCATGAAGTCTTTAGAATATACAACAGAAGCACAATTCCCAAATGAATTACTTGGCTTCATGACATTTAGCAGCTAACTTCTTCATCATAAAGAAAGCCCACATGTAGTTTCCAAGATAAAAATACAGCGAGGTGTGAGAAATAGCAAGTCTGCAATTTCATGAGCATGCATACACCTGCTAGGAAAAATTAATATTTATATCTGAGCTTAAGGGAATTACCATTCACTAAAAGTGACTGGAGAAGGTGGTGTGCTTAAAGGGCTTATTTATTAAAAATAGAAGACTGTAAGAGAAAACTAGAAATGCAGAAATAAAAAAAATAAAAAAACCATATAAACAATTTCTTCATCTTCTATTAGCAAGATGCAATAGATAGTAAAAATAATAATAAAATAATGTGTTAAGCTTATACAACGCTTACAAGGCACATCCCTCTCAAAGCACTTTAGAAAGAAACCAACCATCCATACAAACCATGATCATACTCAATTCACCAGGATTATGCTCAGCGAGACTTCGTCCCGGTGCAACCACTTAAAGTACGACATGTCACCAACCAGGACTATTTCAGCTGGACTTCGCCCCGGTGCAACCACTTAAGGTGTGACATGTCACCAATCAGGACTATGCTCAGCGAGACTTCGCCCTGGAGCAACCACTTAAGGCCTGACATGTCACCAACCAGGACTATGCTCAATGGAACTTCGCCCCAGTGCAACCACTTAAGGCGTGACATGTCACCAACCAGGACTATGCTCAGAGGGACTTCGCCTCAATGCAATCACTTAGGGCGCAACATGTCACCAAACAGGACTATGCTCAGCGGGACTTTGCCCCAGTGCAACTATTTAAGACGCAACATGTCACCAACCAGGACTATGCTCAGCAGGACTTCGACCCGGTGCAACCACTTAAGATGCAACATGTCACCAACCAGGACTATGCTCAGCGGGACTTCGCCTTGGTGCAACCACTTATCGCGCAACATGTCACCAACCGCATTATTACCCTGCTCCATCCTCTTAATGGCGAGCACCAGGCGAAGAAGCAGCAGGTTCCATTTTAAATCTTTGGTATGACTCGACTCAGGATCGAAGCCAAGCCTCCCGGCTGAAAGGTGGATGCTCTATCAATTGAGCTAACCAGTTGGTCAGAGAAGCATTCAGCATTTCTTCCTGTATAAACAATTTTTAATTCCAAGCTTTATCACTAGTTTTTTAAGCAAGTGCAATACCAACAACCTTATCTGCAGGAAAATACATCCTAGTCACTTTCATCAAAATGGTTTGATTTGTTGATGTTTAATGGTATCGCGACAGTCAGCGTCAAATGTGCTAAAATTTCCTCATTTCATCAAATACCCTCAAATCTTATTGTTGCAGGAGTTCTCGGCCTTTGTGAGGTGAGGTCTAATTTTTGATATATCGTGTCATTGAAAAGTTACTTAAAGGAAAAGTCAGGCATGTTTATCTTATATAAAAGAGGACTTTTGTGGCTTAAAAACCATAGGATATGTCAAAAAAGTGGTAAAACTGGATCTAGGAAGGTTACTTATAATATACCACCAGAAGAAAGTTTGAGGGAAGATAATTTAAATAGTGAAAAAATTCAATACACTTTCTTTAAAATATATAAAGACTTTTGAGGAATCTGAGGCTGTGACATCACAACCAGTGAGATTTCAGTCATTTCTACAGAAATGATACCAATGATACCAAACTTTAAACTTGAATATCTCCTTAATGAAGTGAGATTTTGCAACGCTTTCTTCACCATTTTGTTTCTTTGAAGCCCTCTTTCATATAAGATGGACATGCTTGACCACTGAACTAATCCTTAAAGTATTCATAAGAAATTATTATTATTAATTCGAACATTTGTATCAATGGTTATCATCACCAGCACTAATGCATGAAAAATGTGTTTGAATATTGTTGAGAAACTATGCTCTTACTTTTCAGTCGCCAGCTCCTTTAATCACAGGTGAATATCAAAGCAGAATAACATTTAATTTATCTCTTACATTGGATTTTTCTTTCAAACATTTTTTAAACAATGAAAATGATTTAATTATTCCTACAAACAGAGTCTAATTACTTCAATTCTCTTTCTCATTTTATCTTTTATGACATGCGATGGAGATTACTTCTAAACTTTTACCTTTTAGCTAAAACGCTAGCATTCGAAGTACACCATAACGCATCCCTCACCATATACTTCAGATCTAATGCATGAAATGCCACGGGAGTGCATGGAATGCCACGCGAGCGCATTCCAAAAATCAATTTACTATCCTCGAACCAAATACGCAACCTGAATGATTTGAAGACACCACCTTTAAGATTAATGTTGAAAAAATACTCCCTTACTGTACCTTTCATAACAGTAACAGAGCAGATAATCAATGGTAAACTGATCAACTTTCCACAGTGCTGATCATGTGACAAGTCACATGGGAATTTCATCTTATTCCTTTTACAGGCACATTTCGCTGGTTATACTTCATTAGCCTCAGTACATCTGATTATTGTAAATTTAAATATTTTCACTTACCCTGGAAACATTAATTGTGGCTTTACAGAGCATACATTTTAAAATTAACTGATTAAAGGAAAGGTATCATCCCATAAATAAATTCAGAAGTGATTGTAGCATCACTTCCAGTTTTTAATTTGCCGTACTGATCGCAAGAAATCTGTGATGTTATCGATCATACATCTGCCGGAACGAACATATAGGGAACTATATGTGTGCTATAATAACATTCCAGATTTTTTGCGATTATTTAAAATGAAAACCAGAAGTGATGTTACAAACACGGCGGAGTTCACTTTGGAATTTATTTATGGGACGATACCTTTCCTTTAAATTATAGAATACACATGACTATCACAAACAATTTCAGGTATAGTACATAGCAAAACAGTGTTTAACAACCAAATACAATCAAATAATGTTAGGGAAAAAAGTTTTACCTTCATATAGAATAGACCCCTAGCTTTGCTGTTTCACAGGGGTGGCCTGCCCGCCCCTCCATGGGCCGCCCTGCCCCCTGGGGTCCACCCTCCCCCTGGGGTCAGTTGGCCCCTCAGAAGAAAACAATGTAATGTTTTTTTTTACTTTCTTTAGATTTCATTTTTTTTTTACTTACTAATCTTTATCAACCTCATAAATAAATACCTTACCCGGATACAGGACACAGAATAATAGCATAGTAAGCAATTGTCCGGTTTGCCTCAGGAATGGTCCTGATCAGTCAGAATAGTTTCATTTGAGGTAAGATTATAGCTCAAATCCCAGAGCTTCTTCACCATGGGATTGGCCCTTAAGAGGCCACCTGGACTCCACGGCAAAAAGATGCAGCGCATCGCGTGTGCACTAATGTGCCCCTCAACAACTCTAGTACCCTTCCCCTTTTTAAATCAAGCTAAGGTCTGTAGAAGCTTCGATAAAGAATTAATAAATGTTCACATTGATGATAGATGGGATTAATCTTTCCCACTCCCTAAAAAACACAAGCAATTTAGATGTTGGGAAGATATAATATATGTATAACTATTCCCAGTGTTTATATTCATATGTGGGGATGATATAAGATGTACAACTATTCCCAGTGTTTATATTTATATGTGGGGATGATATAATAAATGTATAACTATTCCCAGTGTTTATATTTATATGTGGGGATGATATAATATGTGTATAACTATTTCCAGTGTTTATATTTTTATGTGGAGATGATATAATGTATGTATAACTATTCCCAAATTTATATTTAGATGTGTGGATGATATAATATGTATAACTATTCCCAGTATTTATATTTAGATGTGGGAATGATATGATATATGTATAACTATTCCCAGTGTTTATATTTAGATGTAGGGATGATATAATATATGTATAACTATTCACAGTGTTTATAATTAGATGTGGGGATGATATAATATATGTATAACTATTCGCAGTGTTTATATTTAGATGTGGGATGTTTTAATATGTATAACTATTCCCAGTGTTTATATTTAAATGTGGAATGATATATTATGTATAACTATTCTCAATGTTTATATTTAGATGTGGGGTTGATATAATATATGTATGACTATTCGCAGTGTTTATATTTAGATTTGGGGATGATATAATATATGTATAACTATTCGCAGTGTTTATATTTAGATGTGGGGATGATATAATACATGTATAACAATTCCCAATGTTTATATTTAGATGTGGGGATGATATAATATACGTATAACTATTCCCAGTGTTTATATTTAGATGTGGGAATGATATAATATATGTGTAACTATTCCCAGTGTTTATATTTAGATGTGGGGATGCATGTATAACAATTCCCAATGTTTATTATTTAGATGTGGGATGATATAATATATGTATAACTATTCCCAATGTTTATATTTAGATGTGGGGATGATATAATACATGCATAGCTATTCCCAGTGTTTAAATTTAGATGTGGAGATGATATAATATATGTATAACTATTTCCAGTGTTTATATTTATATGTGGGGATGATATAATATATGTATAACTATTCTAGAGTGTTTATATTTAGATGTGGGGATGTTTTAATATGTATAACTATTCCCAGTGTTTATATTTAAATGTGGAATGATATATTATGTATAACTATTCTCAATGTTTATATTTAGATGTGGGGTTGATATAATATATGTATGACTATTCGCAGTGTTTAAATTTAGATGTGGAGATGATATAATATATGTATAACTATTTCCAGTGTTTATATTTATATGTGGGGATGATATAATATATGTATAACTATTCCCAGTGTTTATATTTAGATGTAGAGATGATATAATATGTATAACTATTCCCAGTGTTCATATTTAGATGTGGAGATGATATACTATGTATAACTATTCCCAGTGTTTATATTTAGATGTGGGGATGATATAATATATGTATAACTATTTCCAGTGTTTACATTTAGATGTGGAGATGATATCATTTATGTATAACTATTCCCAGTGTTTATATTTAGATAAACAGTAGCAGCATTTTTTGTCACTATGCTAAAGACTGAACATCACTATGACTTAACATCAGAATCATAATAAAGGCTTGAACCAAGAGTCACCATGCTTGATAAGAGAATTAACACCAGAGTCGTTATGCTTACAACCAGACACCATGCTTGATAGAGGATTAACACCAAAGTCACTATGCTGATAAGAGAATCAACACCAGAGACATTATGCTTACAACCAGACACTATGCTTGATAGAGAATTAACACCGGACACTATGCTTGATAAGAGAATTAACACCAGAGACATTATGCTTACAACCAGACACAATGCTTGATAGAGAATTAACACAAGAGTCACTATGCTTGATAAGAGAATTAACACCCAGAGCCATTATGCTTACAACCAGACACCATGCTTGATTGAGAATTAACACCATGGTCATGATGCTTACAACCAGACACAATGCTTGATACAGAATTAACACCGGAGTCACTGTGCTTGATAAGAGAATTAACACCAGAATTGATATGCTTACAACCAGACACCATGTTTGATACAGAATTAACACCGGTCACTATGCTTGATAAGAGAATTAACACCAAAGACATTATGCTTACAACCAGACACAATGCTTGATAGAAATTAACACAAGAGTCACTATGCTTGATAAGAGAATTAACACCAAAAACATTATGCTTACAACCAGACACCATGCTTGATTGAGAATTAACACCAGGGTCATGATGCTTACGACCAGACACAATGCTTGATACAGAATTAACACCGGAGTCACTGTGCTTGATAAGAGAATTAACACTAGAGTTAATATGCTTACAACCAGACACCATGCTTCATTGAGAATTAACACCAGGGTCATGATGCTTACAACCAGACACCATAGAGAATTAAAATAAGGGTCCTCAACCTTGATAGATATTTAACACCAGTCACCATGCTTGATAGAGAATTAATACCAGAGTCAACATGCTTGATGGTTACGTAACTATGCCTAATAGGAATATTAACAAAAGAGTCATTATGCATATAACCAGACACTATGCTTGATAGAGAATTAACACCAAAGTCACTTTGCTTGCTAGACACTTTGGTAACTACACTTGAGAAAGAGAAACTTGAAACACATCAGCCTCATGCTATACAGAATACTCGAGAGATACTCTATGCAATTGAACCAGATCATGTAACAATTGAAGCTTTCAAATGCCATGAAATCTGTCACATTCTACCTAAAATGAGCCGAAATTGACTTTGACAATGAGCAAAATACATATTTTTCTGTAACAGACTGATTTCCATGCCCTGTCCCAGGAGGATGTTGCCGTAGCTGCCTAGTTATTGTACAGTAAATCAAGCTGAGTTAGCAACCGTGCCTTTTCCTGGCCTCATTGGCTATCATAGAATTTAAAGAGGTATGTTTCTGTCTGTTACAGAGTATCTTAAGCAAAAGAGGAAAAAGTGAATGAAATTTTGAATTATTACTACCTAAGTAAGCACGGTTTTATAAATCAGTTCTCATCAAAAGGATTATTCTTGGGAAAAAGTGACTTGAGATAGCATTTCATTCGTATAAATCACACAGTGTCAAAGTTATCATATCACTGTGCAACCACTTGTGTATGAATATCAGAGGAAGATTGGGTATTTTTACACTACGGTTTAATGTCCATGGTCATTTGTTAATCAAACCAAGCTTTGAAGCACTGGTATATGGAGATATAACGAGAATCGAACCCAGGACCTCTAGCATGCCAAGCTAATGCTATGCCCACAAAACCACTCAGGTTACCTCAGATATCCGAGGACTACAAGGAAGCCATACCGTATATGTTGGGGAGGGGATATATAAACTAGAACTGTCGGAAAGACAGTATGCTCGACTATTCAAATCTAGTATAGAGAATGGGCTTATTGAGGGAAGTATATACAGAAATAGGGTAGCAGGGGCAGATGATTACAAGTTACTTGAGCTTTGAAAGATGCACTTACATTTTCATTTGCACTACAAGCTTCAAAATATCTTTGAGTTTTCCTAGAAATTTTAAGACAAAAAAAGCTCAAGTAACTCAGAAAACATATAACCTAGCAGTCTTCGAAACTACAACACCTCTTTAAGTTCTATCAATTGAATAACAAAGAAAGAAGAGGTCCTGACTGTACCCCCTCCTAGCCCCTACACATTCCCAGAACTACATCCTGGATTGTAATATAACTTCCAATTTAAGAAAATATGTATGTCAAGCAAAGTCAAGAAACATGTAAAATGTGCAATAACATTAAAGCAAAATTATGAGAAAAAATACTGCTTAACCTATGACAAAGCAGACACTGGAAATGATACAAATCCCCGCACCGCTAATAATGCATATTCAAGACTGTCACACATTCCATCCCAACCTGTCCCAAATGTCATCTCACGTCTATACTCCATGCAATCCCACCTCTATACTCCATGCAATCACACCTGAAAACCAGATACTGTATATCATACCACCACATGCCATTCCGCCCTGTCCCACATGTTAACCCACCCTGTTCTACATGCCAACCCACCCTGATCCACATGCCAACCCACCCTGTTCCACATGCCATCCCATCCTCTTCCACATGCCAATCCACCCTGCCTAACATGCCAACACATCCTGACCAACATCCCACCGCACCCTGCCCTACATTTAATTCAACCCTGTCCCACATGACCTCATTCTAATTCCTTCAGCTACTTTATCATCATGTCATCTTCTACCCCATATTCTGCTTATTATTCTTATTTCCAAAACCCCTAATTTAATATACTTTAGAAGCGAGGAAACTTTTATTTGCTTCTTTATTAATGGCAAGACAAACATTTTGATTGCTACTCATGTTGGAAATGTCAATATCATAACAAAAATAGAAATATGAAGTTCCTAAGTCATAAGCCATATATTTTTGATCTCAGGTCAAACATATTGCAGCAAATGCTCACTATACCTCACCATTAAGTGTGAACAATGCTCTTCCCATATACTGTATGATCATTTGTTTAAGCAAAATCAGCATACCCATTTTAACTCAAGAGATACCACATATACAAATATTTTCATTGCTATGCAAATAGGCTAATTATTATGGACACACAATCCCCCAATCATGCTCAACCGAACAGTACCAATGCCCTCTACCACTGAACCAAGTAACAAGTTATTATCTCAGGTTAAATATTCTGTATGCATGTCTAACGTTATGCAAATAACCTACTTAATAGGCACAATACACCTCACAACTGAGTGTAGACAATGCTCTTCATATATATGATCATGTGTCAAATAAAATCCCCATTCCCACTTTAAATTAAGAGATATAGATTCAAATATTTTCTGTGTTATGCAGATAAGCTAATTAGTATGCACCCACAACCCTAAATCATGTTCATTTGAACAGCACCCATGTCCTCTACCCCTGTAACAAGTAACAAGTTATTATCTAAGTTTAGATATTTTGTGCGAAAGTCTATTGTTATGCAAATAAACTAATTAATATGCATATTACACCCCACCATTAAGTGTAGACAACGGTTTTCACATATATGATCATTTGTGCAAACAAAATCCCCACTCCCACTTTAATTTAAGAAATAACAGATACAAATATTTTCATTGTTATGCAAATAAGCTAATTAGTGTGCACACCTAATCCCAATCATGCTTATTTGAGCAGTACCCATGTCCTCTACCCCTGTGCCAAGTTACATGAATGTACATCATTCATAACTAAGTTATGCCCTCATGAATGTTAACATTTTATACGAAGGTCTATTGCGATGCATGCAAATAACCTAATTAATATGCACACTTCACCTCAACATTAGGTGTAGACAATGCTCTTCATGTAAATAATCATTTGTGAAACAAAATCCCCACATCCACTTTAATTTAAGAGATATCATAGATACAAGTATTTTCATTGTTATGCAAATAAGCTTATTATTATGTACACACAACCCTAATCATGCTCAGACCAGTACCCAATGCTAAATTACATGAATGTACACCATTCATAACTATGAAAACTTTAACCAAAAACTATAACCAGACAAATATTTTCATTGTTATGCAGATGAACTAATTAGTATGCACACACAACCCCCAATCATGCTCATTTGAACAGTACCCATGTCCTCTACCCCTATGCCAAGTCACATGGATGTACACCATTCATAAGTTATGAAAACTTTTAAGCAAAAGTTTGAACTTGAAAAATATTTTCATTGTTATGCAAATAAGCTAATTAGTATGCACATACAACCCTCCAATCATGCTCATTTGATCAGTACCCATGCCCTCTACCCCTATTCCAAGACACATGAATGTACACCATTCATAACTTAAGTTATAAAAACTTTAACCATAACTTTACCGGACACCAATGCTGACACCGACAGACGCCAATGTCGGTGGTAGTAGAATAGCTCTACTATTATTTGAATAGTCAAACTAAAATGTCAAAGAGTTTTCAAGGGTACTCAAGATTCATACTTGAATTCAAGAATGACAAAAGTTAAGAATATTCATGTCAGGTCCAGTGTATAAAATAAAAATTGATGATATCGAACCAGGCACAATTGGCGCAATATGCATTGTATCAATTGCCAAGGAAACAGAACTTGATCAATTTATTTATTCCGGAAATTGAGATGTCCACTGAATAATGATAGCAGATCTTTACATCTTGCACCCTGTAGTTTTGTTTAATGATATTTTAGTATCTTCTATACCTCGATCTTCTATACCTCGATCTTCTACACCTCGATCTTCTACACCTCGATCTTCTACACCTCGATCTTCTACACCTCGATCTTCTACACCTCGATCTTCTACACCTCGATCTTCTACACCTCGATCTTCTTCTACACCTCGATCTTCTACGCCTTGATCTCCTACGCCTCGATCTCCTACACCTCGATCTTCTACACCTCGATCTTCTACACCTCGATCTTCTACACCTCGATCTTCTACACCTCGATCTTCTACACCTCGATCTTCTACACCTCGCGATCTTCTACACCTCGATCTTCTACACCTGCATCTTCTACACCTCGATCTTCTACACCTCGATCTTCTACACCTCGATCTTCTACACCTAGATCTTCTACACCTAGATCTTCTACACCTCGATTTTCTACACCCCGATCTTCTACACCTCGATCTTCTACACCTCGATCTTCTATACCTCGATCTTCTACACATCGATCTTCTACACCTAGATCTTCTACACCTCGATCTTCTACACCTAAGTCTTCTATACCTAGGTTTTCTATACCTAGATCTTTTATAGCTCGATCTTCTATACCTCCATCTTCTATACCTCGATCTTCTATACCTAGGTCTTGTATACCTAGATCTTCTACACCTCGATCTTCTACACCTCGATCTTCTATACCTCGATCTTCTATACCTCGATCTTCTACACCTTGATCTTCTATACCTAGATCTTCTACACCTAGATCTTCTCTGCCTAGATCTTCTATACCTAGATATTCTATACCTAGATCTTCTATACCTAGATCTTTTATACCTAGGTCTTCTATACCTAGATCTTCTATACCTCGATCTTTAAATACCTAGATCTTCTATACCTCGATCTTCTATACCTAGATCTTCTATACCTAGATCTTCTATACCTAGATCTTCTATACCTAGGTCTTCTATACCTAAATCTTCTACACCTAGATCTTCAATACCTAGATCTTTTACACCTAGATCTTCAATACCTAGATTTTTGGTGGAATAGTAAAGGTAAGATTCAGAAACATTATCATAATCAGCTTCTCTGCTTTAAGCATTTGACCTTTTCAAATCTGAATCAGCAATTTCTGGATATTTGATTTAAATAATGTCACATGGACAAGATTCACCTGTCCATAAAGGACCAATCGTATACGGGAGGAATCTTATAGACCAATAAAAGACAGGAGGAATCTGGCCGTCTGCACAATTCATGCACGGTATGGGACCAAGCGTGATAAAAAATGTTGTCAAGCGCACGTATCATATGTGTGTTATATATGTAAGGAAATATGTGCGTGTATTGCTGCTTACATTTTTTCCTCAAACCTGCACCTGATTGGTTGGAAAACAAAGGAAAAGTTCCCTCAGCATTCAATTGGTCAAGTACTGAAGAAATCATGTTCGGCTAAACTTGGTTTGAAAAGGTCTATAGTGTTACATGCCTGAAATTTAACGAAGTATCAACATCACAAAAAAGAAAGGTATACCCATTCATACAATACAAAATTTCAAAGAAATTTGCATATTTACACCTACACATTTCAAACACTGTAAAATAGGCAACATCTTACCAATTCTGATGGGAACTTTTGCTATTATAATGGAAAGTTCCCTTTACTTGTTCATAATCTTCAACAATAGGGTACAAAAATAGGCATGTCAATTCACAAGCAAGTGTACAGCTAATTATGCAAAAAAAAATTGAGCATAATTTTAATACTTATTTCTATATTCTTATCACAAAATCTCTTTGCCTGTCACATCTCTTTGAACATTATTTTCCCCCAAATGTATTTTACTCTCTATACAGCTGACACACTGAAAACTTGCTTTGGGGGAATAGCGAGCTAATGACAAGCTGTGATACTATTGGGATAGCAAAATCAGACAATATGGAAAGCCATCTATTTTGGTGTATATCATGGGAAATTGTAAGGATGCCCTAGTTTTTTTGTGTGGATTTTTTTACTTCAAACCTCTTTGGTCTCTAAAATGCACAATTCATTCTTTAGAATTCCTTGTTTGGATGAAATAAAAGGAACCGTAATCAATCAATAATCAATCCAGCCAGAGTTTCAAGATAACATTTCATTTGAGAATATTATAGAATCTTAATAGTCCACATGTTTTATTATATAAATGTAGCTGTATTGTCCTTTTTTTTTGGGAGGGGGGGGGGGTGAGTGGAGTGGGGAGGGGAGGAGAAGAAAGTTTGTCCCCAAAGACTGCATGAAACTGATAGAATTTATCAATGCCTACTTGATGATTCCAAAGACTATATATATGTCAGCCACCTGGAATTTAAGTCACCCCAGTCCAAACACGATTCTATCAATTAAAGAAGTAAAATTGTCATATATGGACACAATATTCATAGTTTCATTCAAATTGTTTGATTGCTAGAAATTTCAACCAATTGCTGCACTATTCGTTGTCTCTTATTTCAAGGTAGGTATATAATTATTACAAACTCTGTGAAGGTCAACAAATGTGATAGCCCAGTTGGTAGAGCGATGGGTTACAGACTTTTTTCAAACCAACAGTCGTGAGTTCAAGCACATTTATTTCAATTTTTGATTATCTTTTTTTTGTTATTTTCTTCTTTTTTTCCACAGGAATTTTTTCCTGGTGGTTACTATTGTATAATACTAATATTTCACTTTTGCTTTTTCTTTCTGACAAACGCGTTAAAAAAGAAATTAAAACAAATTCTCGTCACAGTAATGTAATACACTGTGTAGGAAACTCGACACGCACAACATGCCAGTCTAACTGACTGTGCAAACAGACAGCACATGGATATTGCGTTCACAACCGGAAGTGACATGAATTGTTCACATCTTAATCTCATTACACCATTTTACTGAGAGACGAGCCTCCCTCTTTAACAGTATCAATAACAATACAATGAAACCCAAAATAACAGTCACTGCTGCAGTAATATATTTTGATATATATGGAGTTCATTCATTCTAAATGTGAGAAAAAAGGTGCTGATATCATGAACTTAGTGTGGAGCTAAGCATAGAAAAAAACCAACACCAAAACCTTTCAAAATAAAGATTTTTGGCTAATCTTACAGTCGTATACACTAACACCCACACACCATCACTTTCTTTGCTAGTAGCCACTGTCTGACTGACTGTGCAAACAGAGAGCACATGGATATTGCGTTCACAAGTGGAAGTGACATGAATTGTTCACATCTTAATCTCATTACACCATTTTACTGAGAGACGAGCCTCCCTCTTTAACAGTATCAATAACAATACAATGAAACCCAAAATAACAGTCACTGCTGCAGTAATATATTTTGATATATATGGAGTTCATTTATTCTAAATGTGAAAAAAAAAGGTGCTGATATCATGAACTTAGTGTGGAGCTAAGCATAGAAAAAAACCAACACCAAAACCTTTCAAAATAAAGATTTTTGGCTTATCTTACAGTCGTATACACTAACACCCACACACCATCACTTTCTTTGCTAGTAGCTGAGGAAGTGTTCACATTAAGATGCAGGGTTGCGGTATTCCCACAAAAATATCAAATCCTCTTCAAAAAAAATAATATGGGAGATACAAGTTTGACGTAATCGTTTAGGCATAAATTCAATTTTAAAATGCGCAAAAATATTGTAAAAAGTAAAAAAATGTAATTTAGAATGGTTTTCCTTCACCCTATACAAGCAAAACTCCAATGAAAGTTGGGAAAGGGAACAAAAATCAGGCCCTCTCACTCGATGGTAACATCACTGCGTTGGTCAAAACAATTTGTACACGCGTGATAAACGTTATGAAATATACCATGTAATAGTAACGCAATCATCTCATCTGCTATAATTGGGAATGTTATGTACAATAGGCCCTATGTAAATATATATGTAAGGAATTGGAATGATGTGATTTGTAGGAAGTTGTACACATATCACAGAGGTGCAGTGGCTCAGAGGTGCAGTGGCTCAGTGATTAAGGAGTCATGCTCGTATTTGAAAGGTACCGGGTTCGATTCCTGCCGTAATTGCTGCTTTGTGTCTTTGATCAAGACACTTTACTTGCTTCAGTCCACTCCGCTGTAAAATGTGTACCAGCACTGCTGGGGAGTTAATCTGCGATGGAGGGGTAGTCATGTACTCTCATCCGCTTGCGCTGTGGAAACTTGAATAAGCACTGGCCCTAGGAGCCTAACAGCTTGGATGGATTTAACTTAAATAACTCATGTCATGCAATTATCTCATCACCCACATATACATACATATATGTGGGGATGAGATATTGTAGTCACTTTGCTGTATAGGCAAATAACTGCCTACCGTTTATCCCTAATAACCCCCACCCGGTGACAATCAATACCTTTGGTCAAAACTCACACGTATCCGTGGGAACTAGGCCTAGGTTATACTTGAAAATCATCACAAACAGAACTAACTTTGCACAGATTCTATTACAATTTACTTTGCACAGATTCTATTACAATTTAATCACCGTCAACATAACATAAATGTGTAGATTTATCCCGAACAGTGAATACATTGTAAACAAAATTCACTTTACAAAAGTACACGAGTGGCCAAAACAACAACACAACATTAGGCTTCAATCTCACTGACTATTACATTAGGCTAAGACCTGTAACCGTTTTACAAGTTAAAAATATGGATCGGTGGCACACTTTTTAAATTTGTATAGGCCTACAGCGCTATAGAGTGCTGAAACTGTCAAGAGAACAGTTCAAATTGTGGCAAATTTGCTCGCTGATACTTTCAATTTTACATCTTTTTTAAGCACTTTCGAACGATGGTTCTTAATATTTTTCAGTCTAACAGATTATTGGAAAATTTAAAAACTCACATTTTGTGACTTTTTTTTGTACCAATATCGGTTTGTGGTTGTTATTGTACGACTTTAATGGGTTCCATGAACATTCCGTAAGTACATTTGAAATTTAAGCTTTTTGAAAATGTAATTCCCCCCCCCCCCCCCGGGGCATTTATTAGGGATTATATGGTATACCTCCTATACTACATGGCCACCCACCCTTGATATTAGTGGGGCTGGTGGGGCCCACTAGGTGCTTTCATATGATGACCTCATTTTAGGGGTTAGGGGTCATTTAAAAAATAGAGGTCAAAGGTCATGGGTCAAAGGTCGAATAAGTACTTTTTATGCACCATTTTAAAACTAAAAAAGTACAAGATCTACACCAACCCCATGTTGTACCATGATACTTTGGAACATGAATTTGTGTCCCATAGACTTTGGGGTCAAAAGGTCATAAAGCAATTGACCACTTCTCGCCATTTCCCCCTATAGTTATGGAATGGTAAGTGTGACGTCAGCATGAATATTTTCATACGGTGGGGTATGCTAAATGTGAAACTTTTTTAAAAGTTGTTTAAGTGATTAGGGTTGGAGGCTAAATATGTGATTTTAGGGGGTAATTATGTACCAATCAGTACATGTTTGTTTTTAAATTCCAAAAGTCCACAACCTATACCAATCCTACATTTGTAGCTTGATACTATGGAATATAAACTTGCATCCCATAAGCTCTGGGGTCCAAAGGTCAAAGAGCTAGTGACCCCCTTATACCTCATAGTTTTGGAATGGTAAGAGTGATCTGAGTATGGGTGGTGTCATTAGTAGGTAAGATATATGTCAACTGAAAATGCAGATGTTTTGGTGGTTAATGGTCAAAGGTCAAATATTCGATTATAGGGGTAATTATGTGGTAATTTGACAATTTAGTACCACTTTAAACTCCAAGAGGGCAAGATGTGTACCAACCCTATGTTCTAGTCCTGTACCACGATACCTTGGTACATGAACTTGTGTCCTGTAAATCTTAGGTCAAGTGGTCAAATGCCACAGAATGAATGACCGCTTTAAGTCATTTTCTCTCACAATTTTTGGAATGGAATTTTTAAACTCTAAAAGTGACAAAACCTATACCAACCTTATGTTGTACCATGTTACCTTGGCACATGAACTTGTGTCCCATAGACTCTCGGGTCAAAAGTCACAGAGTTATAGTGACCCTGTTTTCCCCCACAATGCTGTATGCTTAAGGTGGTGAGATCAGCAACTCCATGCATTGCTTTCTTGTTATTAAGTGTAGTTATAGTTGATTGTGTTTTACATTTTATATTTACTGCTCTGCTCTGCAGTGTCCATCACAATCCCTGTTATATGTCTCACTTCCAATTTTTCATAAGTTATTCACGAAGTAAAAAAATAATGACCAGCAAAATGCAAAGGTTTTAAATACCTCAACACATGATAAAGAGACAGTTCTATTGTACAATAGAAAGACAACTGCTACATGCATGAACCTGTTTTACCATTATATTATTCATGAAAAGTTACTTTTCAGATTAAGAGTAAATTTACTCAATCAGGAATGTCACAGTCAAGAGAAAACTTAGACATCTGATAATTTTACCTCTGTCCCCCTTTTTTTCTTCTTCAAATCCCCCCAAAATTACACGAGGGAAAAAATCCCCCTCAAAAAATTACACAAGGGGAAAATCCTCCTCAAAAAAATACACCAGGGGGAAATCTCCATCAAAAAGTTTCACAAGGGGGAAAAATCCCCTTCAAAAAATTACACAAGGGAGAAAAAATTTCCCTCAAAAAATTACACAAGGGGGAAAATCCAACCCCCAAATTTTGAACCTTAGTGTAAACACTGAGCTGAGGCTTACAGTATATAGAGATTAGCAATATCATTGTGAGTGGGTGATTCAGTGAGAGTGGATCAGATACCACTCTTATTTTCCAGGGTCTAATTTCGTGCATTAAGGTCCAAAGATCTTCAGCATGGAGTTAACTTCTTTTCGGCGTAGTGGTGTAGCCCTAGCTTTTCTTGGCGGACTGGTGTGAAAAAAGTATGAAATTGTAGTACAGTTGTCCTAAATTCTTTCTCAAACACTACACACAAGAATTATTTACCTAAAACTGTAAAATACCAATAAATCTTGCAGAATGTACTATAAAAACTAAATAAATTTGAAACAATCAAACTTCAAAGACACTTTTAACTCCTGCTAGATTACAGCAGACTAAATGAATGCATGTAGGGAGAGTGCAATATTGAAATATTTTTGTTTGGTTTTTCTCTGCTATATATAGTTTTGTGTATTCCTGTATCAGTGACTTTATATCAATTATGAATAGAATACTGTCAAGAACTAATGCCTATTCATTATTGTACTGTTCAAATATCATGTTCAAATTTTGTCGCCGCAAAAAGTATTGTAGAAGCAAAACACTAAACAAGACTTTTTTAGGTTTTCTAATAGTAGTAACTCGCTGCTTGGTCGATTGACTGTCTTGGCATAGGAGATCCCATTGTACCGTCGGCGTAGGAGGTCTCATTGTACCGTCGGCATAGGTTTGATATGGAATGCACCCTGGCTTATTTTGGATAGCAATGCTTGGCGTAGGAGGCCTCATTGTTCAGTCAGCAATGGAGGCCTCATTGTGCCATCAGCGTAGGTTTGATATGGAATGCACCCTGGCTTATTTTGGAGCTTCGTTTTCATCCTTCAAAGCTTGAAATGACCTGCCGGAGCTCTCAAAAATAGTACCTTCAAATTTAAATACTATTTCAATTCATTTAATTTTAATTAAATTTTTGCCTTAAAACAGTTTTGCAGGCTTTCTGTTTTTTAGAAGCAAAATTCTCAATCAAGAGCTTCTCCAAAACCCTTAATCAAGGGCTCCTCTAAAACCCTCCATCGAGGGCTTCTCCAGGACTAAAGACAAAACAGAATTGTGAAGAAACTACTTCAACATCTTGTTCCATTCAGGAAACATTGCATTTTGAAGTTGTAACATTTGTATAAAAAATAACTGGTCGTAAAGTCTACTATATAGATGGTCATGAAGTCTACTATATAGATGGTCATGAAGTCTACTATATAGATGGTCATGAAGTCTACTATATAGATGGGCGATGTTACACCCACACTTTCTTTCTCAAAGGATTAGTTCAGGGGTCAAACATGTCTACCTTATGTAAAAGAGAACTTCACAAGAAACATAATAGTGAAGAAAGTATTTAAAACTCTTATTCCATTAAGGAGTTATCTAAGTTTAAAGTTTGGTATCATTTGTGTAGAAATGACTGAAATAAAGACTAGTTGTGTTGTCATAGACTCAGATTCCTAACTCTTTATGAATTCTATCATATTTTGTCCAGCGAGTTTAAAGTTTAAAAACCATGGGATATGTCAAAAAAGTAGTAAAACTGAATCTGTGAAGAGTATTTATAATATACCACCTGAAGAAAGTTCAAGGAAAAATAATTTAAATAGTGAAAAAATTACATTAACATTCTTTAAAGTACATTAACAATTGTTAGGAATGTGAGGATGAAGATGCCAACCTTCCATAGTATACTGTACTTACTTCACCAGTTATTTCTACAAAGACAAGACAGAGATTTAAACTTGAATATCTCCTTAATGGAATAAGATTTGAATGCTTTCTTCACCATTTTGTTTCTTTTAAAGTCCTCTTCCATGTAAGATGGACATGCTTGACCACTAAACTAATACTTTAAATTTTTAGGTTGTAACACATTTGTATGAAAATAACTAGTTATGAAGTCTACTATAGAATGGCGAAGTATCAAATCAATTAAGGTTTTCTACTAATTGAAATTATATCTTTGAGAAATTTCTTCTTAAATCATAGCTTCTCAACTAGATTCGTTTTTTCCCCGCTATATCCTGGCCACTGGATTTAATCCACAAAACCTTAGGGAAAGTGCAATGAACTGCACACACACACTTTTCTTCCAACATAATGAGACAGCAAAACTATAACTTATCCTCTTAACAGAATTAGATTTTTAAATATTTTTTAGTTTTTTTCACTCTTGTTTCTTTCAATGTTCTCTTGCATATCGGATCAAGTTGCATAACCACTAAACTAATTAATGTGATCGAATAATAACGCATCGCTTCAAATATAAAAAAGCCTGCCGTTCCTTTTCCTGTCATTCAAACCTATATGATTACTTATCCCCACCCAAGTATGAGCAAATGCAATTATCGCACAAATACTGAAAAATCTAACCAAAAACAAAAATTCTTAATTGAGATTTTGATAACCTATAAAATGAACAATACATAGATGATATCAATGAAACCCTTATCGCAAAATGTTCTGCGTAAGAATAATGAAACCCTTTGCATTTTACATCATCCACTTATCCAATATCTTTCAACATAACCTCATCCTATAGTGCAGAGGACATCTACTGAATTGTGTGGGCGATACCATACGAATGACTTCATGAACAAAAGGGAAATAATGATGAGCAACTTCATATCAATTTCCTCCCTAGCATCTCTAAATGAGTAAACTTATTAGAGTCTGAAAGTGCCTTTTATAACAGACTGACCTTCATTAATAAAGAATACCCACAAAAAAATTAAATTTTTTAGTACTTTTCACCACTTGTATTATTTTCAAAGGTTAAACGTTTGGTTTGTTGATGTTTAATGGCACCACAAAGTCAGAGTCAAATGTGCCAAGAGGGTGTTCAAAACTAAGGTGTTTGAGTGAGGACATGGAGGAAAGAGAGGTGGGATAGAGAAAAGGAGGGAGAGAAGGTGAATAAGGGAAAGAAGTTAAGGTAACAAAAGGGAGGTGAGGTCAAAGGATTAGTTCAGTGGTCAAGCATATTCATCTTATATGAAAGACGACTTCAAAAGAAACAAAATGGTGAAGAAAGCATTCAAAAAATCTTATTCTATTAAGAAGATATTTAAGTTTTAAAGTTTGGTATCTTTTCTGTGGGAACGACTGAAATCAGACTAGTTGTGACGTCACAGCCTCAGATTCCTCAGTCTTTATGTATTTTAAAGAAAGGTTATGTAATATCTTCACTATTTACATATTTTTCTTCGAACTTTCTTCAGGTGGCATACTATAAATACCCTTCCTAGATTCAGTTTTACTACTTTTCTGACATATCTCATGGTTTATAAACCACAAAATTGCAGGACAAAATATGATAGAATACATACAGACTTTTGAGGAATCTGAGGCTATGACTTCACAACTAGTCTTGATTTCCGTCGTTTCCATGCAAATGATACCAAATTTTAAAATTAAATACTTCCTTAACGGGATAAGATTTTTGAATGTTTTCTTCACTATTTTGAAGTCCTCTTTTATATAAGAAAGACTTGCATGAATCCTAAACTAATGTTTTAACAAATAAAAGATAGAATATTTTCAATGAATTCGTGTCTGCGTATACTGTAAATTAAATCACATACCTAACATTATTAACCTTACAGAAGAAAAACGTGATGCACCATACCAGCAAATACCTGCAATTCTTCTACATTGCAGGATATCAGTGGCGTAGCCAGAATTTCCATATTGATGGGGCAAATAACAGAAATAAACTGAAAGGATACAAAATATGGCCCCTGCCGATGAACGGTACTAGTTTTAAACCAATAAAAATGGAATATTGAGGAATATTGGTGGGGTGATCGCCCCCTTTGCCCACACTTTGGCTACGCCACTCTGCAGGATATGATTTTCCACATTGTTGTCACAAAGAAAAATTGTTGAAGGAGTGCCTTCACTACAACTTGTCTGCCTCATGAAGCAGCACAGGGTGTATATTTCCCCTCCCTCCTCACACCACTTTTAGCAATGTCCCCTATCACACACATACCTGCCTATACTACATGCTTTGATGTTTTAAATAACCCATGGATAACATTTCTTAAAAGCAGTTTCATATGTGAGATGCCAAAATAGACCTACCTTTCTATGTAACAGATAAAGAACTATATTCTGTTAATCTCTGAAAATATGTTTTCTTTGTTTAATATCCGACTAAAAACATTACTAGAAACATTTCCTCTACATAAGCCAATAGCAAGCTGGACATTTTTTCACCCAATGTTATGATCATATTTCCTTTATTTAAAGATAACTCTCAATTTTGAACACAAAAATAGAAAATATTATCCCAGTGTCCGCAAGATATGAAGCATGTATATATAGTAGCGCATTAGCACTTAATTCCAATCAGTTTTCAATATTACAAGTTTCTTCATGAACCGTGGCATTTATGCTGGATGTACTTGACTAGATCTTCTCACATCATAAAAATCAATATTTAAACAGATCTGAACAATTAAGGGGTTTTCGTTTTCGTGAACAGACCTCAAAGTTAAAGGTTATTTATATTTGAAGTTTATCAAAACATCTTGTGGTTGCATCTGTAATTGATAACTCATGAGGGAAAAATGCACGGAAGCACCCACTTGTAAACCCTTGGTTTTCTCACAATTGTGTAAAAAAGGGATGGAAACAAATCTTTATTGAATTGGGAAAATTATACCATATTCGGAGAAGGTTTGACATAACATTTCTTTACCTAATCCTCCATATTGCTTGAAAGTCCTGTAGAGGATTCTTTTACTGTTTATCAATTTCCCTCCATCTTTATTCAGTTCGTCAATGTTTAGTGATTCAAGTTCATACTCGAGCCATGCTTATCCCTGGTTTCCTTGGCGTAAGCGGACGAGAGCACATGGTTCCCCCTGGATATATAGTATGCTATTCCATTGCAGGCTAACTCCCCAGCAGTAATTGGTACTCATTTTACAGCTGAGTGGACTGGAGGAGGTAAAGTGTCTTCCTCAAAGACTATGCAGCGTTCACGACAGGAGCAAATCCTGGTACACTTTGCATACCACTGAGCCACTATATCTCCAATAGTGGGCCAACCAGTCTGTTCTTATTCTGTACTTATGGTATACAAGATTTTATTTCTTTAATGCACGCACAGCTTGTTTGGCCATCCTACGTTTTAAATCATGTTCAAATCAGCCTACAATCCCTGCACTAAATCTTCGTTCAACGTACTGCCTCTAGCTTTAGGGGACTCTCTCTCTCTGTAGACTAAAAACTGATTAGTTTTCTCGAATTTAAATGATGGGAAGCAATTAATGAAAATCTTTGCAACGGTGTTTTTATTTGAAGTCCAAGGAAATGCATTTTTCTTTCTCAAAAGTATATGGACAGGTAGAGCCAACATCAGCTGAAAGGATTTAAATCCACTAAAAGCATAAAGAAGGCAAAAACATTTCATCAAAACTGGTTGTAAATTGGCCATTTGACAGCTTTTTGAAAGTTTTGTGCAAATTATTGTGTTATTCTTGTAATGTATGAACAGGAAATAGGTTCCATTAACACACCATCTCCTCAAAAGAGGTGCGAACAATGCACACTAAACTGCTCTTATGTAAATCCGTTAGTTTTTTTTGATCCTCTGCCATTTTTCTTTAACAAAGGAGAGATAATTCTAATAAAGAGGATTTTATCTTTACTATACCCCAAACAACCTCAAGCTGGAGAAGGTATTTTGAACATTTTCAAGTAAGCTGAAATAAATGGAAGACAAACAAAAGCATTTTGATGTGTTTTTCTGTTCATACATCACATTTGTTCAATTTATTTAATAAAATGTCAGATTTTGATACTCATCTCATATCTTTAAAACTACACAAGCTATTTCCAAAATTCAAAGACTACTAATATTTAGAATTTAATGCTGTTTTGGGTATCAGGTTGAACAGAAAACTTTTGTATCAGTCCATAGACCTTTAAATAGAATCACACTTCCTTTCTGTAAATTCAGAGCCTATGATATGTGTAACATTTTATTGATATTCAGCTGCAATTCATATCCAGGGTAGCCCAAGCTGACAGTGGGTAACCCAGTATCCGTATATCATACTGTGATGTTCATCTTCAGTAGGTACGGTATTGTACAAACATGCACCTTAGAATAATATTATTATATATTAGATAAATCATGATTATAACTCAAGTTGCTACTTTTCTCTAATAAAATGGGTTAGACTCAAAATATGTCAACTCTGAGCATAGGTGGGATGGGGAGGGGGGCTAGTAGGGCACTTTCCCCCCACTTTTCCCAAAATTTGCATGGTAAATATTTGCATCTTAGCATGATTTTGTGGGTTTTCCACCCACTTTTGACTTTGCCCTACCCCTCCCCCCTTAACTTTCGGTAGGCAAATCACGCTTATGACTCTTCAGTGTTCCATTAAAATAACATACTAAATGAGAACATAATGAGAACATTTGATCCTAAAGAAAATACTACTAATACTACTACTACTACTATTAATAATAATAATAATGATAATAATAATAATAATAAAAATAAACAAAAAATTTTTGACAATTTTTATCAAAAAGGAATAAAACAACAAAGTGTGTATAAACATCCAAAGCATATAAAAACTTTCTCAATTTTGAAAGTAACTACTTGACTTTATTTTTGTTCAATGTATCCATTATCAAATATTAAGATGTTTGGATGATATGAAACGAAACATACGTCATAAAACCTACAAATACTTTTGCAGAGACTCTTAGTATACATTTGTGACCATGATCACCTACATTTATGACGATGATCACCTACATTTGTGACGATGATGACCTCTTCAATGCTCTGTATTGTGTACTCAGCACTGTCTGTAAGCCTCTTCAACACCTATTTGACTTTCTTTAAGGGATAAACTACCTGCTATAAATATCCAACAATGAAACATATTCTTGATTGCACAACTAGGCAACTCTAATTTCTGATGTGAAATGGGACAAAATTTCAGATTTTGAATACTTCTTGAGATTGGCTGCAGTTGTTCAGCCCTCGATATAATCAATATAGTCAAGAAAGTACAATTCATGACAATCACTTGATACCTTGTGTTGAAAGGAGGTGGCTAAATCATTCATTTTTGCAGTGCAAAACTGCATGCTACAATGCTGGCCTGGCAGCACTGAAGGGTTTTGTAAGAGCAGGGAGTTGGAATAGAAGAGAGTGAAAATAACAGAGCTGTCTCATGTGGGGAGGGACTTAATAGCTAGCTCTATTGGAGAAGGAGTTTTAAATGTTGGGGACAGGATTGAAAGCTTTTCCTGCTGGGGTGGACATGAAATGTTTTTGGTGGGGAGAGGCTTTAAAAGAATTCTCTGCTGGGGTGGGCATTAAAAAAAAAATCATGGGGTGGGACATAAAAGCTTTCACTTGTGGGGAAGGGGCTTAA